>CM054147.1:55733586-55743586 GCA_028751875.1 Rapana venosa | reverse complement strand
TAACCATTCCTAAATGTTATCTGTTTGCAAATTTGAATCAGGTATTGATGTCAACTTAGCCGCATCCAAAACACTATGTTCTTCATGTTCTTTGTACTTTGGTAGTGCTGGGCATTTCTTAATACTCCTTTTTCTAATCTTTGAATGTCTCGGATGGGAAACTTATTGTGTGACTACCTATTACAAATCTGCATAGAAAATATACGCTCAAAGCACTTACTGCACTGATTTAACATATAACACATAGCACTATACAAATTCCATTTATTTTTATTATTATTATTTTTTTATTATTATAACAGCTCCATTTACGTGTCAACTATGAATACTGGGGAAAGCAGAATATTTGTTGCCATTTGCCTGTTCAGGTTACTGGATTGTTCAGACAATTTCTGAGGTGATTTTTTTCCATCATGTAACAGCTGTACGCAAGCCCATGTTGGCTGGTCACAGGAAGACCAGATCTGCTGCAGTGTCAGTCAATCCTTTTGCTGGAAACTTTCCCTGATATCCTGCATACCAAAAGATGTAGAAAGGGACAGTTCTTGTGTGGATGGCTGGGAAGAAATACAGAATCCAAGGATGGTGTAGGAAAGACCCAATTCTATTGCCGATACTGGACAGGACTGCGCTATCTCACTCTGTGTCTTTCATCTTGGGACAATCAAAATGCCCAGTGGTTTGCTTTTTGCTACTTTTTGGAGAACGTACAGAAACCAGTGAACGGTGGAAAGGCATTGAAGTCTGTAAATGTCTATGAATTGAAAAGGTATCCACTAGCTAGGCTTCTGGATCCAGGCTTGTAAATGATGTAGCATGCAAACTGTCTTTATTATAGAGGCAAATAAATCCAACAGAGTGTTTGGCCTGCAAATGTGATAGTACTTTATTTAGCATAGCAAGGTTTGAGCTGCCATTTAGCAACCTCATTTATCTTTCTGGATTTCATTATAAGCTTTGCCACCTTGTCTTTCTGTATAAAAAGCGCTGAAAAAGACGTATTGTTTCTGGCAATACACCATCCCCATATTATAAGTAGGAGTAATGTCATTGTATGATAGTAAATGGGCTCCTACTAAAATGTTTAATAACAGGCAACAGTTTTGTCATGTTCAAAACTCTTGACTGATTTGCTGCTATATCCTTCTCAAAAAAACGGCAAGGCAAAAAGGATCACTTATTAAAGTGCAGATAACTGATAGGGTAGGTCTGCTTCAAAAGGAGCCAGGCACTTCGTTATTACTGGCATACTGGTGTAACAGTCAACTTCAGCTCTGGATCAGACGCGAGTTGGAGGCAGGTCAGTATTCTCAATCCACCAGGGGCAGTTCGTTTTTTACATAGGAAATCAACGTTTCCCCAGTTACACTTAAGTACAAGTTTCTTGTCATATCTAAGTGACGGCAGTACAGATGCTTGATGTACTACAAGCAGTAAAGATAGCTGGTGACTATCTTTCCAATACATGAGCAACTCCCCATGATAGGTAATTCTTCTTTCTTAAGCAGCTGAGGGTACAGAATATCTTTTGTTTTCTTTTCGATCTTTTTATCAGAAAAAAATGTCTTCTTCTGAATATTAATAAAAACACTCAAAATATTGAGTAGTCTGAGCACAGATTTCTCTGGGTGGAAATATAAAAACCGTAATGAACCAAAATCAGTTTACAGTCTTTCATGAGTAACATAGGAAGTTCACCTCATTTCTTCTTTCAAAGTGTCATCAAGATAATGAACTTTCTCCTCAACCCAATTGCAAAAGAAGAGGAAGAGAGCAAGTTTTTTTGTGAATTCCTTTGGGTACCATGGCCATACTTTTACTGTTTGACAAACATAATTCCTATAAATCCTATAAATCATTTTTCCAGCTAGCCTGAGCAGTTTCTGTGTTCTAGCGTTTGGGACAAAAAAGTAAGATACTTTAATTCTATGGATGCCACGGGCCTATCGTGGGGAAAGACAGGCTGTAAAGCATCCATTTAGAAGTGATGGAAGGTGAATTTCCTCATCCATGTTTTCAATTCAATTATCCTCTTTGTTTCATCCTCTCAGGGGCAAGTAAAGATATGTTGATAGATATGGCCCTCTTCAAAGACAGATTTGGAAATTGCACTTTTTTGTTGAGCTTTCCAAAACCCTTTATCAATGTCAATCATTTCTGTTTTTGTTTAAAGCTTGGTTGAGGTGCGAGTGTCTGTGGAAATCATCAAGTTGTAGTCAGTTCTACTTTTTGACCCTCCTCCCAACCCCATTCCCCTGTAATTAACTGAAGAATCTCAGGGTCAGAGGTTAAGATTTCACTGGATACAAACCATTCTAGTCCTGCCATACAGCAATAGGTTTGCCTCTGTTTTCAATCATCAAGCAATGGTTCGGAAGTTGATGTATAAAATTGCTCACCATCAGTGACTGCCACTGACAGTTGAGCTAGGATTGGTATTTTTTCTTCTGCTTCGGGCACCAAAGTGTTTTTTGTTTCTGGTCCAATGTGTTTTGATTCTCTTCCCTAAAAAAGAGGACTGGCCTGAAAAATGTGTTTGGATGTCCAATCATTGTAATGCCTTTCCCCACTGGACCCAGAAACACTACCCCTAAAAACTATTCCACTCCTGGCCTCAGTGTGTGATTGAGACAAATTATCTTCTGGAGAGCTTTTCGTAACGGGGGATGCCATCGCTGCAAGTTCCTTGCCGAATTTGTCGGGTTTTTAAACATGTTAGATTGATGCATGCTTTTCAGAGGCAGGTCTTGGGAGGGTGTGGGTCTATCAGGGCAACTAATTCAGTCAGTCTTGGACACTCTCTTTCCAAATGTTTCTGAACTTTTTCGCATTTGCTGTTTTTCACATTGTATGCTAATGGGACAACGTGCTGGTGATACAAGATTAATCTAATTCCTTACACCCCTTATGGGGTTTGTTATGATTACAAATGATTCACAGGCGAAAAAACCTAACATAAACATTTGCAGACGCATTAGAGCTGTGTGTGCTTGCATGGAGATTGCTCTTCCTGTGTTGGTTGGCATAGGCTTTCCATACTTCATCGCATTACTGTGGCACACAGAACTATTCATAGTTGGCTATGGATTTTGAAAATTTATTTACTTTTTGTCTGATAATTACTTAAAAAAAGCATATTGACAGTTTGCATTCAGGTGCCGAAACTGTTCCCGCATATTATCAACACGAGCTCTTTGTCAAGTCATAATTCATGGAAATAATGTCACCGTTGTTTGTTCCACATGCAATATTAAGATCTGAGTTGGATCTGTCATCAGACAAATTGATGCATGTACGTTTGTTGCCTCCTGTTTTGCTCATGATACAAGCTTGAAAACAAGCGTTGTTGCCTTAATGGCTGGGGAGGGGAAATTAGAGATGATAGCTTCAGACAGTCAATCATTTATAAAGCTATGTTTCTGCTTTGGAAGCAGTGTTTACATTTTGGCATCAAGGTTTTTCAATTCTGGTGCAACTAATCTGGGTTTGGGCACTGATTCCTACTTATTTTACCCCTTTGAATCCAATGAGGATGTCTAGTTTGCACACACACACAAAGGAATGTAAAACAAAGTTCCTGTAGCATCTGGCCAGTGTTGATTGGTATACTGACAACTTCAGAAAAGCTTGATATGTTTTATTTCAAAAGAGACAAACGATTAGAATAAAGCGTGCGGTTTATGCGAGAGGAAGGGGAGGATATCAGTGATGACAGTATTTTTATTACTAACATCAATGATGCCAGCACAGTTTTTGTTGTTTAAAGTATTACCTGAATGATTGTTTGACTTTGCATTAAATGTTGATTGTTAGGTGCGACAAGGGACTCAGTGTATTAGGTCTTTTTATTATTCTGTTTTCTTGTTCAGATTATTTGTTGTAATGAATTGTTATATGTAATTTGATTAAGTTGTATTTCGGTCTGGATGATTTGATGAAAATTGGCAAATGCAATAGGCTCTGGCGCAGTGGATATTGCCTTGGGTACAGACTGGAAGGTCGCAAAATTTTGAATCCCATAAGAGGTCATAGGGATTTTTCGGGACTCGGCCGATCCGACTAGAGTGATTTGTGTGGGCACAGTAGGAGAACTGGGACCCACAGGAGGCTGCATCGATTCATGGATTGCGAGTTGAGGGTGTTGGCTCCGAATTACCCTGACCAAACACTGCAGTGTCTGGGATATATTATGACGTAAGCGTGAATACAACCCTGTCAAGTAGTCTCAAAGCATAGGAAACCTCCACTAGCTGCATTCATTACATAACTCATTTTCATGGATCATAATGCAATAAAAAATTGCCTCTGATTTGGTGGGCCCAGTTGCTTGGTCTCATAGTAGCCTCAAAGTTAGTTTCCCATACACTTCTGTGCTGTTGATTAGTTTGGTCAAATACCTGTGGTTGAGGTTCGGAGGGGAGGGGGGGGGAGTGGGCAGTGGTTGGAGGGACATTTTGGTGGTTGTCTGCTTCAATGGGCATCTCACTCAGACTGACTCCTCAGATGAGCTAATACTGTCGTTAAGTAGGGGGCTTCTGAGTTGGTGTGTCCTGCTATGCAAGCTCAGATTGAGGCACCACTGAAACACCACCAAAGTGACCCATCTGTAGTGCAGAGCCCCTCTTGGCTGGTGGATCACAGCGGCTTAATACTGATAGGTCCCTGTAGGACTTCGGACCCTGGGGATGAGACATATACGATATTGGGGTCGAGTATGGATGTGGCGGGGAGATTGGGAGCATGTGCCGTTGGGAAACAGCAGGACAGGGACGTCACGACGATTGAGGGCAGGGGGTAAGGGCAAATGCGTGTTATTCAGTGTTAATTTGAAAATTTAGAGTACCATCCGTAAGCAACAATTCTCGATTGTTTCCTAATTCTTTCTTTTTATTCAAATTTTGTTGCTAGTTACCATTGATAAACTGTTGTGGAGGTTTTAGCCTTTACCCAGTTTATGCTGATGAAGTAAAATCACTCATAATTTTGCATTAAAAAACAGACTTCTTGTCTTTTTGCTTAAATCTATATAGCTATCTATCTACCCAAATCTATCTAATCTATCTATCTTTATCTATCTATCTATCTATCTATCTTTATTTCTATCTTACCTATCTATCTATCTACCTATCTATCTATTTGTCTTCTGATAGAGAGGACATACAGACTGGACAGAACAGACAGATAGCCAATGCATTATAAGTGTGGCTGTGTGTGGTGTGTGTGTGTGAGTGTGTGTGTTGTGAGTGTGTGTGTTGTGTGTGTGTGTGTGTGTGCTGTGTGTGTGGTGTGTGTGTGCATGTGTGTTAAACCATGAGTTGCAGTGTATTTCCCATCTGAAATTCTTCCTATTATTTTGGTCATATTTTTTTAATTTACATTAACACTCTCATATTGTTTAAAAAAACTATGAAGTTAATATTGGTCTTTCTGTGTTGCTCTTGTGAGGATTTTTACAAATGTTTCTTTTTGGTTTTCTTGTTTGTTTTTGTTGATGTTGTTTATGATTTGTATGTATTTGTAACAAACTTAGCAGATTAAAAACGACACTGTTTTAATTATTTGAAGAATTTCCATGATTACTTAGATATCTGTCCAAGATCACAGCTTTGTTTTTGTTTTGCCTGAATGTAATCAGTGAACGCACTAAAAACAAAACAAAAACTTTTTGGACACACACACACATACACACACACACAACACACAACACTAACACACATTCACGCACGCACGCTACGATGCACGCACTTACTGCACACACACACACACGCTTACCTCAACAAAGGTGGTAAGTATCCATCATCTAATCTTACAGAATGACGTCACATGGATTTCCACACAGTAATGTTTTCTGATTGCTCAGGAAATCGCTTTTAAATAAAATTTGGCAAACCGGTCTCTCTCACGTGTTTGTCTTCGATGTCACTTTTCTGTGCTATGAAAAATCGTCAGTTCTCAGTGGTTGTAAGAAAAAGTCCAAAAAGCTACAGACAAAGCAATGGAAGTTAAAAGGGAAGAAACTCATTTCAAAGAGTCTAAATCGCAAAGGTCAGGAGTAAGCCATTGGTTAAACTGTTTTGGTGTTTAAAAATAAAAGTATGTTTGCTATGGGACTGAATGGATATCATGTTGGTTTTTTTTACAAGATTTTTGCCTGTGTGACGGAGTGTGTGTTTATGATGATGTTTGTGTTTATGCATGTGTGTGTTTGTGTATGTGTTTGTGTGTGTTATTTTTTTTATTTATTCTTTTTTTTTCGAGGATAAGAGAATGAACCTCTCATGTGCTTTTTTGTTCATCCAGTATACATGCGTATTGCAAGTTTTGTAAATTTTGTCATCCTTTCCCATGGCAACACAATGGCCGACTCTTTCTAAAAATATGGAACGGGTTTTAGTATTGTGTGCAAGATGTTCTGCAGGTGTTCGCACTGGGGACTTGGTTATAGTCTCAAATGAAGGACCTTTTGAGGAGATTCGGAATCAACACTGTTAACTCGAGAGGAAAAATCCTCTTGAACGAGATTCGAACCCGATCAGCAGTTCATGAATACCTACTCTCTAACTACCATTACATATCCCATCCCCCTGTGTGTGTGTGTGACTGTGTGTGTGTGTGTGTGTGTGTGTGTGTGTGGTGTGTGTGTGTGTGTGTGTGTTTTTCTCTGTTGTATTTCTTAGATTATTGCTGTTGTTTTATGTTTGTCAATCTTGGTTTTTTTTTTTATAGATTATTGATGTTGCCTTTTGTTGTATCTGCCATTACCATTTGTGGTAGTTTTTTGTAGGAAGTGTTGTCAAGTATGCTCTCTAAAACATGTATATATGTGCCTATATGCTAGTTGTTTCTTTATTCTTCTATTTCGAAGAAAAATGGAATAAGCACTGATGTGCCTTTTCTGATCACAGTCCCTGTGTGTATTCAGTTTTGTAAATTTTTGTCATCTGTTCCAATGGCACACAATGGCTAACTCTTCCGAAAAGCGGAAGGGTTTTTAATGTTAGTGCACACTGGACTTGGTTATAGTCTAATCCAAAGGCTGTGTGTTGTAGTTGTGTGTGTGAGTGGTGTGTGTTGTGTGTGTGTGTGTGTGTGTGTGTGTGTGTGTGTGTGTGAGTGTGTGTGTGTTGTGTGAGAGAGATGCCAAGCATACTGCATGGAGGTCAACCTTGAAGAGAATATAAAGCTTAGAAATTTTTTTTTCATTCTGAATTTTTTTATGGGATTTGTCTCTCTGATTTGCTGTCTTTGAAGCCTCAAGATAAGAAAATTATTTGTAAAAAAACGAACTAGGCAGGTTTCAGAGCAGCACAGTGCACAGCAATGGCAAATTTGTCAACCTTGGATAGTCTGTGAGAAAGCTTGTGTCACCAGGAAGATATTTTACATATCTTGCTGAATTTAAGAAGGCATTTGTCAGAGTTTGGCTACAGCTTTGTGGGAAAGCATGACGATTGAATAACATGGAATACCACCTGACAGACCATTGATTGCCTTTATGGACAAGGCAACCAGTGCAGTTTACTCTGAACACCATGGGAGAATTGTTCCAGACAAAAATGGAGAGTGCATCAAGGATCATGCTCTTACACTCTCTTCAAACATCTTCTTAGAGAGAATAATGGCTGAGAGGGGTGATGAAAACTGGTGAGGAAAAGTCAGCATAGGAGGCAGGACATATAAATTTCAAAAATAATGTTTTACTGACATGGATGGCCTAGTGGAAAAGAGCATACAGCTGGTGAACTTAGATATCACCCCTTGATGAAGCATCTTTGATATTTGTGACCGTTTTTTGAAAATAATTCTTAACTGGAACACAGTGAAAAGGAGAGAAGGCCCAAAACGGGAAGGCTGCTTTTGTGCCATCCACTTTGCAATTTTGACTTTTAACAAAAAATGGAATCTGTAGCCATTAAATTTCTATCTATGTGTTTGAAAGGTTAGTGTGATTTTAAAATGTGTTTTTAAACAGTTTTTTATCGAGCCACCCTACAGCAGTTTTCAGTGCCTCGGAGGGTTATGACTCGTTTCAGTTCTCTCGTTATCCTTACCCATGACAGGGCCCACCATGTCATACTAACATTGGAAAGGCTTTGTGATCTATATTTTTCATTTCAGGCAGCTTTACTGAAATCTAATACCAATCAGAAATACTTGTTTCGAGTTTTTTTTAGATATAACAAAACCTGAAAGCTCCGAGAAGATCATCAATGAGAGTTGAGGACACACACCGGCCTGTGTAACTAACAGACTGCTGGTCTACGATTGTTGGGAGGGGGGGTTCACCAGCACATCTCTGTTCATTTTAAGAAATGCATGGCTGGGAAAACTTTGCTGTTTGCAAAAGATAATGGGGCAATTTTGCTCGTTCTAGCTGATCTTCCATCTGACATATGAAGATCGTAAATACCAGGTTGTATTGTTTACAAATATTCTGCGGCATCTTATTGTGAAGACAAAAATCAAACATGGTGATCGTGATGAAACCGTCCTTGAATGAAATGAACCGCGATTCTGATGTGTAGGGTTCAAGGTTAGTTTGTACGAAGCGCTGGTAGGCTACCTGTATGCTATATTAATAAACATGAGTATCCATACAGATCAAAGCTGCAGATCTCGGACTGGTCGGGATGACACTTACTGGGTGACTTTTAGCATTTCAGTGTGAGTGCATGACATGAGAAAATGTGGGTGCTGTTTTAAACTTACTTGCTGTCATGTGTGTGTGTGTGTGTGTGAGTGTGTGTGATGGTGTGTGTGTGGGTGTATGTGTGTTGTTTGTTTGTGTTTGTGTTTGTGTGTGTGTGTGTGTGTTGTTGTGTGTGTGTGGGTGTGTTTGTGAAACTGAATGAACGTGTGTGTGTGTGTGTGTGTGTGTGTGTGTGTGTTGTGTGTGTTGTGTGTGTTGTGTGTGTGAGTGTGAGAGAGAGAGAATAATTGATCAAGTAAAATGATCTTTATTGAGGGTAAAAAAGATTAAGTTTACACAGTTTTTTTTTATACCTTCCTGCACGCACCCACGCAGCGCGCACAGGCGTGTGGGTTTGTGTCTGTGATGTGGTTTTTCTTCTCTATTTGTAATGATCTTTTTTTTTTTCAAGGGTAATGAATAAGTATTCTCTGTGGTGTGTATGTTTTTGAATGTTTTGATTCAGCGGAAAATGAACTAAGTACTCTATTGTTTATTTACTATGCAGTCTCTGTGTCATGCTGTATTTTATATTAAATCATATTTAAATAAATAATTTATTATTTCTTTCCTCCCGTCTTCAAAAAACATGTGGTGTCACTGGTACTGCCTTACCTGGTTTTAGATCATACCTTACTGACGATTCTGACAGTCACTGTAAACAAGATTCAGTCAGTACCTGCAAGTTTGGATGTGGAGTTCCACAGGGAGGATGCTGTTCTGGGCCCTGTTCTTATTACCTCTACACTGCTACACTGTGAATATAATTAACCGCCATAGATCAACCATCATTTTCATTGCAGATGAATCTCTGATTCTAACAGCGGCCACGCTGAAAATCTGCCTTCCTCTCTTTACAATTGGCCTACTGCTTTCAAGATATTCCAAAATTGGATGATCAGAACAAATTACAGCTAATGCAGATAAAACGAAACCATGCTTGTAGGGTACCAAAACACAAACTCTCTTCCATCACAACTGCTTCAAATACAACTTGGAATGCATCAGTCCCTTTATCACTGCTGTGAAGTATCTAGGGTCATTATTGACAACACACTTCTATGCAAATATTCATCACTCAGACCTGCCTGTCCTGCTACTATCAATTAAGGCGTATTAGTGCAATTCGAAAGTACGGTCACAGATGCAACATCCATACTTGTGGCGTCTCTCAATTCTTTCACGTTGGACTATTGCAACTCTCTGTTTGGTTGGTCTGCCAGCATCATCAATCATCCTTCAGGCGTATACAAAAACTCTGCAGCTCGTCTAATCCTCAGAAAGAAAAAAATCTGTGCTATATTACCCTCT
>CM054147.1:55673586-55728586 GCA_028751875.1 Rapana venosa | reverse complement strand
GTGTGATCACCTTGGGTACTTCTTGAACCCAGTGAAAAGCAGAGCTAGGGAAGGATAGAGAGTTAGTTGCCTAGAAATGCTTCAGAAACTTGACAGTGGGCATTATAATGACAGAAGGTCATTAGTGTAGAAAAAACCTTGGCTATCAGGTTGATCATGTAGCCAGCAGCAGTCCCTGGTCTAGGTATTTGCAGATAGCCCACTGTCTGTTACTTTAGAAAAAAGTCAAAGTGCTGAAAATAGGCATCTTTTACCAGGGTCAGGTCAGGGCATGCGCCCACTGTACCTCTTCAAGACAGGCATGCAGATATGTTGGCCAGGTGATTATGGTTACCACTGCTTGCCAATAATGTCGAAGGCTTGGACTGATAGATATCATCACCACTGCTTGCCAAAAGTGTTTAAGGTTTGGATTGATTATTATGGCTACCACTGCTTGCCAAAAGTGTTTAAGGTTTGGATTGATTATTATGGCTACCACTGCTTGCCAAAAGTGTTTAAGGTTTGGATTGATTATTATGGCTACCACTGCTTGCCAAAAGTGTTTAATTAAGGTTTGGATTTATTATTATGGTTACCACTGCTTGCCAAAAGTGTTTACGTCTTAGACTTATAATTATTATTACCACTGTTTGCCAGTAGTGTTTAAGGTTTGGACTGATAATTATGATTACTTCTCGCCAAAAGTCTTTAAGGCTTTGCATCAATGATATCTATGTACTGGTCTTTATGGACTCATGTTTCATCCCCACAACTGACCTACACATAATATTGCTTTTGCAACAGGAAACTTTTCTTCTTTTACAGAGAGGGCAGTTGTGGACTGGTCCACCATATTCTCCATACCTCTCCCTATACAAACAGCTTCTTAAGCAGTTACCTCAGATAAAAACAGCTGCTGTAGAGGCCGCTCAAGACTACTGAAAATGCCAAGTTTTCAAGGAGGCGATTGTCATTCTAAACAAGGTGATAGCTATTCTACACAAAGTGATAGGTAGTCTACATACAGAGATAGGTAGTCTACATACAGTGATAGGTAGTCTGCATACAGTGATAGGTAGTCTACATACAGTGATAGGTAGTCTACATACAGTGATAGGTAGTTTGCATACAGAGATAGGTAGTCTGCATACAGTGATAGGTAGTCTACATACAGTGATAGGTAGTCTACATACAGTGATAGGTAGTTTGCATACAGAGATAGGTAGTCTGCATACAGTGATAGGCAGTCTGCACACAGTGATACACTGTTTACACAAAGTGATAGTCTACACAAAGTGATAGGCAGTCTACACAAGGTGATCACAGCTATCATTTCCCCCACTTTTAGCTCCTTTCATCTGCTATCCATCCCATCCCAGCTGGCGCTAATTATAGCAGAAACTGACCACACTTGGACTTGGTAAAAGAAAGGGGGTAATTTTAGTGGTAAGCCCTGGGCCTTTAACTGAGTTATGTTGGATTTGTGCGTTGTGTGACAGGCAGTCTACACAAAGTGATAGGCATTCTATACACAGTCTACATTAAGTGAAAGGCAGTCTACACAAAGTGACAGGCAGTCTGCACAAAGTGATAGGCATTCTATACACAGTCTACATTAAGTGATGGGAAGTCTACACAAAGTGACAGGCAGTCTACACAAAGTGATAGGCATTCTATACACAGTCTACATTAAGTGATGGGCAGTCTACACAAAGTGACAGGCAGTCTGCACAAAGTGATAGGCATTCTATACACAGTCTACATTAAGTGATGGGCAGTCAACACAAAGTGACAGGCAGTCTGCACAAAGTGATAGGCATTCTATACACAGTCTACATTAAGTGATAGGCAGTCAACACAAAGTGACAGGCAGTCTGCACAAAGTGATAGGCATTCTATACACAGTCTACATTAAGTGATGGGCAGTCAACACAAAGTGACAGGCAGTCTGCACAAAGTGATAGGCAGTCTACATAAAGTGATAGGCAGTCTACACAAAGTGATAGGCACTCTACACAGTGATACAGTCTACACAAAGTGATAGGCATTCTACACAGTGATACAGTCTACACAAAGTGACAGACAATCTACACATAGGAATTCTACACAGACTGCACAAAGTGATAGGCAGTCTGCACACAGTAATATGCGGTCTACACAAAGTGATAGGCAGTCTACACAAAGGGATAGGCATTCTACACGAAGTGAAAGGCAATCTACACAGTGATACACAGTCTACACTTAGGGATACACAATCTACACAAAATGATAGGCAGTCTACACAAAGTGATAGCAGTCTACACAAAGTGTCTGCACAAAGTCAGATGGTAACAATCCTAGATGCTGGTCTAAGCATATGGTCAGCTGCCTGTCAGCCCATAGAGGGTTCTTGAAGAAAGCTACACTGTACTGCTGAATAGTTCATAATCCGAGGCCTTAAAGCAACAACGGTTTATATGAGAAAACTAGCAATTTTCACTTCTTTTTTTTAAATATTTGGTAGAATTTACTATTAACTTTCAGATGACAAAACTATAAGATAAAAGTTTTATTAATTTCAAAGATATTTGAAGAAAACCTGTGTTGCACAAAATTACCCTAGCAAATTTTACAGAGTATACTACACTACAGCACAGCATCCCACTTTTCCTCTAAACGCTTTAATGCCAATTATCTGAAACAGGGGTCTGCAACAGCAGACATCCAGCTGTATAAACCCTTCTTGCCTAGGAGTGGATACACTTGGACTGCTGGGCAGGGTTTATGTAACTCTGGCGGGCCTGGAGGTTTTATGGTTCTTCCTGCTGAAAACTGATGGCTAGAATGTGATCTTATCTTAGAAAGAGGGTCAAGCTTTGTGCCATGCCCTGTATTTTTTCTGCAAGCAAGGTGATCTACCTTCACAGCCAGTGTTTTTGCTATCCTGGTCTTTACAGGAAATTCCACTTTCTGCACTAGCCTAGCCTAGCACCACTTTGAGAGGACCAGACTTAGTGGATATCAAAGTTTCACATGCAGACTGCGAGAAAATTCCAAGCAAAAACAGGCCACCAGTTGTAAATATGCAGTTATGCGGTTTCTTTTACATGTATTACAACATAAAGATGCTATGATAAAGATCGCATCAATATCCATTCTCTTTCCAGAAACTAAATACTTCTGGGCAATCCTCGATTTGTTCTGACCTTTCAAACTTTTCAAATGAGCGTATCTCAAAGCTTTCGAAAACGTCGGCTGTGTCGATAGACCGTTGTTGCTCTAAGGCATCAAATTATGTGTAGTCCTTGTTGAGGGTCTAAGGAACCACAACCAATCCTGGTGTTGCTGTGTGTGCTGTTCAGGTCTTAGCCACTGTGGATGAACGAGCCAATGGTGTTGCAGTGAACAGAGCACGCGTACCTGACACTGAAGTCTCAGGATCATTGAAGCTGTTAAGTCTCATCTATGTTATCACCAAGGTTTGCTCTCTCTCTCTCTCTCTCTCTCTCTCTCTCTCTCTCTCTCTCTCTCTCTCTTCTCCTCTCTCTCTCTCTCTCTCTCTCTCTCTCTCTCTCTCTCTCTCTCTCTCTCTCTCTCTTCTCTCTCTCTCGCTCTCTCTCTCTCTCCCCCTACCTCCCTTTGGATGAGACTATAAACCGAGGTCCTTTGTGTGAACACACGCAGAACATCTTGTGCACATGTTAAAACTCATTCTGTTTTCAGAAGAGTAGGCCATTGTGTGCCGGTGGGAACGGATGACAAAATTACAAAACTGCATACATATGGGGACTGGATGAAAAAGGCACATTGCTGCTTATTCCATTATCCTCAAAATAAAATAATAAAACTAAAAACTCTCTCTCTTTATTGTAGCAAGGCAAAACGGCAGTCAGACATACCCTAAGATATTTTAGAAGGACAAGACAGGAAGAAGATAGAATTAACTGTGTGTAAGCAAAGAAAATATACAAAAAGCTACTTAAAGCTCATTTTAAAGAGTGCTTTGCTTGTCATTTTTAAACAATTCACTGTGCAAGAGGATGTGTGAAAGACACAAGGGTAATTTACGGCTGAACACGGCTACAGCTGCAAGCGGCTAGTGCTGCCTTTCCTTTTGCCCTGTTTATTTATATCCACGCCCTGCCAGCTGCCAGTCATGAACTTTGGCTGGGAAACTAAATGGAGGGTTTGAGAAGCAGTGGCTGATGTATTTTGGTTTTGTTATTATTTCTACTACATTACTTCATATTTATATACATTGATAGTAACATGGTTATAACACCTATTTCATGTGCCCACTTGCTACGGCCCTCATTTTGTGTATTGTGGTGTAAGGCCAATATACAGTAAAAGACATCTGAAGTCTCTCTCTTGGGAAGTCTTAATTTCTAAAAAAATTGAAATAAAGTCACAAATAAGATATTGAATGAACTGTTTTAGAGAGTATACCCAAAATCTTAAGAAGACAACATGCCCAATTTATTCCACCCAATACTTTTAAGCTTTCAAAAGGCTGCTGAAATGGATGTCTACATCTGTAAAAGGTAAGCTAGCACCAAAACGCCTTTTTAAGTGGATTTTTCCCCTGGAATTAACAACAATGCTGACTCCACTGTCCCGAACGTCCTTCAGATAAGATTGTGAACCAAGATGATGTGTGCAAATGCATGCAGAACATCTTGTGCACATGTTAAAACCTGTTCCATACTTTGGCCAATTCTTTGACCAGTTTAAATTATTATCATTATTATCATTATAATTATGCCTAAGACTTTGTGATTTACTACATCCCCAACTTTTATGCTAGGAACACTAAAATCAGATAGTGTTTGAGTAAGATTCTGATGCTTTTGTCTGTTTGTGGTATGCATGAATTTAGCTTTATAGGGGTGAAGAGCTATGTCATTCAAGTGTGTAGCTTTAACAAGGTGATTTATACTTTTTCGCATAACATTATACACTTCATGAGAATTATTATTGGTTATTTCTTTGGTGGTGTAATCAGCAAAATTTCACAATGAGCTCTTATGAATAAAGGAAGATCAAAACAAAGGACCTGAACTAGAACCTTGAAGAACACCATACAAGTTTGGAAGAAAAATTTAGATAGATTTTTTTAAACAAACTCTCTGCTATCTCTCAGATAGAAGAGATCAGATTAAAATGAGAGTATTCAGAGATAGTTTGTATGCTGCTAACTTTTCAAGGCGGCGTTACAAGGAGACACTTTAGCAAAATCAACAAGTGATACTCGTGTACATTGTTGTGGGGGTTTTGGTTGTTGTTTTTTTTATAAATGATAATCAGTGACTTATCATTTTGTTACAGCTGTATGACACGAGTGATATTCTAGAAACCCTGACTGAGCCACATATATGAGTTTATACATTTTCTAGATGAAAATACTGTATATATGTAGATATGTTTTTCAAAAAGTTTTTAAAGAACAGATTAAACAAAAATAGGTTATGGAAGTATTGTTGATCAAGACATATTGTAAATATGTGTGAGAGTTTCTGCTATAACTCATGCAGAGAATTTCAGAATTTTATCATCAATTCCATTAATGCCAAGAGTACTAGTCTGTTTTAGTTGTCTCAAAGGTTACAAAGATTTCTTGGATATTTTTTAGTTGATGAACGTCTACCCAAATAAATTAATTTTTTTTATCAGTGGTTTTATCAGCTTCTGAACAATAAGCTTGTACCACTTGTTTAGCTACAGTTGAAAAATCATAATTTAAATTTTGGGGAGATAATTATGTCTTTCATTTTTTTTCTTGACCAATTTGTGACCTTCACCTAGAAATGAGTTCCTTTCCACTGGACCCACTTTTTTCGCTAGGTGCTATTTTAGGCAAGTGGGGGTCAGGTTGTTCGTTTTCAGATTTCAATTGATTATTTAAGTATAAGCTTTTGTCTACCTTGTACAGAAGTGTCAAGGTGTAATTTGTTTCCTGTTGCTTCAATAGTAAACACCCAAGCCTTCTTCTTGACCATTTATTATGATGCAGAATTTGTTGATTTCTCATTTTGTCACTTCATAAAGTCTAGCGTTTCAATTTGTAATAGTTGTTCATAGAATTTCCAATTTCAAATCTGTTTTATTTTATTAAATAGCCTTTTCATTGTAGATTAGAAAGATGTTAACAACTGAAAATTGACTGCCTGTGCAATACAACTCATCATGTGCTGAAGGGTCACATTTATGATTTTATTTGTTAATCGATGTATGGCTTTTTAAATACATCTGCCATTGTTCTTTTCATTTGTTAGATGAAGGAGAACAGTTTTAAGCACATATCAGAGAAGCTTGTTTATTCCTTTGGTCCTTAAATAGTTTCTTTGGTTTCTTTTTAGCTTTTACATTAGTCATGCTTCAACAAATAGTCTCTGTGATAGATACTTGTTTGTTATTTCCTCTGTCAGTAAGGGTGGTTTTATTGAATGTCAAACTCTTATGGTTTGTAAGGGAGCATGTTTATTATATAAATCATAGAAGACACTGGACCAAACTTCTAAAGCCTGATCAGCATCTGTATATTGATAGACGCTACTGAATGGGTAAAAATAGGAAGAAAAGAAACATTTTTTGCTATGAAATTTGGAGAAATGTCTATAACCACCCACCCCCCCATTGTTTTGTGATTCAATTTAGGAATTTTTGCACCCTTGTTTGACCATGTAAAACATATAGGAAAATGATCACTGCAACCCCATTAACAATGGCTTGACAAATCCTCAGATGTGACAGCAATTGTCCAGGGGAACACAGGGAAAGTAAATGACTTGCTCTACTACTACTTTGTTGTGTTGGTTTGATGTGGCAGATCAGATGTCAGGATACTGGGATGTACCACTGCTCTACAGTCGTCAATCTTTCAGGTGGGCGTTCAAGAGGAGACGAGGACAGTGATTCAATGGAAGTGACAGGTACATGCTGGTTCTGAGCATGAGTATGATGATTGGAGCTGGGTGACTATGTATGTTGTGTCTGATGAAGTGACAGGTACATGCTGGTTCTGAGCATAAGTATGATGATTGGAGCTGGGTGACTATGTATGTTGTGTCTGATGAAGTGACAGGTAAGATGCTGGTTCTGAGCATAAGTATGATGATTGGAGCTGGGTGACTATGTATGTTGTGTCTGATGAAGTGAGGCAATGCTGTGATGTTGTTGTTGTTCAAGTTGTTGTGGCGTGTGTGTAATGATATGGGAAGGTTCTGGTAAATAGGCACCAGCAATCTGTGACTCTTGCAAGTTCTAAAGCTTCTTTGAAGACATTTTAAAACATTGTTTATGTTACAGTGTTACCAGGCCGATTTAAGGTGACACCAGTAAGTGATACAAGCAGCCTCGGTGAGGATGATGTTTTCAAACTCAACTGCTCTGGTTCAGTGGGTACAGTGGGTTCTTCCACAAAGGTTGGTGTCTTAAGGGATGGTTTTGAAATCTGAAAAATGCACAAGTTTAAGAAAAGATGTTTATCTCTTCACTACTAAAATATGATGATCAGAATGTTCTATTAATAAACAAGTGACCGTTCATTTGCTGTTGTTGGGTGCTCATGGGGATGGTTTTGAAATCTGAAAAATGCACAAGATTAAGAAAAAGTTCTTTTACTTTAACTCTTCAGTACTAAAATTTGATAATCAGAATGTACTATTAAAAAAACGAGTGACCGTTCATTTGCTGTTGTTGGGTGCTCACCAGCTTCAGCATCCTTGATGTCACATGGGACATGTACACTATCCTCCACTTCACATCTGGACATTGTCATCATAGTACACACTGCATGACAAAATTGCAAATATGTCTGTTTTAAAATACTTTGCTATGTAGGCAGCCAGAGGATATTTCCTCCTTTTGATAGAGGACATGGCTTGTTATACTAGAAGCTGTGAATAAAGACAAAATCCCACATAACTAAACTGCATTAACATTTCAATGAAGGCTTTGACAGTTTGCTCACATTAATAACTGACAACATGTTGGCCTGGATTAAACATAGGTCCATTTGCAGCAGAAAACTAAGGTTCTGGAGCACCATGAACAGTGTGTAGTCTACAAACCTTGTTAGTCATTGGATCACTTGTCCAGGTTTTCTTACCTTAGTAGCTATAAATGTATAACTTTCAACCAATGTTCTTTCTATTGTAGAGGGGGCCAAGCGTTGTAACACCATTATAGGGTGTAGTTAGAAACAAAGGCTATTATAAACTTGAATTCCCACTTCTTTGCAAATAACAGAAAAAGCCCAAAGCTAGCTCAGTTTGTAACACGTTGTGTTTCCCAAGTACTGGACAGTTATCAACTAAACATAAAAAGCAAACAGTTCTTTTACATTGCTTTAAATCAGTAAGATTAATGAAAGAGAATTATCATCATCATCAGTCTCGTGACCTTGGCGGTCGTGGAGGAGACATGAAAGACGATGCCGTGGTAAGCCTCCTCCATCCATCTCGGTCCTCGGCTCTGTGCAGTAGTGCCGAGTCATTCATCCTGGTCCATTCTCTGATGTTGTCCATCCATGACTTGTTCTGTCTTCCCTCTTTCTGCCACCTTCGAGTGTTCCATGCAGTACTGTTTTTGGCAGAGTGTTGTGGCGGGTGACGTGGCCGAACAATGTCAGCTTTTTCTTCTTGACGATGGTGAGAAGGGGTTCCTGTGGACCTGCCAGCTGTGTTATTTGGCTCTTGACAAATTTATTGGTCTTTTGTTCTCTCCAGGATATGCCCAGCAGTTTTCTATGGCATTTTGTTTCGAATGACTGGATTCGCTTTGCTGTTTCAGCAGTCAATGTCCAGGTTTCACTTCCGTACAGCAGGATAGTCTGAATTAGGGCTTTGTATAGCTTTAGTTTGATTGGGAAACTGATCTCTTTACTTTTCCATATGGTGGTGAGTTTTGTCATGGAAGGTGTTGCCATGGCTAGTCTGACTTTGATTTCTGTCATCGATCGCCCGTCCTTTGTGAGTGTAGCGCCGAGGTATTTAAAAGCGTCTACCTCCTCCAATTGCTGGCCATTCAAGTAAATTTCAGCAGTGGCGTTGCTCGTGCTGTTCACAAGTACTTTACTTTTCTCCGAGCTCACCTCCATCCCACATGCTCCAGCTCTGTTCTCAAGTCTGGTCGTAAGATCTTGCAGCTCTGTGTTACTTCCGCCCATGAGGTCAATGTCATCGGCAAACCGCAAGTTGTTGAGGGGTCTGCCGCCAATGGAGATGGTAGAGTGGAAGTCATGGAGGGTCTCTCTCATAATGTTTTCCAAGAACAGATTAAACAGGACTGGAGATAACAAGCATCCTTGTTGGATCCCAACTGTGGTTTTGAAGTAGTCTCCGACCTGATTGTTCAGAAGGACTGCACTGCTTGCAGTGTTGTATAGTGCTTGAATGGTTTGCACTAGTCCTTCTTCAATGCCAAACATTCTGAGGACCTGCCACAGGCCTTTGTGCCATACTCTGTCGAAAGCCTTCTTGAAGACGATGAAGTTGTGAAACAGGTCTCTCTGATGTTGAAGATGTTTTTCCCTCAGGATGTGGCAGTTAAAAATCTGTTCGATTGTGCTCCTGCCTGCTCTGAACCCAGCTTGTTCCTCTGCAAGGTGTTCTCCCTCCTTCTTTAGTCGATTCAAAATAACTTTGAGCATGATCTTGCTAGCATGGCTGATGAGGCTGATTGTTCTATAGTTTTGGCATTGGCATAAATTCCCCTTCTTGGGCATAGGTATGATGAGTGATTGTGTCCATTCTGTTGGCCACTGTTTTGTTTTGAAAGAGAATAGTTTTATATGAATGACAAACATGAACGTATTTGTGCAATGGGCTCAATCTCAAAAAACCTAAAGTGTCTCAGTTTAACTAACAATTGTCATTTTAAAAAATTATCTGCAGCCTGAAACATATTTTGAAACAAAAAAACCAATGACTATGAAACACAACATACTTTTTTTTAGGTCAAATATCTGGAAAGAAGTAGGATAAAAATCCATGGTAAAACTCCATTCAGTTACCTGGTACTGTACACAAAACAAGTACTATTTTAACTTAGGTATAAACACGGACAACTTGGCTGACTTTCAAGGGTTCAGACTGATTCCGACAGTTGTATGTGTATAGTGCCACCAGACTTGGTTTATTTTATCAATAGTTGTACACATGTTGACTTGTGGTACCAGAACCTTAATTAACAATTTGCTTTGTACCATCAAGAAGATAATAAGCATAAACGTTGTTCTTTTAAAAACACAACACGCATTTATAATTGAAAAGCTTAAGATTGTTCAGTGTACAGCTTTAGGCAAAGAAACAAGATTTTTTCCTAGCTAAAGGACACAAACCTTTTAACAGTTTTTGAACCTTTGCATCATGCCAAAATACCAAACATGTATAGGTGAGTTTTAAGTTATTATTTAAAACTGATCTCTAAAAAGTCTGCATTTGGTCACATGTTTCATTGGAATAAGTATTCAGAACTTTTTGGGCCTAATTTTTAAAAGTGGAAAGTTGCAACCTGAATGGTGGGCAAAAACAGTTGCATATGCAAAACTCTAAGCACTGGTGAACCTTTGAGCTGTAGACGTGGAAAAAAAAGTCATCTCTTTAGTTGTAATATTATGCTAACAGAGGCACCCCATTCACTAACTTTCCCTGTAGCAAGAGGTAAAATTTGACCCAGAGAATAATGTAAGGAATACCAAAGCAATAGTACTAATTCACTAAATGAAACTCAAACATCACATGACATTCAGGGATAAATCCTGTGTTCTCTTCCATTTTACCTCATAAACTAAAGAGCTAGTTACCAGTTTCTGCCAATTACAGGAATTATAAAAGAAATACAGCTTCAATTTTGTGATCAGAGCATGAAACCTATGATCACATAAAGGTGATGCAGATCAATAGCATAAGAAGTCCTGGTTAATGAAAAAACTCGAAAAGTGTGCATTGTATACACAATTGTTATTGAGAATATAGAAAGTGCTGATTCAAATTTCTATAGTAAACATGTATTGTGCATTAAGACTATCAGTTCTATGACAACCACTGTGAACTTGGGGTCGTTGCAGGTGGACATAGTGTGGGAATACAGAAACAAAGACAGCAGACAGTGGACCAGACTCAGCAGTCCTGACATTTCCCAAACACAACGAGCTGAGCCCAACAGCTGTGACAAAATGGTGATGTGGACAATCCTGAAACAGAACCTAACAGCTGTGGATGATGGCAGAACATACCGCTGTTACCTGGTCAAAGATGGAACAGCCCATAATGACAAAATCACTGATGACCTTGGTTACACAGTGTTCATCAACTCAGTGGACCATTCAGGTACTGAATCATTAATAACCACCTTCTGATTATCAATGAACAAATACACCAGGTAAGAATTTTAAGACCTTTCATAAATTCGTGCTGGTTAATCAACACATTTTTAAAGTAAGTTTAGATGCCTTCAGGGATATGCTTAATATGATGGTTGAGTGGATACTTTCACAATGCTTGGAGTGCATTTGAACCAGTTGTACTCGAACTGCATCAGACGTTTGTATAAGAAAATCTGACAAACTTGTGAGAATATTGCAAACTCATTAGAGTATTTTTCATTGCTATGATAGCTGTTTACATTGAAGAATTTGTTCACATCTATCCATAGTTGCTGATTGTTGAATGTTTCATGGCCTTTTAATGTTCCTATGTGTGCGTATGTTGTATTATATATGTAAAATGTTTGCTTTAAAAAAGATTTTTTTTAAAGCAACCCATTTTAAAGTAAGTTTAGATGCCTTTAGGGATATGCTTAATATGATGGTTGAGTGGGCAGTACAGTGTGTATGTGTCTGAGGTGTTAACTTTGCATTCACAGGGTTCTGTTGGTTGTTGAAGTTTCCACACAAAGTCAGCTCAGTCCCAAGCATGGCTAGAGTGACAAGGGACATTACCTCACATTTGATTGTTTGGAGAGACAGATATAAGAGTAAGGCAAAAAGTTGCTGTAAATCAATTCTCCTGCACCAGCTTTTAATAATACATGGAATTTATATTGTGCAATATCTTGCAAAAAGCAAGTCAAAACGCTTTCATTCATCCTACTCATTCATGTGCAGCCAGTTACAATTAATAGGGTTTTGTTTTCAAATTCAAATGTATACACACATGCTCATGCACATACATGCACACTCACGCACACACATAAAGGTTGTACACTCCAGCAGGGTGATGGGGTTGTGGCTGTTGAGGGCAGGGACAAAAATGAAATAGATTAAGAGGGGAGAATCATAGGTTTGAAGTAAATGTGTCTTGAGGCCGGATTTAAAAGCATCATAAGTAGGTTTTTGGTGAAGGGAGATAGGGAGGTCATTCCAGATCAATGGACCAGAAACAGAGAAAGAGCGATGGCCAACAGTAGACTGTTTGAATCTAGGTATTCTTAAGCTTAAGGTATCTGCAGCAGAGTGGAGGGAACGAGAAGGAGTGTACAGGTGAAGACATTCAGAGACGTAGGAAGGTACTGTTTTATGGAGGCATTTGTAACAGAGGGTACTGATCTTATAGTTTACTCTCTGTGGCACAGGCAACCAGTGGAGAGATTGCAAGAGAGGAGTAATGTGCTCAGATTTTTTCTTTCTGTGGACTAGGCAAGCTGCAGAGTTTTGTATATGTTGAAGGGAGTGGATAGATGATGCTGGCAGACCAGCCAGTAGAGAATTGCAATAGTCCACACGTGAGAGAATGAGAGACGTGACTAGTTTAGATGTTGCATCAGTGGACAGGTACTTTCTAACTGCACTAATGTGCCCCACATGATATTAGTATGACTGGCAGGTTTGGTTGATGAGTTTTTGCATGGAAAGTGTGTTGTCTATAACAACCCCTACATATTTCACTGCAGTAGATAGAGGGACAGACGTGTTACCGAATTGGATTGAAGCTGTTGTTATGGAAGAAAGTTTGTGTTTGGTCCCTACATGCATGGCTTCAGTTTTACCTGCATTTAGCTGTAACTTGTTCAGTGTCATCCAATTTTGGATATCTTAAAGGCAGTAAGACATATTAATCAAGAGAGAGGGCAGATTTTCAGGAGTATCACTGCTAAGAATTTGAGAGTCATCTGCATAAAAATGATGGTTGATCTGATGACGATTAATTATTTGTAAAAGAGGAGCAGTGTAGAGATTGAAAAGAACAGGTCCAAGAACTAATCCCTGTGGGACTCCACTTTCCAGTTTGGTAGGTGTTGATTGAATCTTGTTTACTGCAATTGTGTGGAATTGGTCTGTAAGTTAGGAACTGAGCCAGGTGAGGGCTGTGCCTTTAATTCCAAAAGGTTTTTGGAGAAGGGAGAGAAGAATTGAGTGGTCTATAGTGTTGAAGGCTGCAGATATGTTAAGAAGAGTGGGAAGCGAGATTTTCCCTGAGTCAGACGCGTGTAGAAGTGTGTTTAAGGTGTGGATTAGGGTGGTTTCGGTGTTGTGGTTGGCGTGATAGGCAGACTGAAAAGGGGGAAGGAGATTGTTTGAATGAAGAAGGTTATTGAGTTGTATTAGAACAACTTTTTCAAGGACTTTAGAGATGGAAGGTAAGTTGGATACAGATCTATAAATCTTCAGAGTGTTAGGATCGAGGTCGTGCTTTTTGAGTAGAGGTGTAACTATTGCAATTTTAAGAGCTGTTGGAAAAATTCCTAAAAGAAGTGATGAGTTTGCTTTTTTTGTGATAGCTGGTATAAGCTGTGGAAGGCACTGAGTGAAAAGAGAAGCAGGTATTGGATCAAGATCACATGATTCTATTGTCATTTCTTTCAGAATTGTTGCTATTTCTTTCTCGCTTAATGGATGAGGAGAGGAGTGTCAGAAAATTGGGGGTCAGAAATTGCAGGCTGAAAAGGTGTCTGATCCAAACTAGAGCGAATGTTGCAGACTTTGTCAGAAAAGAATGCAAAAGTATAGCAATGAGTTCAGAGTGGTCATAGACAGGAGGCAGAGGGCTAGCCATCGCAGATCCAAGAAGAGTGGATGTGAGAGAACAGAGATTTCATAGCATCAAGAATTTGAGAAGAGTAATACTTTGTTTTTGCTGAATGGATTAAGGTTTTGACTTTGTTGATTTGTTTACAAAGAAGCTATTTGTGTTTTTGTTTTTTGCTGTTGCCGCTGTAGCTGTCGGCATTTGCGTTTTGCAACCAGGATGTCGTGGATGTACCATGGTGCACAGGGCCTATCAGGCAGGAGATGGTCAGTGGGAGGTGCATGCTCATCAAGAAGTTGGCTGAGAACGGTATTGTAGTTTTTAGAAGGGTTTTTATGGTCAGGGATTTGTGATAGACGTTCAGCAGCTTGAGAAAGAACAGTTTTACCTGGTGATCATTTGTATGAATAAGCATCTTACATTTTCTTGCATTTTCCTGAGAGCAGCCTTCATATTGTTTTTCTAATATCTGCAAAGAAATTATTTCAAGGATTTTTGGAATCAATGCACCATGTCTTTTTTCTATTTAGATGTTTTCGTATTAATGTCCAAGCCTTCTATTCTCTTCACTATCCTGCATCATACAGATTTTAAAAATTGATGTGAGTCATTTGATTTAGTGCACAGTGTACAATGGTGATGGAGCTATTGACACCAAGAGCATTCAGTATATCAATGGGCAAAACCCTTGTAGACCCAATGTAGATATAGCCATTTTTGGCAAATATGATGCAGTTCTCCAAGTTTAGATGTTCTTTTCCATAAAATTAAAGCAGTGTTGCTGATCTTGGAAGGTTTCAGTAAACAGTTTGTGTGTCAAGTCTTAATAATGTAATTCCGAATTTTTGTGTTTTGGTTTTCAACAACCTTTTACAAATGTGGCAATTACACTAGTAAGTTTTAAACGTTTCTTTTCTTATGAAATCTACCTGCAGTAAGTAGCATTGACAATGTCAATTAAAAATTAGCTTTAAACTTTTTTATGATAAAAAAAAACCTTGCCATGTCTTTGAGATATTGCTCCAAAAACGCATTTTTACAGCAGCTTGTTACGTATCATTATTAAATTACCAATTTCATCACATTTATTGTAGAAAACTAGTTTAAGGAGAAAACCACCTGTAAACTGAGAAAAATCATGCTATGCTAAGTAGGTTATAAGCTTTGCAGGTACTGAACGAAAACCATTGGGGTTTTTTTAAGAATCTGGATACTTATTTTATTGCAGGTTCATATCATTTCCAATTGTTGTTATTGTTATACACCTTTTAGTGGTTTTTGTATATGTTCATCAAAAATTCAAGATGCTGTTGCTTGTGACAGTTAAAGAGCACATCAGTACCCATGTATACCATACCTATGGATCTAAAGGTTTAACTGGTAATAATTGTTTAACTTCCAGCTAATTGAAAACCAATGTGATGTAGTTGTATAAAATGATAAAGAGGTCTTACAGAAAGATCTTAAGATATTTGTGCTTAGAGAATAGAAAACATCTTGAAACAGAATATATGATTATTTTAATGAGTGATTTAAAATAGCAGGTTAGGGTAGGGCTGCTTACAAGCCTAGTTAGTCATTTCATAGTCTTTCCAAACCTTGGTGAACAAAATACCAAAGGTTTTGTATTGCATGGGATAGTAGATCAGGTAATTATATATCAAGTAGGATAGTATTCTGCTCCTCAGTTCTATTTATTGAAACACAACATTGCCGCTCTGAAATTTCATTTGTGTGATTTGTTCTTCCCCCATTCTCATTCAATATCTGACTCAACAGCAAAGTTAACAAAAAACAACCGTCATGCTATTTCTTTAAATTCATGATTGCTATAGTTTCTGCAGTATGAATATCAACAGCAAAATAAAATTCCATTGCTTATGCAATTTTTTATGATAGTGTTGTAGGAATACTACAAATGACTAATACATTAAAAATAAAAGTTCTGGATACTATAAGTCCCACAACTTTTTACGTACTGGATTTTGGCCAATTCATAGATTAAGCAGAATTTGCAATGTTTTTCAAAACCAAGGGAAGTAAATCTCTTGTGAGAGTGAGACACTACATTACCCCCTTCCCAATGGAGTACAACTAAGTTGTGAGAAAAAACAGTTCATGAATAAATGAGCACAGCTGTCAGTGAAATCTTGCTGGTAGCCATGAAATGCAACCAGAGTGGGTGGAGGTTTCTGGGTGTGTGGCTGTGGATGTTGGGGGCACAGGCATTCTCTCTGAGGAGGTTGGTGGCAGTAGTAGTGGCAGTGGTTACTGAGTAGATGAACCCAGTCTCATGTCACCTGAAGATGTTAGTGGTGTCACAAAAGCAGCTTTGAGATGGTCAATGGAGATCTTCTCTGAATGACCTTTGATGTCTGGAATGAAAAACTTATCACTGATTCAATGATGTGATAGTGGCCTTTGTAAGGTCACTGAAGTCTGTGCTGGTGACAGTCAGTTCATAGGCAGATATAACTTGTGGAGGCCAGGTTTGTAGGTATTTATGTAGATTGTTGTTGTCCATGGAACTTTGGTGCTGGAGGCTGTACTGAGCGTATGGTGTGTTGAAGTTGTTTGAGAAATGTAGAGTCTGGTTCAACAGTCCATGCATCAAGTGGCTGAAAGAATTCACCAGAAAGGCAAAGAGTTGAGCCATAGACAAGCTCAGCAGGAGAACACTTAGGGTCCACACGCCAAGAAAAGCGAATTCCCAACAAGACCATGGGCAATTCTGCAACAAAGTAGGTGGCGCTGCTCATGTTGCGACACACTCTACTCACAGGCAATTGTTTTTATCTTGTTTTCATTTAAATTGTACGTGTATCAGTGTCACATCTTGCATAGTAGTGTCTGAAGGGTCTGCAGTGAATGTGACAATGTTTGGAAGAACTGTATCCACTCTCTTGGTTTGTTTTCTGATAGTATCATTCAATTGTGTGGAGGTGCACTGGCCAACAACAATCATGACTGGATGTACATTTGTGAATTTCTTCTGAGCCTACACCAATTGGTCAGTGTGTTAGCTGAGGGTCAAGATGTCAACTTTCCTTTCAAAAATCTTCCAACTGCCACCAATACTGACAGGACTTGGAGGAACATCAAGAAAAGAACAAGATGAAAGATAGGTGGCGTGAGACAAAGACTAAAAAATTCAAATCATCGGAAAACTCTGCTACCAACAGTCATACTGTCCAATGTCCAATCCAGTCCACCAAAGACATACAAGCTTCATGCAAATGTTAATTATATGCATGAGTTCAAGAACGCTGGCCTACTCGATTTGACATAAACCTGGCTGAAGGGTGGTGTACCCAGCAGTAAGCTGTCCATAAATAGCTTTGTACAGCCTATTCGCCTGAACAAACGCATGACCGGGAAAGAACAGGGTGGTGGGGTGTGTTTCTACATCAATGAGAAATGGTGTCAGGATGTAACCATTCAGGCCTTTTTGTGTTTGGAGGTCATAGAACTGTTGTCTATTTCACTCCAACCCTACTACCTGCCATGGGAATTACCACAACTATTTTTTACCTTAGTTTATATTCATCCCAAAGCCAATGTGACCAGAGCATCCAAATATAGTTTAAATCACCTGCATGTGTTAGATTCCATATCCCCTGATGCTCCTAAGTTCATCCTGGGTGATTTTAATATCTGTTGACACAGTAAAATACTGAAAAATTATCAACAGTACATGACCTGCCCCACATGCAGAAATAAGACCCTTGACTTTTGCTATGGGACTCAAGCAGGTGCATATAAATCACTACTGTTGCCTCCCCTAGGTTCATCTGACCACAACTGTATTCTTCTAGCACCCATGTACCAGTCAGTGTTTCAGTGCCTTCAGCCCATGGTCAGGACCACCAAAAAATGGATTGCCAATAGTATAGCTAATCTACAAGGCTGCTTTGATTGCACTGACTGGGATATGTTTTATAACGTCTGGTCTGTTTTGAATGAGTTAATTGGTGTCATTTCTTCTAATATTTCATTTTGTGTCAGTAGTATTATTCCAACAAAGGTCATAACTATTTACCCTAATAATAAACCTTGGGTTACAAAGGACCTGAAACGTGTGTTAAACAAAAAGAAAGTAGTATTTTACACAGGCACAGAAGAACAAAAGAAACAAGTGAATAAAGAAGTTAAAGCTGCTGTAACACAGGATAAACATGACTATAAAAGTAAGATAGAAGACAAGTTTGCAGGGAACAATTTTCGTGCCTCCTGGCAGGGAATAGAAAATATGTCAGCAGTAAACCTGGTAGCTGCCCCCACATACGTCAAAGATTAGTCTCCAGGGGGTCTGTGACAACCACTTACCAGACCATTTAAATGCATTTTTTACTTGCTTTGAAAAACATGATTTTTCTGTTGAAATAGATAGCCTGAAGCAATCTCTACCCTTTGAGAATAGTGTCATTGTTGATGAAACAGTTTTTTAAACACTTCGAGGTAAAAAATATCAACAAATCTCCTGGAGCAGATGATATATGTGGCAGAACCCTTAAGGTCTGTGCTACTGAGCTTGCCAGCATCTTTCAGCACCTGTTCCAAGCCTCGCTGGACACTAGCCAGATACCAGTTATTTGGAAGACTTCCAATGTCATACATCTTCCAAAGAAACCAAATCCTTCTCAGCCTAACAATTTCAGACCTGTAGCCCTCACATCACTTGTCATGAAAAATTAGAAAAGATCATAAAATCTCTCATTCTTTCCGCTACAGAGAAAGACCTTGACCCACTACATTTTGCCTACAGGACAGGACGAGGTGTCGAAGATGCCAAACTGTTCATTTTGAACAAGTTGTACAACCACTTAGAAACACCTGACTCTCATGCCAGAATATTGTTTGCTGACTTTAGTTCAGCTTTCAATTCAATGCAGCCTCATGTTCTTGTTCACAAAATACTCTCAAAATTTGACATAGACTATCAACTTGTCCACTGGATGAATGACTTTTTTAAACAGAAAGACCACAGCGCATTCTTGCCAACAAAATATTATCATTGGTTAGATTTACCTGTACGGATTCTCCACAGGGTTGCGTTTTCTCACCACTTCTGTACATTCTATACAAAGATGACTGCAGAAGCAGCTATGAAAATTCCTTTCTCTTGAAATTTGCCAATGACAGTGCTCTTTTGTCTCTCTTATCTGGATCTGTCCAAACCCATGGTCCAGCCCTCACTGATTTCTCAATTGGTGTGATGAGGTGTATCTGGAACTAAATGTTTCTAAAACTAAAGATCTCCCTATT
Organism: Rapana venosa; assembly: GCA_028751875.1. NCBI lineage: Eukaryota > Metazoa > Mollusca > Gastropoda > Neogastropoda > Muricidae > Rapana > Rapana venosa. Next base: position 55,709,390 of record CM054147.1, on the reverse strand, counting down.
GATTTCAGATGATCAGGTTACACTTCTGAACACATTATCATCAATAGTCAAGAACTTGAAAACGTTTCGGAATACAAGTATCTGGGAACTATTTTTGATCACATATTAAACTGGGATGCTAACACTGACGCCATTGTCAAAAAGGGACAACAACCTATGTATTTTCTAAGGAAGCTTAACTCATTTTTTGTTGACAAAAAGATTCTTTCTTTATTCTATAAGTTCTACATAGAGAGTGTTCTTAGTTTTGCTTTCATCTGTTGGTGCAACAACCTTAGTGTTAAAAACAAGAATAGTCCTCGAAGAATTGCTAAAATCTGCTCAAAAATAATTTGAGAAGAAGAAAGAGATTTGAAATCGTACTGCAAACAGCAGCTTGTGCACAAAGCGACTGCCATCTTGGCTGATCCTTCCCATGCTATGTCTTCGGAATTTCAGTTGTTGCCTTCAGGACGCCGTTTTTGGCACTCCAACGGTACAACAAATAGAAAAAGAAATTCCTTTGTTCCAGTAGTCATTCGAATTCTAAATTCAAAACAGCACTGACCAAACAGTTTTACATTCTCTGATATATCTCCCTGATTGTCAAGTGTGTGTGTGTGTGTGTGTGTGTGTGTGTGTGTTGTGTGTGTGTGTGTGTGTGTGTGTGTGTATGTGTGTGAGTGTGTGTGTGTGTGTGTGTGTGTGTGTGGTGTCATGACAAAAAAGTACTCCTGTATCTTAGTTTTGGCTTAAATGATTATTAAATTGCGTGTGTGTGTGTGTGTGTGTGTGTAAGTTTATGTCTTCACTAGTCAATGGTGAGTGTGCGCGCGACATGTGTGTGTGTTTACTAGTCAATAGTCTTTATAAAACTGTGTTCATAATTATATTGGTGTATGTGTATGGGTGTGTGCACGTGTGCATGGGTGTGTGAGTGCGCGTGTGCGTGCACGAGTGAATAATAAGTTTAAATGTCTTTTCCAATCAATGGTTTTTACAACATTGTATTCCTACATTGGTGTGTGTGGGTATGTGTGTATGAGTGTGTGTGTGTACGCCGTGCGTGTGTGTGCGCGCGCACGTGCGCTCGCGTGCATGAGTTTGTGTGTGAAATTTTTTAAGCTATCTTGTAATGTTCATACCAATTTGAAATGTATTTTTCTTGTGTCTTTTGAGATAATTATACGTATCATTGTGCCTGTCAGTATTGTAATTGCCCTTCATGGGATGAATTAAGTGTTTTTGACTTGACTTGACAGTTAGGGCCAGTGGTGTGTGCTTTGAGTGCTGCCTTGAGCTGCCAGTGGAAATGCTCAACCATGACCTTCGCCTGAGGGTGGCAGGCTGTGGTCATGTGTGTCTCAATGCCCTAAAGCTTGTTACATATTGCCCAGAGAGTTGAGGTGAACTCTCTGTCGCGGTCAGAGACAATGTCTTCTGAAACTCCCAACCTGGAGATCCAGTGATGAATGAGAGCCATGGCACAAGATAGAAGCATGGGCATTGGTACAGGCATTGCTTCTGGCCATCTGGCGAAACGGCCAATGGTGATAAAGAGGTAGGTCATGCGCTGGCTGGCTGGCAGGGGCCCAACAAGGACCATGTGTACACTGCAGAATCTGGTATTTGGTAGTGGATGTTCTACTAGTGGTGCTCTGGTGTGTCGATGGATTTTTTAAGTTTGGCATGCATGACATTCTTTGCACCACTTGCGTATGTCACATGTCACACCATGCCACACAAAACATTGGCTGATAGTTTGTTGAGTGGGATGTGTACCTGCATGTGAGAGTCCATGTGTATGGTCAAAAAGTTGGCAACTCCAGGAATTTGGTAGCACTGGACTCTGGACACCAGTAGATGTGTCACAGAGCAGGGTCAATGTTCCAAGCTGAACGTCTTGGAGACCAGTGGTGGCTTTGTGATAGGCTTTCATTTCACCTGACTGGACCTGGTCTTGAGCAAGGCGTTTGAAGTCACCTACAGGGGAGATGCATGTTCTGAAGAAGTGGAGTTGGTGCTGAAACATGAAAGAGCGTCAGCTACTACATTGAACTTGACTTGGATGTACTGGATGTCAGTGGTGAACTCGGCAATGCAGGAAAGATGTCTTGTCTGCTGACAGGAGCGGTCAGTTTGACTTATGAGAGCTGATGTCAAGGATTTGTGAACAGTGCGCAGCGTAAAAGGGTGTTCCCTCCAAAAAGTGCCTGAAATATTTTATGGCCGTGTAGACTGCAAGAAGTTCATGATCAAAGGCACTATACTTCTTTTCTGATTAAGAAAGTTTCCTGGAGTAGAAAGCGATAGGTACCCAGGACTGGCCTTGTCATTGTTCAAGTTGTGCACCTACAGCAGTGTTGGATGCATCTCTCCTTGTGACTATATTATGTAATTATGGCTGTTAGTGTGAGTATGTGTGTGTGTGTGTGTGTGTGTGTGTGTGTGTGTGTCTTTGAATGAGTTCACTGTTACCTCATAAACAGATAAATTATGTGACTTGAGCGTTGACATCCTTTGAATCTGTGTGTTCAGTGTCACGAGCAGTGCTGGCCATTGCCCCTCAGCAAGTGACAGTCAGCAAACCAGGCAAGCTTCAAGTGTACATCACATGCAGAGGGCAGAAGAGCCAAAACGAACTGGTCAACCTCATTCTAGCACTGAAAGCCACAGGTCAGAGCACTATGAAGCAGGTCAGAGAGCTGGCTGTTGCACACCTCCCATTGTCAGTTGAGAATAAAGTGCCCAACAAGAATGTGACCATCACAGGTGGACTTATCTCACAGGTCATCAGTTACACCTTGAGAGAGGTAGGTGTGTCTTCAGAGTGAAGCATTGATTACAATCCCTGCTGCAGGTATAGGTAGGTGTGTCTTCAAAGCTGAGCACTGATCAAAATACCTGCTGCAGGTGTATATAGGTGTGTCTTCAAAGCTGAGCACTGATTATAATCCCTGCTGCAGGTGTAAGTAGGTGTGTCTTCAAAGCTAAGCACTGATCAGAATACCTGCTGCAGGCTCTTAACATGTTGTTTGATTTCAGGATTTTAGTGATTTTGTAGAAACATGTTACAGATTCTAAATCTATCATTGCTGTAATGTGGAAATCTTCACCATGCTGTCTGCATGCTACTATTCCCCCCCCCCCCAAAAAAAATTTCTTTGTCAGCCAAAGAGAGTGATGTGAAGGGGGAGGGGGAGAGAAAATTCAAGAAGTGATATGAATTGATTTGAATTTAATGAATAATATTCAAAGAGGTTATAGCGTAAGCAAACATGCGTTTTTACAACAATTCCTCTGGGGGAAAAAACACAAAAAATTTCTCAACCAAATAAGAAACAGATGATCTTTTTTCAAAGAAAAAAATCAAATCATCTAACATATACTTATATATATATAAGTATATGTTAGATGATTTGATGTATGTATTTATGTACATATTATAAGCAAGCAGCTTTAAATGCTACTAAACAAAACTACAAAGTGCATGTAATAAAATTTCTAAAAAGTATCCATCCCTCTAAACATATAAATAATAATATTGATAATAGCAAAAAGAATAAGGATGATGATGATGATGATGTCGACGATGATGATTGTATTAATGATGAGGATAATAATGATGATAATAATAACAACGATGATGATGATAAAAATGACGACAATGACGATGACAACAACGATGATGATGATGATAATGATGACGACGACTTTACGACAAATAGCTATAGACAGGCTGAATGACAATAATGTGATAAAGTATGGATTTAATACATCTTTGGAGTTAGAGATGTCAAATCAGAAATATTCTTTAAGTAATCAAACAAGCTGGTTTTAAATCTAGTAAAATTAGGTTTAGGTTTAAAGAACTCCAGAATATTATTCCTTAGCCATCATCCAGAATACGTAAGGCTAGATTTAAAAAGAACAGTTGTTGGAAAGGAATATGAAATTGTGTGTGTCGATAATCAATATTTGTAAACATATGCCTAAGAGAACAAGGAGCCTTACAGTGGAGTACTGTATACCATGAGCATACCTTTATTGTTCAAAAATGTGGCTGGTAGGGTAAGATTATCTGCTTTTTGTAGTCAAAGTCTGTTAAAGCAGATGACATTTATGACGATCTTAATAGCTCTTTTGTGAACACTAAGCAATGGTTTAAGTGCATTTTTACTTGCTAAATCCCAGAGTTTATATGCGTAATCAATGTGAGATTGTGTATATGCACAAAAGAATAGTTTCCTAGCATGTAAATGTAAATTTAATTTTTTTTTTACTTTTCTAAACTGATACCGCTTTAATACTCTATTTCCAGACATTTTGTTAGTGTTTTGGTCATGAGAGGTAGTTATCTATTGTTACACCTAAAACTTTATGAATCACTATTTCTTTGACATAAACGTTAAAAATGTCAAGAGAGGGAAATGACTGAGTGAGATTTTGATGCTTTGTCTATTGGTAATCAATATAAAATTAGTTTTATTGGAATGAAGAGACATGTGGTTAAGTTGTGACCACTCAATATGGTTCTTGATACATTTTTGCATTATATGATAACCTCATGGTCATCAGAGTTAGTTGTTTCAAAGGTGGTGACATTAGCAAACATATCGCATCTAATACCTATGAATAAAGGGAGATCATTGATGTATAGCAAAAAAATTAAAGGTAAAAGGTAAAGGTAACCCATAACCTATATGGTCGAGGGAAGTGAGGCATCAGAGACGTCAACTTCTCAAGGGGCCAGCATATTGAGGGTGGCACCTATCTCCTCTACTTGCTGTTTTACCTTCCCTGACCCTAAAGAGGCAGGTACCCATTTACAGCTGTGAGAACATGGGAAATGTACTGAAGCCAAGGTGCACAAACGGTCACCCATCCAAGTGGAACCACACTCAATGCTGCTTTATCTTAGCTGGGTCAAGCAAGTGCTCTGACCACCGAGCTATCCCATAACTTACCCTGAGTCACACCATAAGTGTTTGAAAGAAAATCAGAGACAGATGCATTCAAAGATACTTTCTGTTGTCTATCAGTAAGAAAAGAGGAGATAAACTCGAGAGCACTACAAGATAATTTGTAAAGTGCTATTTTTTAAGAACAAGTTTATAATCATTAACATCAAAAGCTTTTGCAATATCAACACAAAGAGAGAGAGAGAGAGAGAGAGAGAGAGAGAGAGAGAGTAGAGAGAGAGAGAGAGAGAGAGAGAGAGAGAGAGAGAAGGAGAGAGAGAGGTGGTATGCTACAGAAATATGAACACTGTGGACAGGCATCATGCCACGATACAGGGACTTATATCTGTACTGCCATCACCAAGCTTTCTACCACAATCAAGACAACCACCCAAGAAAAGTCATTCGACTTACAAAGTAGGTTCTTTATAATAACACTATGATTTTTGTTACGGAAAGTGTGTGTTTGTGTGTGTGTGTGTGTGTGTGTGTGTGTGTTGTGTGTGTTGTGTGTGTGTGTGTGTGTGTGTGTGTGTGTGTGTGCGTGCGTGTATGTCAGAATGCCATAGATTTATGGCACAAATTTTAATTGGGTTTTCCCTCTTGTTAATTCTGATATTTACTACCTTTACCTGATCTTTTTTAAAGAGTAGTTGGGGCAGTGGTCTTAATTTCTCAGGCAGCATTTTATAAGGAAGTTAAGCCTGGAAGAGCCCAACCCTCCCCAGGCAGACTAGTAGGTAGATGCTGGGTACACTCTTGTCATCCGTGCTGTCTGTCAGACCTGGCTTACTTGAGAGCCAGACTGAGTGAGACGTCCATCCAGAATGTTGACCACCACACTGTCCCTTTTTATGACCTGTTAACCTCCAGCCCCAAAAGCTTGGATTTAAACTCACCACAGACACAGAAGTATATTGGAAACTACAATTAACGTCATCACTAGACAGAGCAACTGAGCCCACCAAATCAGAGAAAAGGGGTATTTTTATGACATGATGAACAATGGCGATGAGGATGATGAAGTACTGCTGCAATGGGGTGCATGTCTTTGGCAGGAAGCTTTGTGACTTCTTCCTATGTCTTTCTTCTAAAGCCTTTGCTCCAGTGCCCATTCCTTATAGTTCTGTGTGTCTTGTTTTCAGTTCAGTACCACCATGCAAATATTCATGGAAAAGCGTCAGTGGAAACTGGAGCAAATTTCAAGTGTACCACGCTCATCAGATATGGCCAGGATGTTTCAGTACGTGCGTTCTTCTTTTTCATCACGCAGTTTTCCATGGACCTTCACTTTTTCTTCTGTAATCCAGCTCTTTCTTTCTTTCTTTCTTTCTTTCTTTCTTTCTTCCTTTCCTTTCTTCCTTCCTTCCTTCCTTCCTTGCCTATCATGTTCCATTCCTCGTTTACAGCTTTTGCTATATTTTGATAGATAAGTCATCCTAAGCCTTTGCTCCAAATCCCAGAATTAACCCAAAGAGAAAAACAGTCTTGTGTGTGTTTATGTGTGTGTTTATGTGTGTGTGTATGTGTGTGTGTGGTGTATGTGTGTGTGTATGTGTGTGTGTGGTGTATGTGTGTGTGTATGTGTGTGTGTGTGTGTGTGTGTGTGTGTGTGTGTGTGTGTGTGTGTGTGTGTGTGTGGACGGACATGCAGACAAACAGGTGACTACAGCGACCAGCACACTGACCTCACTCACCCACCCTCTTCTCTCCAACCAACAGCTGCTGGCCTGGTACTGGGAGTCGGCTCACGCTGACCCTCGCATCGCCCCTGATGTGCCCTGGAACAGAGTCCTGCCAACACAAGGCGTCACCATCAGAAATTCAGTCTCCACCCCTCCCCATAAGTGCTACGTCGTTTACACCTCCACTCTCCATTTCAAGTCACTTGTTGTAGAGGAGTACACCAAATTTTTCCGCTGTTACGTCACTGACGGTGATGCCAGCTTTCAAAACTACACCAATTTTACAAAACTTCATTCACTAGGTAAGAGGTTGTGGCTTAGTCATCAATGTCTTGAAGACAAGGTGTGAATTGGTCAAATTGCTTCTTTTTTTACTCACATACAAAAGCAATAGAATATGACAATTTGGATTCCTTTTTTTTCAACAATCATCTCTCTCTCTCTCTCTCTCTCTCTCCTCTTCTCCTCTCTCTCTCTTCTCTCTCTCCTCCTCAATGGTATTTGCATTATTGAAATGTGGTTCTGTCTCTACCATTTGCAATTTGAGCTCCTTTTCAATACTCAAAAGGTACGACAGACTTTGTTGAAAGTGTGAATAACGAATAATGACAAACTGTATGATGAACAAGTGTTTTAAGTAGATTATCGTGTCTTAATGTAAATCATCATTTTGATGTCCAAAATGGCAATCTACAGCAAAGCCAGAACTATTGAACGATCAGCCTCATAGGCCATGCCAGTAAAGTAATGTTAAAAGTCATCATAAACAGATTAAAGTCATGGGCAGAAGAGATCATCACTGAAGAACAGGCAGCCTTCTGCCTAAACAGAAGTATCGCAGATCAATTAATATTTAACCTGCGGATTCTGTGTGAGAAATACAGCCAGTACCAACAGAAACTGTACCACGTCTTCATAGACTTCAAAAAGACGGTCGATCGTGTATGGCATGACGCATTATGGGCCACAATGAAGAAGTTCAACATGGAACAAAAAATCATCCAGACCATCAAAGAGCTATATGCAAAAGCCACCAGCGCCGTGCTTGTCCAAGGCACGGTTGGAGAATGGTTCCACACTTCAGTGGGAGTCCTATCGCCGACACTGTTCAATGTCTTCCGTGAGCACTTTGTGACTGATGCCTTAGAAGATCACACTGGCACAGTCAGTATTAGAGGGCGGACAACCACCAACCTCAGGTTTGCCAATGACATTTATGGACTGGCAGGAAATGAACAGGAACTAGCCAACCTAGTGTACCACCTGGACGAAACATCCTCAAGATACGACTTGGAGATCAGTGCCAAGAAGACAAAACGCATGACAAACGGTGCCCAGCCAATCACTACCAAGATCAGTCAGTGGAAAAGAACTTGAGGTTGTAAATAACTTCAAGAACTTTGGAGCTATCATTTGTGAAGAAGATTCAAAAACCGAAATCCTCGGAAGAGATACACAAGCAGTAACAGCAATAGCGAAGCTCAAGACCATCTGGAGAGACCAAAACATATCTCACAGGACCAAAGTCAAGCTACTGCATGCACTGGTCATCTCCGAATATTGGCATGCATGTGAGTCCTGGACATTAAATGCAGATCTACAAAGGAGGATCCAGGCTTTGGAGATGAGATGCCTCAGAAGATTCCTTGGCATTTCTTACACAGACCACATTACCAACGAAGAAGTCTGACAAACCCATCACCCAGCAAGTAAAGCACTATGAAGACCTGCTGACCACAGTCAAGAAAAGGAAGCTCAGACAGTATGGACATGTGACACAATCAGATGGGCTCTCCAGACCATACTGCAAGGAACAGTGCAGGGGAAGAGAAGGCCAGGCAGGCTGAAGAAGAAATGGGCAGACAACATCACTGAATGGACCGGGCAGAGCTTCTCCACAACCCAGGCACTTTCCCACAACTACCGCAAATGGAGCCAACTGGTGCAACGTTTGTCACTGCAGTGTCCCTACAACCCTGCAAGGGGTTATGGGAGCATATGAGATGAGATTAGACACATTTGGAAAGTGCCATGTTCACATTAGTCATGTTTTGGCAGTTGCCATGTATGTTATTTTTTTGGTTTGGCTTTGTTTTTTGTCACAGTTTCCGAGGTCCTGGTGATATTTCTAGGATTGCTATGAATGGCATTCTTTGCTTAATGACACATGCATTGGTGAGGGGATATTAATTTTGTTCAGAAACGTTATTACGTCTAGCTTGCATATCTTTCTTTGCTCATGAAGTTTCTGGAATGGTTTGCAGTACTCTAAGAAGTTCTAGAAGTTTCCAGATTGCTTTGCTAATACCTAAGATATTTGTGTAGCTTTTGTAAGGTTCTGAAGAATTCCTTAAGTTTCTGGAATATTCCAGTCTTTACCAGTACAAGAGGCCTTGGTACTGTATATATACAGGGAGCTGTTGTCACAGCAAAAAGAGGGAGGAGATGAGGAAAAACAGGGGGGAGAAAAGAAAAGATTATCAGAGTGGAGGAGAGTAAGAGAGGCGGAGAGCGAGCAGGGGAGGAAAGCAGAGATTACCTGAAGAAGGGCAGAGAATTTGAAGAAATAGAAGGAGAGCCATGAGGACTGGGAAAACCATTAACTGATTGAACTAGTATTTAATGAGCGTAGTCACAGAGTTTTTGTTGTTGACCCATGCTGATTGTGGAAAGCTATTTTTACTTTTTGTTTTGGAATTTTTGTACAGGAAATGAATATTGGATTGAAATGATTCAGTAGAATAAAGGAAATCGAACTTGATTCCTAAATGCTCTGCTTGGATAGGATTCATGAGAGATAGAAACAAACTCTATTTATTTACTTATGTATTTCTTTTTATTTAATTTATTCTTTTATTTCGAGGATAGTGGAATAAGCACTCATTAGTTTTTTCATCCAGTCCCCGAGTGTATGCAGTTTTGTAAATAGAGTCATTCATTCCCACCGGCTCACAATGGCCTACTCTTCTGAAAAGCGGAACAGGTTTTAACGTATGCGTAAGATGTTCTGCGTGCGTTCGCACACGGGACCTCGCTTTTAAATCTCATCAAAAGGACTTTTGAGTGGAGTGGAATCGCACTAATGTTAACTCCAGAGGAAAATTCCTCTTTAACGGAAATCGAACTCGGGTCAGCAGATCACTTGCGCATCACGCTAATTATCAGGCTATCCTATCCCCCTCTTAGCATGTCAGTCATTGTTCTACATCCACTGAGTGTTACCAAAACAAAGAGTGTTTTCTTCAAAGAACTAGGTCACAGTTTTGCTACACTTCGTTTGGCCCCAGTCTAGGGGCTGGAGGCCTGAAGAATAAATTTTGTTCAGTGTTCATTCTTCATTGTTACATTTCTCTCTCTCACTCTCTCTCTGTCCCTCTCGCTCTGCATCAACTGAGCATGCGCGAACGCAAACACACATATGTATATATATATATATATATATATATATTATATATATATATATATATATATATATATATATATATATAATATATATGTGTGTGTGTGTGTGTGTGTGTGTGTACGCACTCACACATACATACATACACACACACACACACACACACATATATATATATATATATATATATATATATATATATATTTAATATATATATATATATATATATATATATATATATATATATATATATATATATATATATATATATATACACATCATCATCATCATCATCAGACCCGTGACCTTGGCGGTCGTGGGGGAGACATGAAAGACGATGCCGTGGTAAGCCTCCTCCATCCATCTCGGTCCTCGGCTCTGCGCAGTATTGCCGAGTCATTCATCCTGGTCCATTCTCTGATGTTGTCCATCCATGACTTGTTCTGTCTTCCCCTCCTTCTGCCACCTTCGAGTGTTCCCTGCAGTACTGTTTTGGGCAGTGTTGTGGCGGGTGACGTGGCCGAACCATGTCAGCTTTTTCTTCTTGACGATGGTGAGAAGAGGTTCCTGTGGACCTGCCAGCTGTGTTATTTGACTCTTGACAAATTCATTGGTCTTTCGTTCTCTCCAGGATATGCCCAGTAGTTTTCTATGGCATTTTGTTTCGAATGACTGGATTCGCTTTGCTGTTTCAGCAGTCAATGTCCAGGTTTCACTTCCGTACAGCAGGATCGACTGAATTAGGGCTTTGTAGAGCTATAGTTTGATTGGGAAACTGATCTCTTTACTTTTCCATATGGTGGTGAGTTTTGTCATGGAAGATGTTGCCATGGCTATTCTGACTTTGATTTCTGTCGTCGATCGCCCGTCCTTAATGAGTGTAGCGCCGAGGTATTTAAAAGCGTCTACCTCCTCCAGTTGTTGGCCGTTCATGTAACTTTTAGCGGTGGCATTGCTCGTGCTGTTCACAAGTACTTTACTTTTCTCCGAGCTCACCTCCATCCCATATGCTCCAGCTCTGTTCTCAAGTCTGGTCGTAAGATCTTGCAGCTCTGTGTTACTTCCGCCCATGAGGTCAATGTCATCGGCAAACCGTAAGTTGTTGAGGGGTCTGCCGCCAATGGAGATGGTAGAGTGGAAGTCATGTAGGGTCTCTCTCATAATGTTTTCCAAGAACAGATTGAACAGGACTGGAGATAACAGGCATCCTTGTCGGACCCCAACTGTGGTTTTGAAGTAGTCTCCGACCTGATTGTTCAGAAGGACTCCACTGCTTGCGGTGTTGTATAGTGCTTGAATGGTTTGCACTAGTCCTTCTTCAATGCCAAACATTCTGAGGACCTGCCACAGGCCTTCGTGCCATACTCTGTCAAAAGCCTTCTTGAAGTCGATGAAGTTGTGGAACAGGTCTCTCTGATGTTGAAGATGTTTTTCCATCATGATGTGTCAGTTAAAAATCTGTTCGATTGTGCTCCTGCCTGCCCTGAACCCAGCTTGTTCCTCTGCAAGGTGTTCTTCTGCCTCCTTCTTGAGTCGATTCAAAATAACTTTGTGCATGATCTTGCTGGCGTGGCTGATGAGGCTGATTGTTCTATAGTTTTGGCATTGGCGTAAATTCCCCTTCTTGGGCAGGGGTATGATGAGTGATTGTGTCCATTCTGTTGGCCACTGTTTTGTCTCCCAAATCTTCTGACAGATAGCTGTAACATATGTGATGACTGTTTCGCCACCATGCTTGAGCAGCTCTGCTGGTATATTGTCTGCTCCTGGGGACTTTCTACTGGTAAGCTGCGGATGGCTTCTTCCACTTCTTCCCTCAGTATAGGTAATGGCGAGGGTGCTCTTGATGTTGCTGCTTTCTCTTCTATTATGCTCTTGTCAGGTTGTATTGGGTAGTTGTACAGTTCTTGACAATATTCAGACCACCTGTTCAATGCAGCTGAGCTTTCTGTGAGGAGGTTTCCGGAGCTGTCTTCAATGACTGATGATTTGGTTTGAAGTGGTTTTGTGAGTTTCTTCAGGGTGTCGTATGCCTTTTTACTGTTGCCCACTTTCATGTTTTTTTTCGATCTCATCACATTGATCACTGATCCACTTCTCTCTGGCCTTTAACATTGACTTCTTCACGAGATTGTTGGCCTCCCGGTATTTTATATATATACATATATATATATATGTGTGTATATATATGTATTTGTATGTATGTGTGTGTGTGCGTGCGTGTGTGTGTGTGTGTGTGTGTGTGTGTGTGTGTGTGTGTGTGTGTGTGTGTGTGTGTGTGTGTGCGTGTGTGTGTGTGTGTGTGTGTGCGCGTGTGTAAGATGGTTCATTAAATGAATACCCTTACATGTGTCTTTTTTCAGACAGCTCAGCCTTGCTGTCTGACTTGACCTTAATGGAAGTAGCAATGATCGTTGGGGCCTTTTTCTTCAGTCTTCTCATCATCATCTTTGCTTTCCTGAAAAGACGTAGATCCATGAAACAGTGGGAGAATAACGGTTTGTACCCCTCAGACTTGTTAAACTCTGGTTTCTCTAAGATAGTTTACTGCTATCTACTGAGGTGCCTACGTTACAGCAGACCACAGCACCTTGATACAACAGAGACAAAAGACAATGTGGTGATCATGTGGTGCTATTTCATATCACTTTTATTTTGCTTATCGGTTTAGTTTGCAATACAGTATATTCCCTTCTTTATTAATATCAGTATTGGATGGCGGAATTCATAGGCCACGGGTTTATTATTAATTCTTATTCCTGTGAGAGCAAAAGCACTGCAGGTATAGTTTAGTAATATGACAGGAAAGACCTGTAATGTTGGCTTATTCAGGAGTCAAAATTCATAAGCCAGGGTGTGCAAACTAAATGGTCCTTACTAGAAGGGGACGGGATAGCTCAGTGGTCAGAGCACTCACTTTCCCCCAGCTAAGGTTAAGCAGCATCGAGTATGGTTACCACTTGGATGGGTGACCGTTTGTGCTCCTTGGCTTCAGTACAGACCTCCAGTTCACCCAGCTGTAAGTGGGTACCTGCCTCTTTAGGGTCAGGGAGAGGAGATGGGCGCCGCCCTTAATATGCTGGCCCCTAGAGAAGTGAGGTCTCTGAAGCTTTGATGTCCCTACAACCTAACAATATGACACCTTTACCTTTTACTAGAGAAATACTATATGCATACAGGTGTCTTTTATATTCCTTGAAAATGATTCCACCTAAGATGCAGTTGTAATAGCTACCTGCATTTGATTTCCCTCGCTAATCTTTGTCTCACACACATACACACGCACGCACGCACGCACGCACACGCACACACACACACGCACACACACACACACACACACACACACACACACACACACACACACATATATATATATAATATACATATATACAGTCAATGGACAGCAATGTGTCAAAAAACTCAGATTCTCTTGGGGGCAGCATTTTTAGTGTGGTGTCCATCTCCTCTCTCTTACTGCTGTACTTTCCCTGTCTCTAATGAGAGCAGGTACCCATTTACACCTGGGTAAACTGGGAGACTGTACTGAAATCAAGATACAGGAATAGTCACCCACATGGGAGAGAACAATGTTCAATGCTGCTTAACTTGAAGTTTGGCGAGGGCAAGTGCTCTTATCATAACCTATCTATCTATCTCCATCTATCTATCTATTTACATATCTGGGTATGTATGGATGGATGGATGTATCTATCTGTGTCTGTCTATCTGTCTGTTTGTCTGTCTGTCTTTCTGTCTGTCTGTCTGTCTGTCACTCTCCTGAAACCTGGTATTTTATGTGACATGAATGCTCAAAAACCAAAGTTGATATATCAGAATTATTTTATATTAATAAAGTAGGTAAAGGTCTATCATCTGAAGATATGTAAAATAATAGAGAATTTGAAAATATCGAAAAGGCAATGAAGCAACTGAAGTCTCAAGATATCAGAATAATAATGGGTGACCTCAATTCAAAGCAAAGGTAGGAAAAGGGAAAGATGAAACCATAGTTGGCCCATTTGGAATAGGAGTGAGAAATGAAAGAGGAGAGCGGCTCACGGAATGGTGCAAGGAACAAAAGCTGGCTGTCATGAACACATGGTTTGAAAACCATCCAAGAAGATGCTGGACATGGAAAAGCCCTGGCGACAGAACCAGGAATCAAAAGATTACATCCTGATTCAAGAACGCTTCCGTAACTCTATAACATCTTGTAAGTCCATGCCAGGTGCAGACTGTGGAAGTGATCATGTCCCAGCGACTAAAATTGAAGAAGTTGTCAAAAGCAAAAAGAACACCAAAACTGCAAATTAACATGCTACAAACTGACGAAGAAATCAAAGAAAAATACAAGATCAAAGTTGGAAACAAATTCGATGGCCTAGATCAACTCACCACTACAGAGGAAAAATGGAAGATGATGAAAGATAGCATCAGCGAGGCAGCAAAAGAATATATACCAGTCATAAATAGAAAGGAACATAAGAAGTGGATGAGCTCCGAGATTTTAAACCTAATGGAAAACAGGAGAAAGGCAAAAGTAGATGAAAAGAAGTATAAAGAACTTGACAAACTGGTTAAGAAAAAATGTAATGAAGCCAAGGAAGAATGGATCAATATGCAGTGCAAGGAAATTGAAATGAATGCAAATTTTGATAGCAAACTTATGCATGAAAAAATAAAAGATGTGACAGGAAAGAAATCATCTGCAAAAACAGGTTGTATAAAGTCGAGAGATGGAGATATACTCATGGAAAAAGAAGATATTCTTAACAGGTGGTCAGAATACATCGAAGAGTTATACCACGACGACAGAGGTCCACCTCCTCATATTAGCAACGAAGATGGCCACATAATCGTGGAAGACGAAGTGAGACGTGCACTCAGCAAGATGAAAAGTGGTATGGCGCCAGGACCTGATGATATCCCATCTGAATTGATAACAGCCCTGGATGAAGTGGGAATTAAGGCAGTCACAAAACTACTAAACAATACATATGACACAGGAGAGATTCCGACAGATATGAAGAAGTCCATCTACATTGCGATCCCTAAGAAACTGGGTACAGCTGAATGTGACCAACATCGTACAATCAGCCTGATGAGTTACCTCACCAAAGTTCTTTTACGAATACTCATGAAGAGAATGAGATATAAAATACTCCCAGAAATATCAGAAACGCAATTTGGATTCATGGCAGACAAAGGCACCAGAAATGCAATCTTCGCATTGAAAAATCTCATGGAAAGATCCATCAAGGTCCAGAAAGACCTGTACCTCTGCTTCATTGACTACTCAAAAGCATTCGACAAAGTACGACACTCCGACTTGTTTGATATTCTGGCAGGGCTATACATCAACGGAAAAGGTCTTGAGTCCTCAGAAACATATATTGGGAACAGGAGGCAGCCATTAGAGTCGACAATGACATCAGTCAATATAGACCAATCTGCAGGGGTGTGAGGCAGGGCTGAGTGTTCTCGCCTGATTTATTTAATGTATATTGTGAAATAATTCTACGAAATATTGAGAATCATGAGGGAATTAGTGTAGATGGCCACAACATCAACAACCTGAGATATGCAGATGACACAGTCCTTATCGCCGACTCTGAAGAAAAACTGCAAAAGATTTTAACAACAGTAACAGACGAAAGCGAAAAGAAAGGATTACAGCTTAATGCAAAGAAAACAGAATGCATGGTGATCTCGAAAAAAGCTGTTATACCACAATGCAACATAGTCTGTAAAGGAGAGAGAATCAGACAAGTAAACACCTTTAAATACCTTGGTTGTACTATCACCCCGGACGGCAAGTGTGACACAGAAATCAAGAAGAGAATCGGTCAATCTAAGGCAACTTTTAACAACATGAAATGCATTTTTACCAACAGTAAGATAAGCCTCGAGACAAAGATCCATGTTTTGAGAGCCTACGTATGGTCCATTCTTCTGTACGGATGTGAGTGCTGGACCCTAGCCAAGGACACAGAACATCGACTAGAAGCAGTGGAAATGTGGTTCATCCGGAGAATCATGAAAGTCTCATGGACAAAAAGAAAAACAATGCAGAAGTAACGGAAATGGCTGGGTACAAGAGATCCCTTCTCAACACCATCAGAGAAAGACAGCTCAAATTTTTCGGCCATATAATCAGGGCTGACGGACTAGAGAAACTTATGGAGTGGCAAAATCTGTGGAAACAAGAGCAGAGGAAGACAACGCACAAAATTCACAGACAGCTTAAACAATTCGCAACGAATAAAGAGGGCACCAACAATGAGCTCATGAGAGGGACGGAGAACAGGGAAGAATGGAGAGCCATGATCGTCGATGTCTGCAGGACCAGATCGGACACTTGAAGAAGAAGAACCCAAATGTCAATCATCTTTCACTGTGCCAGCAAGAGGTGTACAAACATTTTGTAGTTGAAGGGGCTTATGACAAACATGATCCAGAGAAGGCGTTGCAGAACCTGGCAGTGTACTGTGAACCCAGATCAAATGAAGTCATGGAAACATTTAGATTATGGAACCTGCCTTGCTGTGATCCATTTGACACCTTCCTCACAGAGCTCAGGTCATGAGCAAGCCTCTGCAATTTTGGTGATGCAAAAGATAGAATGCTCAGAGACAAATTTGTTTTCTCTACAACAGGTTAGATGCAGGAGTTGCTTTTGCAAGAAAATATTTTTGGTCTGCAACATACAATTAAAATCTGTAGAGCCCATGAAATGAGGTCAAAGCAGAAACAGGATTATGTTGCAAAAAGTGCTGAAGACAATACACAAAAAATTCCCACTAGGTTCCACAGATCAATACAGATTTACTCCTCCATCAAAGCATTTTTTCCAAGACTGCAACTTTTGTGGTAGGAAACATGAGGGCCTTAAAACAAAGTGTCCTGCAGGGGGGAAACAGTGCAGAAAGTGTAATGGTAAAATCCCTTTCAAGTCAAATGTCGCTTTTCTGTTGTTCAGAAATCGGATTCACAAGTTGACAACGCTGTGGTGAGAATGATATGAGCTTGGGCATTTAAAAAGAATGGATGGTTGACAGCAGTCATGTACATCAATGGATGTGATGTGTGATTTCAACTAGTCCGTGGTGCTGATGTGAACATTATCTGTGAAAGATATGTGAAGAAAACCCAAATGCAACCTACTCAGTGAAAACTTAGAACGTTTAATGGCTCTGTATTCCTACCAAATCTGACAACGGCCTTGAACCTCTTTGTGTCCTAGCAAAGAAAGGCGCAACATGGAACTGGTCCCCTGAATGTGAGAGTGCACTGAAAACAGTACAACAGAAGATCACTGAGGCCCCAGTGCTGGTATTCCTTGACCCTGATGAGGAACTCCTGCTGCAAGTCAACAGCAGCAAAGATGGTCTGGGAGCAGCGATCCTACAGAAAGGACACCCCTTGAAATACACTAACCGAGCACTTACACAACCATAGAAGCATTGGCCACAGATTGAAAAAGAAACTCTGTCTCTTGTGTTCAGCCTGGAGTGTTTTGATCAATAAACCTTTGGACATTCTGTGCACATGCAAAATTACTACAAGCCTCTACCGACAATCTGAAAGAAACCCATAAGCCAGGCTTCCCGTCGCATCCAGGCACTGATGATGAGACTGTACAGATATGACAACAGGTTTCAGTACAAGCCAGGTACCCAGCTCTATAATATGGGAACATTGAGTGGTACTTTTCTTCCCCCACCTTGGGGACAATGCATGTGTACTGACACTAAGCTGTCTGTCTGATGTTCCCGACAAGACAAAGAACAAGGCACAAGAAGCCGCCCAAAACAATCCAGGACTACAGACTCTCCTCTCAGTCATCAGTGAAGGATGGCCGGAGAGGAAAAGGGAAGTTCCAGAGTGCATTCACATGTAGTTTAACATTCATGACACTTTAAGTGAACAGAATGGCATCGTACTGAAAGGGAAAACATTGTGGTGCCATCTGCACTAAGGGCACAGATCAAGAAGAGATTGCACGCAGCACACCTGGGCTACGACAGCATGCTGCATTATTGGCCTGGGATGGCACAGAAAATTAAGCAGATGGCCGACAGCTGTGAGGTCTGCTCCATTGAAACCTCAAAACCAGAAGGTAAAGATTGGAGTTGACCTGTTTGAGGTAAATGGACAGCAATACCTAGTGACTGTAGACTACTTTTCAACATTCCTTGAATGGTCTTTTTGAAGAACACATCAGCTGATGCTGTTTGACCATCTGACTAGAAGCAGGATACCCGCAGTCATCAGCAAGCCTGTCACAGAAATTTTGACTGTTGTTCATTATGTTTAAGGAGAGTTGCATGCCTGTAAATGATTGAGTGCAAGCGCTTCGATTTGTTTGGCTTTTTTACAAAATCAGCGCTATATAAATTCCATATATTATTATTATTATTATTATAAAAGAGAATGGCAAGAGAAAAACAACAGAGGCACAGTCGGCAGAAGTCAGTGAACCGCTCCTGTGACAAACAAGCAAGAGATCTTGTACCTCAAAGCCTAGGTCACCCCCATTTTCTATCGACACCTCCAAGGACAACCAAGGAAACGAGGCAAAGTGTTAAATAGGAATAATGAACACTCATACACTATTGAAAGGGGACAATGGGGGTGTCTACCAAATGAAACAGGAGATTCATCCGACCAACATGGATCCCAAATTTCCCCCCAGACCCAAACCAACTGAATTCTGACCCCATCCCACCACCCATGCTACAATCCTCCCCAACCGCTACCCCCATCAGCCCCAGATCCTTTGCTGACATGCATGAAGAAGAGTGGCTGACCCCTGTACCTGTCCGGTGTTGCTGATGTGCTGGTATCACCTCACACCGCCAATGTGTGCATGACCCTCCTTCCCCATCCCCAACACATCCCTGGTGCATCCGACGAAGACCAGCCTGGATGGAAGGCTATGACACTGACTTTTGACATGTTTGAACAGCAGATGCCCAGAGTGAACAAACCAGCCAGATGATGCTTACTGACTCATGTTGATATTAGCTGATCCATTGGTCGATTATCTGAATAACCCCTACCATTTCATAAAATTTCATACTATTCCTTTTCAGATTTGCTTTTTCCAAGCATTGAGATACATGGTGGTCTAGCATGATGATTGATCATTTTTTTATATTTATCTTCCAGGTTGGAAAACGGATTTTTGTGTATACGCATGTGTATGAATGTGTATTGCAGCAGTTATATTTATCTTACTATTTTATCCTTCAGGATGAAGAGATGTGGTGAACTGTACTGACTGAAAATCCAACTTTTATCTTCAGGTTGAAGAATAAATAATGTAATCATTATCTTTCAGGTTGAAGAATCACAATCTAACTATCATCTTTCATAATAAAGAATCGATAATCTCACCAATATATTTCGGGTTAGAGAATAGATATTTGAGACTTACTACAGTGAGGCAATTGTTGTTTAATGGGCTACAATGTTCAGATTCCCTAAAATGCAATAGGAGGAGTTGTTGTTAGTTGTGGGGGGTGGTGTTTGTTTGTTTGTTTTCTCATAATGTGCTGTGTGTCATTGATAAAACAGAAGGCTCAAAGGGAAAAAGAACCATGATGGAAACAAGAAACAATGTTGATGACCTCAAGATGCATTCTTAGACGTTAACTTGATGAAGGACTATTTGCTGAGAAAGAAGAAACTTTGTTGATTGTGTTTCTTTCTGTTATATCAAGTTATATGTTTGTCAAGATATGAGTTGTGCTAGTCATGATTTGTTATATTTATCTTGCAAAGGATTTTGGATGTTTTTCTTTTGATTGATTACCTCATTTCATTGGTTTTTATTTCTTGTTTTCAATTCTCCCAGGAAAAGGGAGATGTCAATATACTGTATATTAGGGTTTAGATTACATAGTTAATAGTAAAACAAATTACGTTTGTTTTCGAAATTTTTGCCCCTGATGGAGGTAAAGGGCACGTGAGCTGTCAAGATGGCGTATGTATCAGTATCTCAATAATAAACCTGTATCCCCTCACGTATGGCCTGCATGTGGTGTATGCAGTGAGCAAGAGTTATTAACAGTTCCAATACACGGGATGTCAGAGGTTGTTCCTTGTGTCCCAAGCCACACTTTCATATCAGATGCCGAATAATTGACGTCAGATTTTAAATCAAAATCGCAAATAAATTATATTTTAATATAGCCCCTGTGTAAAGATAGCTGATCTGTACTTTGTTGTGAATTTTGAGTGTTCTGTGTTTGGTATTTTTAATAGTTTGCATCAGATATTTGTGGCCCACTTTTCCTTGTCAAAAAATGATGATTCAGAAACAACACTATTCCATCATGCAAGTATATACATTTTTTTAAAAGAAAAAGAAAAACATAACCAGCACCAGTTTTGCTGATAGAAATATCCAATTGAAGCTTATATATGAACACATATAAACAATAGATCAATTATGAGAAATTTGAGCTTTCATGTTATGACCCTACTATGATTCATAAAGGTTTCAGAGGAATCTCTCTCTCTCTCTCTCTTCTCTCTCTCTCTCTCTCTCTGTATATATATATATATATATATATATATATATATATGTGTGATGGTCAACACAATGTGTGTATTCCTGTAGGACCTCTAACATTGTTCATGTTGTTCCCACCCCTCCCTGCTGCTATATGTGTGATAACACAATGTGTGTATTTCTGTAATACCTCTAACATTGTTCATGTTGTTTCCAACACTCCCTGCTGCTATATGTGTGATAACACAATGTGTGTATTTCTGTAGCACCTCTAACATTGTTCATGTTGTTTCCACCCCTCCCTGCTGCTATATGTGTGATAACACAATGTGTGTATTCCTGTAGCACCTCTAACATTGTTCATGTTGTTCCCACCCCTCCCTGCTGCTGTATGTGTGATAACACAATGTGTGTATTCCTGTAGCACCTCTAACATTGTTCATGTTGTTCCCACCCCTCCCTGCCCAGCAGCTGGTGTCATTGACCATGGTGAGGTGTTTGGTGTTCTGTCTCTTGTGTGTTTAAGGAAACAGGGTGCACACACAGCTACTGCTACTACCCACCAAAGAAGCCCAGCTAGGTAAAAGTAAAAGTGTGGCATTTTCTGTTTTCAGTTGTCTTATCAATGAGGCAGGGCCCTGGAGTAAGCTTTGCCTCAGGTACTCCCTCTTCAGACAACTTACATCAGACACCATTTGGCCAACTCTCTGCTCATGCAATCTCTTCTGATGTTGGGTCACATGCTTCACGCTCCAGTTATTACCTTTCTGCAAAATCTAGAACCTCCTCCAGCTACTCTGAATATGCCCCAAAAAGTGTAACCTTTTCTGGTATGGGTTACAAATGATGATCTGTGTTGTATTGAAATATGTTGTGACTTTTTTCACTTCTGTTTATAATATTACACTCGACTAATTTAATGTATATCATGACTTTTGTTTTTGATCATATGATTATACTACGTTAATACCCGGAACATGCAATTTAATTAGGATTATTTTGAATGTATTAGAGATCAGAGAAAATACACGGAATACAGCAGCAGAGGGTGTGCCAAGTCAGTCAGTATTTAGCTAATGTGTCCACTAGGCATACAATAGGGAGGGTATGTTCATGAGAATTATCTCAAATCATTGGGAAGGGCTTGTAATTTCTCTTCCCTCCAACAGATTCAAAACAAAGCTTGGAGTAAGAGCTTTGGTATAGTATTTACCAAAAAATGTATGTGTACTCAAGCCTTCATAACAGACACTAGAGATGCACCATGACTGGCAGCTTCACTGGTACTAGCAGCATGTGTACTTTGTCTTCCATTTTTTGAAGGATATATGCCAGCAATTTCAAGCATTTCTTTTCACCCAACGAGAAAAATTATTGCTGGAAATAGGGTCAAAAGACTTAATAAAGCTGATAAACAGCTCAGACCATTTCCAAAGCTCCATTGTGACTTCCATATACCTGTGGAGAGTTTTTCCAAACACAGTTAGTCATTGTTACAAAATGGCAGGATATTTGCTGGCTCTGTGTGAACACCCCACTTCCTACACTTCTGTTTTCCAGAGAGAAAAATTACACACTGGTTGGGATAAAGCTCGATATCATACATTTTCAGTTCATGCTATGCCTGGCCTCTTTGCCCATTCGAGATGGACGATCGCATAGCTATTCCTAAGGTAAACTGTTTGTATTTTGAATCAGGTATTTATGTTCACTCTAGCCAGTCATCCAAAACACTATCTATATTCCATGTCTCTTGGTACTTTGGTAGTGCTGGGTTTCTCTCTGATATTCCTTTTCATAATCTACGAATGTCTGGATGGGAATCTATTGAGTGTCTACTGGTTTCATCTAGAGAAAAATATGCACTTATTGCACTGATAATAGCACCATACCCTGCACCATTGGTAACACCAAAATATTGAGTAGTATGAGATGGACTGAGCACAGATTTCTCTGATTGTACTATAAAACCTAATGAATGAAACAGTCTAACAGTCTCCATGACATTACATAGGCAGTTTGCCTGATTTTTCTCCCATCAACAGTGTCATCAAGACAGGAGGATGAAACTTGACCTTTCTCCCTCAGTCAAGCAAAACGTGGTTTAAACTTTTTTGTGAATTTTCTCATTACATACTATTTGGCAAACAGTTACATTTCTACAATTCATTTTTCCAGCTGAACCTGAGCAGCTATCTGTGTTCTGGCCATGGAACAAACGTGTCATAAGCTTGAGGGAAGACTGTAAAGTATCTATCTTGAAATTATGGTAGGTGATTTCTTTATTCAACATTTTTCAGAATCAAGATAATTCTGTGTGTCATTCTTCTTAGGGCAAGTAAAGATAGGTAATAAATTTTGACTTGCCTCAAACACACGTGGAAATTACAGTTTGGATTTAATTTTCTAAAGTCTTTATCAGTGTCACTCATTTCTATTTTTGTTCAACTTGGTTGAGGTGATGAAGTCTGTGGCAAAGCATCAAGTGCATAGTCAAGTTCTATTTTTGCCCCACTGATTACTGAAGAACTTCAGGATCAGAGGTAAAAAAATGTTCACTGATCAAAAAAGATTTATAACCTGCCAATAGTAAATAAGTTTATCCCTGTTTTCATCTCTTCAAGCAAGTTTGGAAGTGAAGTATAAAATTGAGTCACCTCATTCGCTATGAGTGACTGAGACTGACAATGAGTTAGGCTTGGTAGTTTTATTTTGCTTCAAGACACCAAAGTGTTTCTTGCTTCTGTTCCACTGGTTGTTGTTTCTCTTCCCTAAAAAGGAGGAACAGCCAGAAAACTGTTTTGAGCTCTGATCATGTAATGCCTGGCCCCACTGGACCCAGAAACACTAGTTCCCAATGATTTAACTCCTTGGCCTGTTTGAGTGACACAGACAAATTATCTCCAAAGAGTTTGTCAGTTACAAGAATGTCTCTGCAAATTCCCACAGCAATGATTGGATTAAACATTGTTTTATTGCTGCATATCTCTTGAGAGATGAGTTTTGAAAGCCATGGCCCAACAGAGCTACCAAGACAGTCAGTCTTGATACTACTGTGTTCAAGAGTTTCTACTTTCTTTGCTTTGCACCTTGCAAACTGCATGAAGTACTGGGGAGTCTGCACAGGTAGCATGCACCATTAGACCCTGTGTGTAAAAGATTGCTCTTACTGGTGTTGGTTGGCATAGCTTTCCATACTTCAATGTTTTTCTTTTGGCACATATGATTATTCATAGATGGCTGGTTGTGCATGACTTTTGGCCAATGTTTTTACTTTATTGTCTGATAATTTCTTTGAGAAACACTGTTGATCAGTTCTGCACTCAATGCAAAAACATTTTTACCCTCATTTTTATCAACATCAAGCTCCTTGTCCAGGTTTTTAGATGTTTTGTTCTCATTGTTACAAGTCAGGGAAATAATGTCCTGTTCTTTTGTTCCACATGCAATATTAAGATCAGAGTCAGAACTGTTATCAGACAAAATATTGCATTTATCTTTTTTGCCTCATACTTTGCTCTTGATACAAACTTCATTTTCTTTTGACTTATTGGCCTTAATGGCTGGGAAAACTAGAGATGAGAGCTCGAACATCATCATTAAAAACTTTATATCTGAACTCAGGAAGAAGTGTTCCCATTTGGTATCAAGGCTTTTCAATTCTGAATAATCTTATTTGGGCATTTAATCATTTTCTTTAACCCCTTCTGATCCACTGAGATGTCTAGTTTGCAAACATAAAGTGGCAGATTTTTTTCTTTTTCTCAGCATAAGCTAACCTTTGTCACCAACTAAGGGCTACATGTTCAGTGGAAAATCCAATTCCTGTAGCATCTAGCACTGTACCCCACCAACTTTCAGAAAACCCTGATACCGGGTTTTTTAAACCAAATCCAAAGTTGATAAAATTAAACAATGGTACCTTGTTCGATGCTGAGAATAATGCACACATGTAGATACAAACTTCAAGACATTATATTTAGGCCTTTAAAAAACTAATTATACTATGGACACATCTGCTTCTAAAACAAAAAGACTCACTCTATTGGCTAACACCACACCACTGACTTGCTTGGCATAGAGAAAAACATGAGAAATAATTGGTTTTATTGTGGAATATGCTGTATGTTTTTGTAAGTGGTAATGAGTTACTAGTACTGTTATTAGTGCTATTGTTATCATTTAGTTGGTTTGTTGTATTGGTTGGGAGTTTTTCAGATTTTTTAAATATCATATTTATTTTATTTATGTGGTTTTGGGTGGGTGATCTTGACTGTTTGTTTGTTTCCACCTTCTTCCTTGATACTCCCCCCTGATCTTTTCCATTGCTTTAGTTGTTGCTTTTGGGGAGCTGTAAGTAGTGTCACCCCCTATTGGAGTGATGTATAACCTCCCCCCTCCTTCCTACCTATCACATTCTAATGCAGACAACACAAAACAAAGTCAAAATCAATATTGAAGAACGTTTATTAGACAATAATCCAATATTTATGCAAACATTAAAAAAATGATATTTCCCACACACTCACTCACTCACTCCCTCAGTCCCATGTCTCAAAGGACGTAGGGGGGACATGAGAGAAGACGCGACAGAGATCTTTTTCCATGCTTCACGATCCTGTGTGGCTGGTAGAAGGTGTTGCAGGGGTTGGGCGGTCCAGTCTTTGATGTTGTCAACCCATGATTTCTTTTGGCGGCCTCTTCTTCTCTTGCCTTCAACTGTTCCCTGCAGGATGGTTTTTGCTAGGGTGTTGTGTCTTGTGGTGTGACCAAACCACATCAGTTTTCTCCTCTTTATGGTGGAGAGCAGAGGTTCTTGGGGGGCCACACGCTTTTGGATTTCTTCTGTCACATAGTTGTTGGTCTTGTGTTCTTTGTATGATATTTTGAGGAGTCTTCTGTGGCCCTTGTTCTCGAATGCTTGGATTCTCCTTTCTAGCTCTGCTGACAGAGTCCATGACTCACAGCCATATAGGAGGATAGATATCACGAGGGATTTGTAAAGGTGATATTTGGTGCAGAAGCTGATGTTGTTGCTTCTGATGATCCTCTCGAGTCTGGCTAGAGCAGATGTTGCTGTTGCAATGCAAGCTTTCACTTCATTGTTTGATGTGCCATCTTTTGTTAGGATGGAGCCTAAGTATTTGAATTGGCTCACCTCTTCCAGTATTTCTCCATTCATCTTTTTTTCCGTGCTGTCATTACTTGCGCTGTTGACCATGATCTTTGATTTCTCTGTACTGACCTCCATGCCGTATGTGCTCGCTCGATCTGATAGACTATCTGTGAGGTTTTGCAGTTCTTGTTTGCTGCCGCCCATGAGGTCAATGTCATCTGCAAATCTGAGGTTGCAAAGGGGTCTTCCACCAATGGAGATGGAAGTGTGGTGGTTTTGCAGTGTCTCTGTCATGATGTTTTCGAGGAAGATGTTGAAAAGTACAGGTGAGAGAAGGAAGCCCTGATGGACCCCAAACGTGGTCTTGAAGAACTCGCCCATGTGATTGTTCATGAAAACTGCACTTCTTGCATTCTCGTACAGTGCCTTGATGACTTCAATGAGGCAGTTGTCAATGTTGAAGTGCCTGAGTACTTGCCAGAGGCGGTCATGCCATATCCTGTCAAAGGCCTATTTGAAGTCTATGAAATTGTGATACAAGTCTTTTTGGTGTTGGAGATGTTTCTCTATCAGAATTCTCAGATTGAAAATTTGTTCCATTGTGCTGCGTTTTGGTTGAAAGCCGGCTTGTTCTTCTGCCAGGAGTTTTTCTGCTTGGTTTTTCAGTCTGTTTAGGACTACCCGCAGCATGATCTTGCTAGGATGGCTTATGAGACTGATGGTTCTGTAGTTCTGGCATTGCTTGAGGTTTCCTTTCTTTGGTAGGGGTATTGCAAGAGACTGTATTCATTCTTCTGGACATTTTTTGGTGTTGTGAATCTTCTGACAAAGTTCTGTGAATCGCCCTGCTGTTTCATTCCCTCCATTTTTTATGAGTTCAGCTGGGATGTTATCGATTCCAGGGGACTTTCCCTTCTCCCACACACTACAACTCAATCTACAATATCAGCCTCATGTTCAATGATAAAATAAACACAATGTCGTCAAAATATTTTCATAGCAATACCTGAAGTAAGACCTCTATAGCAACATCAACACACAATATACAAACCTATGCAACCAAAGAAACCAAAGCACAGTTAATTATAACAGCACACACTAGAAAAACTTCACTTACTTAAAGTGTCAGAATTGTCCTCTTCCAATCTCACCCACTGTTATAACATCATCAGCACTGGATGTCCTCAAAACACTGATTAATAGTGGCATACCCAGTAAGTCACAAAATCCAGGATCACCATACAGGTAAAAAGACCACATATTCTCTGATATGTCACTATCACTCACAAAAGTTGTAGATCCAAAAGAAACACAATGGGTTTACATCATAAAAAGAAATAATAACTACAGGTGAAGATAAAGTGTAATTGTTTTCTAGCACAATAACAGTCACAAAGTGTAGATCCAAAGAAACGGGTTTCCACATCCAAAAACCCACACGTGAAGATAAGGTCCAAACTGTCCTCTGGCACAATATCAGTCACACAAAAAATATTCATCCAAATAAATAGGGTTTCTCTTTTGCTTCACAGTCTGGACCAATCAGATACTCAGTCATAATCAAAATCACCCAGTAACACAACTACACCAACTGTCACTCCATCCACAAAAAATAAACTAGCATCTGGTCACCCCCCCCCTCCCCCCCAACAATAAATACTCCATAGCCACAAAGACTAACACATCTGTCAATTCAACCTATGAAGAGTTGCCACAAGGGAAACAGCAGAATGACATACTAGACACTCAGATTCAACTGCCATTCAACATCAAAGATTGACCCAAGGCACACAGCAAAACAACATAAATGACAGGAACTGAACATCACTGAACACTACAAAACAAACAACAGCTGTCAACTCCTCCCCCTAGGTGCTTGCACAAAGCTATCAGGTGTGAATATAGAACATAGAGGTAGGTATCACCTGAAGACTCACTGTCACAAGTAGGTAACTGGTCATACAAACTGACCCTGACATATTAGGGTACACCCATTAACCTGCGGGACAAAAACTTTACACTTAACAAAGAAAACTTCCCTGTGATAAGCAACACATCAGGTGACCAAATCTAGTTCACCCCAAGGACAGACAATAAAATCCACAACCATGCTGACTAAGCATAAAAACCAACAGCAGGGCTAACCTTGCTGACAATCCACCAATAACTCCAACTTCCCCATACAATCAACACTACCGGTACAAATGGATGTTAAACACTGTTTTATCATACCTATAATGCATTTAGTCATCATTTTTAATATGATTTGTAAGAAATGTTTTTTTCTTCATTCTTTTATTTCCTTTAAATATTGTTGCTTGTTACCATGGCACTGTTGGAGTTTATCTTTTACCCAGTTTATGCTGAAGGAATAAAATACACTCTAATAATTTTGGATATAAAAACAGACTTCTTGTCTTTTTTGTTTCTATATATCTATCTATCTGTCTGTCTGTCTGTCTATCTATCTATTACTTTTATAAGTTCAAGTGGCTCTAGCGTAATTGACTATTTTGTTATGTCTCAAAATTTGTTTTCTCAAATGAACAGGGTTATGCAAGTCATGGATCATTTAGATTCTTGGCACCTACCTGTGGAATTGCACTTGGAAAACATATGCAGAAGTTCTGAAACTGAAGTCATAAAAATGACATGAAAGAGGTTCGTGTGGTATGGTCAGACGAGTTTGCCCAGTTATATAGGAATGAATTAGCCTCATTAGAATTTAAGAAGATGGTTCAAAAAACATGTAATGTTTTAGATGAAAATATTGATAAATCAGTTGATGTAATGACAAAGGCACTGCTTGGAGCAGCAGAATGTATGGTAAAAACTGTTGGGGGCAAAATGAAAAAAACCAATGACTGGTTTGAACATGAATGCCACAAAAACAAACGTCAAGTTAAAAGGCTTCTGAGAGAATTTAGAAGGACAAATTGACTCGAGTGAAAGATACATTTGTACAATCCAAGAAGCAGTACAAAAAGATGCTAAAGCAAAAAAAGTATGACTTCGACCAGAATAGACTGACAAAACTTAAAGAAAATGTGAGAGACTCCAAATCCTTTTGGAAGACTATTTGTTCTGTTAATTGTAAACAAAAAGTCTGTAACTCAATTTCTAATGACCAGTGGCATGACCATTTCCTTAGAGTATTTCAAGACTTTGAGAATACGATACAGGACCAGGAAACAATGGAGGATGAAACTGTCAGAATAGACAATGTTGTGCAAGATCCAGTCCTTGAAGAACCTATATCTAAACAAGAAGTAATCACAGCTATAAAGAGATTGAAAGAGGTGAAAAGTGTTGGTCCAGACAGAATTATAGGAGAGATGCTTAAAAATGTGGATGACACTGTAATTGACTATTTGGTGCAGTTGTTCAATAAGCTTTTTGATGAGGGTTTATTTCCAAAGGAGTAGTCTAAATCTATAATTGAACCAATACATAAGAAGGGAGCAGACTTTCAGACTGAGTTGAAACAAATGAAAAAATCAGAGAAGAGCAAGCAGGTTTTAGACAGGGATATAACACAGTCGATCATATTTTTACTCTCTATGGGTTGTGCAGAAACATTTACAGAAGCATCCTAAATTGTTTGTTGCATTCATATATTTCAGAAAATCCTTCGGTTTGGTAGATAGGAATGTACTATGGGTTATACTTCATAAAACAGGAATTGATGGGAAATTGTATAGGGCTATAAAGGGCATATATTCATCTGTAATGGCTTGTGTATGCAACAGATGTTCTTACACAGATTACTTTGACTGTCCAAGAGGTGTTAAACAAGGTTGTTTGTTGAGTCCCTTAATGTTTTCAATTTTCATAAACGAACTGGCTACAGAAGTAGGGAACTCCAAAAACATGGAATACAAATGATCCCAGGTGCAGTTGATTTATTCCTGTTACTTTTCGAAGATGATGTCATTCTTTTGTCTAGTACACCTACAGGACTGCAAAATCAACTGAACACATTAAAATCAGAAACAGATTGTCTGAGTCTCACAGTAAATTAGGAGAAAACGATGGTTATGGTATTTAGGATGGGAGGCCACTTGGGAATGAGAGAAAAATGGACTTATGGGGAGAAAAACTTAAAGTAACAAATAACTATAAGTACCTTGGGGTAACATTTTTAACAAAGTTGTGTACTAGCCCTATGTTTGATATGATGTGTCAAAAAGCCAAAAATGGAATTATGCAAATTATCAAATCAATGAGAAGATTACCTTCTGCTGATAGTACACTATTTTGGAAACTGTTTGACACACAAATAGAACCTGCCCTGACGTATGCAGCAGAAGTATGGGGTCTAGAAGAGACCACACAAATTGAAAAAGTACACACCTTTGCCATGAAAAAATTCTTATGTGTCCCATTACATGCACCAAATAAACTTATGTATGGAGAAACTAGTAGATACCCCTTGTATATAAGAACCATAACTAAATGTATTAAATACTGGATTAGACTTGATCAGGCTTCCGATGTCAAGAATAAACAGACAAGCATACGAGATGCTGCTTATACAACATAATAATGGTAAAGTAAACTGGGCAACTAAAGTAAAAGATCTTTTGATGATAAATGGATTTGGTATTGTTTGGCTATGCCAGGGGGTGGGTTACAAAGAACAGTTTGTTAGAGAATTGAAAGATAGACTTATTTCATGTTTTCATCAAAACTGGCACAAACAGTTAATGTCTAGTGAAAAATACACCTGGTATATCTCCTTTAAAGATGCATTTGGTCCAGAACTGCATTGCTTATTCAATGTACCATCTGGAAATAAAATTTTGACTTGACTTGACTTGAACAGCATCTGATATTGTTAACTAATAAAAGGCTTCGAAGTAATTTACTAAAATTTTGGCTAAGATTGTGTGGTCTTTTGAACTGCAAACAATGGTATATTAAAGGAGACAGACAACAACTCTTGTCCAGCATGTAGAGAAGAAGAAGAAGACGTATTTCATTTTTTGTTTGCTTGTAGAACTTATTATGAAATTCGCCAAAAAAATTGCTTTTTTGACAAACCCAACCAACAGGTCCACCAATCTTGTTCAAAAGATGCTATCTTCAAATCATATGTCCGAGCTTAAATCTTTAGCAATATATGTAATGCAGGCTCTAGATAAACGTAAGCAGACTATGAATGAAACGGATCCTATACCTAATAACTGAAAATATTGGTTGGCATTTATCTGGACTTTGGATTATTACTCATGTCCTTTTCATACTCATTCCTATTTTAATATGTCATTTACAATTGCCCCCTTAGACTAATGGGCTTGTAACTTTTGTCAAATAAAAATCGTTCATTCATTCTTTCATTCATATCTATCTATCAGTAGATAGACAGACAGACAGACAGACAGACGTAACACCTACATAAATCAATCCATACATAGGAATGCTTGACATGAAGCATGATTGATGGCTATGGCACTGTATCTCTTCCCATCACTGCCTGCCTATCATCCTTTTGTAAGTACAACTTGACAGCCACTGCCATATAAATGTCCTGTGTGTGTGCGTGTGTGTGTGTGTGTGTGTGTGTGTGTGTGTGTGTGTTTAACCCCATGGAGTTGCAGTCTATTTCCATCTCAACAAATTTTTTCAACACTGTTTTGGTCATATTTTTTTCCAAAATTATATTATCATTCTCAGATTGATATGACCAAACATATGCTTGTGGTTTTTAAATGTTTTTGTGGTTTCCTTGTTTGTTTTTGTTGATGTTGTTAATGGTTTTTTTGTGTAGAGGGGAGAGGGTCCAGCTTCTGTATTTTGTAACCATTTTGGACAGAATGAAAATACATTAAAAAATTTAAAATATCTATATATTTCAAGTATTTTCATGATTTCATAACATATTTGTCCACAGATCATCAGTTCTGTGTGTGTTTTGCCTGAAAGTAAGTCAGTGACGCTAAAACCAAAACAAAAATATTTGACACACATAAAGGCTTATCTCAACAAGGTGTAAGTATCCATCAGCTAATTCACAAGAAAGAATCACATGGATTTCACCCACAGTAATGTTTCCTGAAGCTCAGGAATCACTTTGAAGTAAAATTTGCCAGTACTGTCTCTTTCAGCGTGTTTTTCTTTGTCACCACTTTTGCTATGAAAAAATATCAAGTAACACTGGTGTAAGAAAAAGTCCAAAAAGCATACAGACAAAGCAACTGACAGTTAAAGGGGAGGAACTGTTTTCAAAGAAGACTAAATCAGCAAGCAGCAGGAGTAACTCCCCATGAATTGAACACGATTCGGTGTTTAAAAAAATGTCCTATGTAATGGCAAGGAATGGATACATGTTTTCTACAAGGATTATCCCTCCTGTATAGGTGGTATGTGTGTTTGTGCCTGTGAGCGCACACACAAGTGTCAAGTCAAGTCAAGTCAAACTTTTATTTCCAGATGGTACATTGAATAAGCAAAATACTTGCTTTTTTTCGTCAAGCCATCTAAGAGTGTGTGTGTGTGTGTTTTCTGTTAGTTTCTTAAATCATTGCTGTTATTTTTGTTGCTGTTGCCATTGCGTTTGTGGTGGGGGTTTTTTGGTAGAAAGTCATGACAGTGGTGCCTCTTTGAATGTGTGTATATGTGCTCACACACATATGTGTGTGAGTGTGTGTGTGTAATCATGCATGGATGATCATCTTGAAGAGCATATACATCTTAGAGTTTTATGTTTTGTTTCTTTATGATATTTTTGTGGTTTTATTCTTTGTCAGTGTTTTTTGGAAGCCTCAAACTGAGGAGAATATCAAAAAAGAACAGGCAGGTTTCAGAGCATGACACAGTACAACAATGCAAATTGTCAACTTTGGAATACTCTATGAGATGCTTGCAACATCAGCAAGATCTTTACCACATCTTTCTGTACTTTAAGGAGGCATTTGACAGAGTTTGGCATAAAGCTTTGTGAAAAACCATGACGCTGAATAAAATGAATACCAATATGATCAGAACCATAGACGCTTTATGACAAGGCAACCAGTCCAGTTTACTTTGAAACAACATGAGAGAATGGTTTCAGACAACAATGGGAGTGCATCAAGGATGATGCTGTTACCCACTCTTGTCAACATTTTTTTAAAAGAGAATAATGGCTGAGGTGCTTGAAAACTGGTAAGGGAGATGTCAGCATAAGAGGCATAGGAGGTATAGCTGTACACATTTACAAATTAACGTACTACTGATGATATCAATGGCCTAGCTGGAAAATAATAATAATAATAACAATAATAATAATAATAATGATGATGATATTGATGATGATAATATCTATCTATCTATCTATCTGTCCCGTAGTCTGACGACCGTGGGGGCACCCTCAAAGACTCAACAACCAGTTCCCTCCATTCCTCTCTCTGTTCTGCCTTTCTCAGGGTTTTGTTGAGTTCTAGGCCTGTCCATTCGCTGATGTTATCCTCCCAGCTCTTCCTTGGTCTGCCTCTTCTTCTTCCTCCTTGGACAGTGCCTTGTAAAATTGTCTTTGCAAGTCCTTTGGATCTTGTGACATGCCCATACCATTTAAGTTTACGCTTTTTTACAATCGTTAGAAGGTTCTCATAGGGTCCAATGATGATGATAATATATGGAATTTATATAGTGCTGAATCTTGTAAAACAAACAAATCGAAGCACTTGCACTCAAATCATTTACGCACATGCAACTTTCCTCAAATATAATAAATAACATATTTCAAATTTATGCATGCCTACGTGCGCACACGCACACACACACACCTTCGAACACAGTTAGGTGATGAAGGATGCTGTAGAAAAGTAGAGACCGATATGGGGGGAAAGTGTCAGGTAGGAAATAAGTGTGTTTTGAGGCTGGATTTGAAGGTATCAAGTGAAGGTTTTTGTTGAAGTGAAAGAGGGAGGTCATTCCAGGTGGACGGATCAGAAACAGAGAAAGAGCGACAGCCAACAGTGGTTTGTTTGAATCTGGGTGTTCGAAAGCACAAAGTATCTTCGGCTGAACAAAGGGAACGGGATGGAGTGTACAGGTGAAGACAGTTACAAAGATAAGATGGTGCAGATTTGTGGAGACATTTGAAACAGAGGGTATTGATCTTATACTTTAGTCTTTGTGAGACTGGCAGCCAGTGAAGAGACTGCAGAAGAGAAGTGATGTGGTCAGATTTCAGAAAAGAGCAAGAGCTGTTCAACTTGGTAAATTACTGGATGAAGCCTCTTCAGCATATGGCATGTAGAACAATGCAGAGAAAACCCAACTAATGACAAAAAAATAATAGTGCTAATGCCATCAGCAATATTATTATTATAGATAGCAAGAAAATTGAAACTGTCTTTAACTGTAAACATCTGGGAGCTATATCATTGTAAAAAGGATTGAAACCTGAAATTCTCTCCAGGTTAGCCCAGACCACACTTGCAATGATCAAACTGAATGTCCTCTGGAATGACGAGAACATGACCACCAGCTTCAAGATTACACTGATGTGCTTCCTGGTCATGTCCTCCATTATTTTTGTATGATTGTGAAACGTGGATCATAACAGCAGACATTAAAAGAAGGATACAGGTAATGGAGATCAGATGTTTTCTCAAACGTCTTGGTATCTCATACAGCTAAGAGATCAAATAAGTAACTCCCTGAAGTCAGAATGCGGCTATGTAAATGGTGGGTGGTGGGGACAGTCGCATAAGCATAAATCTCACCGTTGGTGATCCTGGGAGTTCTAGCTGAGGAGAAAAAAAAAGGTAAGGATAAAGTGAAAACCAGACCTGAAAATGCTATCGGCCATATGAAAAACTCCTAACTTCAGTGAAAAAATGCAACAAAGAGTGGTACCCACATGTCACACTCACATCTTGACTGGCCAAAACTGTCCTACTGAGAACAGTACAAGAAGGGAGAGAAGAGGCAGACAGAAAAAAAACGATGGGAAGGCAACATTAGACAGTGGACTGGCCTTGAAAGGAAGGACAGAAAGCTGAAAACCAGAGGAGTGGAGGCAGCTTTTGTAAAATCTTCAATGGGGCTCTTATAGTCCACTAAACTAGGGGGTAAGTGATGGTAAAGGATGGATGGATGGATGGATGGATGGATGGATGGATGTTTTTTCTTTACTTTGTCTTTCTGCTTAAAATAATATTAGACAAAAGGTGGCATGGGTATAAAGAGAAAGGGAAAAGAGACAGGGAAGAAATATAATATGTACATGTGCTGATGCTTGGCTGGCTGGCTTGATGATGGATGGATGTATCTTTTCTATTGGTTGCTAATGATCCATAGCGTTAAATGTACATTTAAAGTCTTACTTTCTGTCCCAGTCATCCCGACCCTGTCCCATTTCAAAAGTGGATTTGCAATCATCCAGCTGCCAGGACAGTCTTTGTCCCTGTGGCATATGTGGGTTATGTTGAATCATTGTGGCGGCCTGCTATTTGCTTATAGAACTACTGCTCTGTCCAGAAAAGATGACAGAAATAATGTTTTACGTCATAGATATACAGCTATTGCGTCATTTGTTAAAACGCCATGCTGCAAATTCTTCTCTGTGCATACTGATGGCGTCAATACATGGAATTGTGATTAGTCTCCATGTCTTGAAAGACTACATTTTCTGAACGTAGATGTAACTTCTGCCTTAACTCGGACAGTGTGCTTGGGTTCCTTGAACCTGGCAGAGCCCATCCTTCTCGCAATTATAAATTACCTGGACATTGAAATATGAAAGGTGAGTCAGTTGAACCTCTGTCAGCATCAGCTTATAGATCTAGTTTTGGTGTATACAGCAAACCTAAGTGTTGCTTTTCTTGTTGATATTTATTTGTAAAAGTCCCACTGAATTTCATTGAGTTTTGTTGAGTTTTTAAGAAGCCACATGAAGTGTCCTAAAATTCATATATTATTATAATATGTGTGTGTGTGTGTGTGTGTGTGTGCGTGCGTGCGTGCGTGCGTGCGTGCGTGCGTGTGTGTGTGTGTGTGGAACTACCTTAATGGTGGGGCCAGAAATAGTTGCATACACAAAATCTCACTACTGGTGAACTTCGGACCTCTAGGCAAGGAACAAACAAACACACAGTACACTACATGTGGCTTCTAGAAACAAAACCTCAAGGTAAGGCCTTTTGTGTCTTTCTGT
>CM054147.1:55651302-55673086 GCA_028751875.1 Rapana venosa | reverse complement strand
TTTTAAAAATTTTTTTTTTTATTATTTTTTTCTATTTGATTGAATGTGTTTTTCCCCTTCCCCCTGATACTCCTCCCCCACCCCCCATCCTTTCCAATGTGTTTCTTTTATCATCGTTATGTTGTTGTCTCATGGTGATGGGGATTATTTGTTATATTGTTGTCTCATGGTGATGGATGATTGTTGCTATTATTGTATCTCTATTATAATAATCATTATTATTGTCGTATTTGACTTATCTTGCTTCTTTGATAGTTATTGTGTGAATATATATAATTTTTAAAAAGCGCTATTTGAAGAGTATGAGCGCATAAAAAACACACGTTTGCTGGGTGGAGGAGGAGAGGAGGGAGGTCATTGAAGGCAATATTGTCAGTAATGACGCAATGAATGTCTAGTATTTTCTAACGTTTTGTTCCTGTACCTTTTTATTATCTAAAGTATAAACGTGAAAGAATGGATGAAACAGTAGGTGAAGTAATTTGTTTGTCCTAACGTTTTATGATTTTCTTTTTCTAATTCTTAAAACATTCTTTATTTAAATGTGTGTTTGGACGTTAGCGCGGACGCGCGCAAGTGTTTTATGAGTATGTGTGTGCGTGTATATGTATATGTGGTAATTTGTATTTTCAATGTATTACGTTATCGATTTTCCTTTTTTTTACTGGTTTAATACAATAATAAAGGACGCAATAATGTAGTATTTCAGTATAATCATTAAGAAATTTGTTCTTAAACAGATGGCTTGATGAAAAAAGCAAATGCATTGCTTATTCAATGTACCATCTGGAAATAAAATTTTGACTTGACTTGACTTGACTTGACACACTGAATCATTTGACAGAAATGGTATAGGCAGACAGAAATGTGACACAGAGGGATAAGTGTGTAGGGATAGACAGACAGGTACAAATATAAACAGATGAACATGCAGACAGACAGACAGACAAGTGGCTACAGAGACCATCACACTGACCTCACTTACCCTCTCTTTCTCTCAGTATAAACAGACAGACAGACAGACAGACATGTGGCTATGGAGACCACCACACTGACCTCACTCACCCTCTCCTTCTCTCAATATAGACAGACAGACAGACAGACAGACAGACGGCTACAGAGACCATCAAACTTACCTCACTCACCCTCTCCTTCTCTCAGTATAAACAGACAGATAGACAGACAGACAGGTGGCTATTGAGACTACCAAACTGACCTCACTCATGGTCATGCTACCAGCTCTACCCAATTATACACATATACATTTGCAGCAACCTCCAGCAAACTCATGCTATCACTCCAATCAACCAGAGGTCACACAATGCTTAACTTACCTCTCCCTCTACAAAGAGACTTCTTTTCATGAAATTTTTTTCGTAATGTCAATCTATCATAATTTTTTTTTATCACACAATGTATTCCGGTTTAGGAGGATAAATTCACGAGTATTCAATAGTCTCAATAAATGTTCACAAGTAGACATTACTTTCCAAAGATTCTGTGTTCTCCTTTATCCTTCTGGGATGCGGTCAAACATCCAGAATGTTCACACAAAATTGTTCTTCTCTTCTTGCAGATATCATCTTCCTCTGTTACTGCAGAGGGTTGAATAATCTGGGACGTAGAGTGCCCACGTTAAAGTATTCATCTGGAAATGGAATGGCCAGTAATCCTCTCAATCCCAACAGCCTAGCTCAAAGGGAGTAGTTCAATTGTGAGGTCCCAGACCTGCCACTCAAAGACAAAAGTGTTGAAGTCTTGTTTTGACTGTACAACATTACCTTGGGTGAATACTACATCCTCTTCAAGCCAATAGGGATGAGAGGATAAAGACCATTCCAACTGGTGAGTGGTAATCCAATCTCCTCTATACACAACTGTGACCCTACTGCATAATTAGGGTAAAGGCCTTAACCTTCACTTACAAAAATGTTTGTAGTAACAGTTATAAGGTTGGCCACTTTTCAACAAAAACAAATGTGCGCATGACCCATACCTCCATACATGTGCCTAATCCAACAAGTGCACACATGACACTCACCCTGTCCTTCTCTCAGTATAACCAGACAGACAGACAGACAGACGGGTGGCTACAGAGACCACCTCACTCACCCACCCTCTCCTTCTCCACAACCAACAGCAGCTGACCTGGTACTGGGAGACCTCTGATGATGACCCTCGCATCACCCCTGATGTGCTGTGGAACAGAGTCCTGCCAAAACAAGGCGTCACCATCAGAAATACAGTCTCCAACCCTCCCAAAATGCTAACAATCTTCCCACCTCCACTCTCCTTTCAAGTCACATGCTTCAAACCATATCAAAAATTATACCGCTGTTACATCAGGACGGTGATTCCCAAACTTTCAAACCCCCACTTTACCCAAACTTCAGCCACCAGTAAGCAAGGTTTGATTTTTGTCATATTCTTGAAGACAGGACTGAATTTGTAGTTTGGGTTTTTTCCTTTAATACCTTTCCATACAAAAGTCGATGAATATGATGCCCTTCAGCGATTCGATTCTGGTTTTTGTTTCCTTTTCAACAAAGATAAAATTCCCCCTCCTTTTTCTTTTTCTTTTTCCTTCTTCTCTCCTTCTCTCCAATCTCTCTCTCTCTCTCTCTCTCTCATCTCTCTCTCTCTCTCTCTCTTCTCTTCTATTCTCTCTCTCTCTCTCCAGAAGATCTCCAGTACCTCCAGGTCAAAGCTGCAAATCTGATGTGTGCACCTACAGTCAACAGCAAAACAGGAAGCACAATGCAGGCACAGTCATAGAATGTGATGCCAGTAACCATGAAAGGGACAAGCCTGAGAGAAACAGGCCTGGTGGGACACATCATCTTTCCAGTGAAGATGTGCATATGACAAGACAGAGGACAGGACAAAGGACTGCAGTAGACAAACCTGAAGACAGTGACAGGGACAATCCTGATGTAGCAGAGGGCAATGAAGAAGACAGTGACAAGGAGGATTCAAATACAGTAGAAGACAACGAAGAAGACACACCTGTTAACTATGAGAACAGTATTGACATGTCTGACAGAGAAGGTGATGATGACACAATCAGCAGGGGAGCACGTGAACAGCATAAAGGGACTGATGAGGGGGACTGACGAAGACATTATTCCTGACAATAACAGAGCAGAGGATGGACTGGAAAAAACAAAGCCTTGTAGAGAATCAACTGATGACAAGATAGTTGATGATTTATGTACCGAAAACCAAACAGAAAGTACAGACATTACTGAACCGAGTGGAGTCCATACTAGTGACCGTGTACTTAGTGAGGAGCTCATGCCTAGCAGTGATGTACTCATGGGCCTATGCAGCAAGGACTCCACTGACACAAGTAACAAAAACACCAGACCCAAACTAACCAGAAGACAGGAAAGACCATCTAGGTCCACAAAACAGGGCTTACGGCCACGACGAGACACAACTCCAAGTGTCCCTAGACAAAGAGGTAGAAAAATACCAGAAAGGTCTAGTAGTCAGTCCAGTATCACTGACTCTTTTAGCAAACAACATTTTCGATGTAGCTTTAAAGATAAAGATCCAAGCACGCATGTAGTGGCAAAGTATAAAGGCAATGTTGCCTCCAGTGCCACTAAATTAATAGGGATTCGGTCAGGCCACAGCTTGTGACAGTAATCCAGTTAATCACAAGTCTACCACTCTAAGGATGGCAACACCCAATCATAATGTACAAAAGTTGCATATACGCTTTCTTAACTATAATGTGCACGGACTTTTGCCCAAACTGGAAAATAAAGAGTTTATAAATTTTCTTCTTGAATTTGACATTATTTGTTTAACAGAAACTTTTATTGGGATTGAATTTGAGTCTTCCATTTTTCATGATTATTCTATTTTTACGTCTAAAGCCAAAAAGTTATCTCATCAGGGGAGATACTCTGGTGGGGTAATTGTCATGGTTAAAAAGAAATTTATTTCATGTGTTGAAAAAGTTCAAGTTGAGACAGAAAACACTGTGGTTATAAAACTACACAAGAATTTACTTGGCACCGTTAATGACACTGTGTTAATTTGTATGTATATTCCTCCTTCTGATTCTACATTTGGGAAAACAACACAAGATATTTATGGCTTAGAATTTTTGGAGCAATGTACATTATATCTTTCAGAATGCATATGATGACTTTGGATTACTGATAATGGGCGATTTTAATGCACGAACAGCTTGTGACAATTACAGTTTAGATGATGATTATGATAACTTTCAGAATCTACATCATTATCCTCTTGGAAAATTTCCCAGAATTTCACATGATATGCACACAAATGCTTTTGGTAAGCAGCTGATCGAGATCTGTAACATGTTTGACTGTGTCATATTAAATGGTCTCTGTGACCCAGGCTTTGATGATAGCTATACATTTATAGCACCTTCAGGTTCAAGTGTGATAAACTATTTCATTGCATCTCTGGGTTTAATGAGTTCCGTCAGAATTCTATCTTTGCTGGTTGAAAACGTAACAGAATCTGACCAGCTGCCAGTTTGTATTGAGATGGAAACT
Organism: Rapana venosa; assembly: GCA_028751875.1. Classification (NCBI taxonomy): domain Eukaryota; kingdom Metazoa; phylum Mollusca; class Gastropoda; order Neogastropoda; family Muricidae; genus Rapana; species Rapana venosa. The sequence goes on along the minus strand of CM054147.1, from coordinate 55,668,548 downwards.
AATAGCAGCAGTACAGAAAGAACACTACAACAGAAATCTACCAAAACTATCTGCCAGAAAGTAGTGTAGGATGAAGCCAAGAAAAATGAATTTGTAAATACACTAAATAGCATTTTAAGACATTCAAGAGAAACTTACAGTCACCACAAATGCTTTGGAAAACAATATAGAAACTGCTCTGGAAATCTTTGTTAAATGTTTAAAAGAGGCAGGCACTTGCATGTCTAGAAAAGTACCCATGCACAAGACCATAAAGTCTGAATGGTTCGACAAGGAATGTGAAATCGCAAAAAAAAAAGTAGATCAAAATTAAATCGCTTTAGAGTGACCAGAAATGAAGAGGACAGGTTGATTTACGTGGAAAAAAGAAAAGAGTATAAACAGTTATTAAAAGCAAAAAAACAAAGCTACAGGAAAAAGAAAACAGAACTTTTAGCAGAAAACATTAAAAATTCTTACCATTTTTGGAAAGAAGTTAAAAGGATGGGTTATGGCAATCGGGAAATAATTTACAACAACATTAGCAATGAGGATTGGTTTAACTATTTTAACCCTCTTGTCCCCGATCCGGCCGCAGCCGACAGTAACGGAGGCTGCCGCTAGATTCCAATACGACCGAAGCTGACAGTTGGTGCTGCCCACGTGGGCAGTACTTTTCCATCACACACAGATCTCTTGGTTTTCACACTATGTGTCTGAAAATTGGTGGGGCGATGCAGGGAGGGTGTCAGAGGATGCCAGTGATAAATTTAGATCACTAACATGCGTGTAGTGGGGAGGGAAGGAAGAAATAACAGCCAGCGACCGGAACGCTTTTCAATGGTACAGCGTGGCCAAATAAAATGGCGTTTTATTAAATAGCAGATGATTCATCTGATTAGCGAGACGATAAATTGAATGTTATTGTCTTGAAAGTAGAAACATTTGAACGAGAATTGTTAAGTGAGTCTGATATTAAACGATTACGAGGAAGAGGAAGAAGGAAATGCTGCAGTTAGGGAGAAGAGTTAGCCAGAAAATAACGTGCTACACGGCACATTCCTGACCTGTGCTACACACCGACTGTGGAGAAATTTGACCTCCCGGCCAGTCCGCGGCATAGATGCCTGTAAGCGTGATGCCTTTTGACTGTTTTCTCATTATTACCACACTTTTGCTTTGAAACTGCAATGGCAGAAACGAACAGATATGCCGATAATGAAAATAGCAAGAAGGAAAATAAAATAGGTCTCCTGTCTGCCAAGGTTCGACAGGTGAGAGCAATGGGTACATCCTCCCCCCTCCACACACACACATCCATAATTTTTGCTTTTTGTGATGTGATGTGACCCTGTGCCACCACTACGACTACTTTAGAGACTACCAACATTAAAATTTTGTAGAGTTACAGAAGTTCTGTGTTGTTTCGAATTTGTCACATCTGTGCTGTGACAATGGTGACAGTGTGACAGTCATGTACAATAATACACTTCTGTACACTTAACAAACATGGTAGCACATGCAGATATGAACTACAGTATAAAGGTCACATGTCGATTGAATATGACTTGTTTTCAAAAGAAAAAATAGTTAAACAAATTTTATGTCTCCTCGAGACATACCATAAAACAACAGGTGCTATGGGGACATTGTGTGACACATCCTTGAAGTACTATTGCACATAACTATTGGTAAACACATCAGCTGGGTATCACTTCCTTATTCGACACTAATATGCTTGAACTATTGTCAAATCCATGCAGGATTTGCTGTTTTATCATATATACCATATTTTTACCTGTGATTGGTGACAAATAAGGTGACAATGACAAGACATCTGGTGACCAGACACATAAACTTGCGCCTAAATGCAAGTACAAAGACATGGCTAGCTTGTGACAAAATTTCAGCTTGATAACTTGTCATGCACACACACAATTGCCTTAGGAATAAAGTAAGTCAGATGGAGGTAGAAAAGCTGCAAAGAGTTCAAAATCTACAGGCAGTTTAGTTCTGTAGAATCCAACAACAAGAGGGTTAAAGAAGTTTTCTGCAATAACCAGGAAACTGTTGAAAGCTATATCAATGTTGAGGTTTTGAATGATGTAGATCATTTTTTGAACAAAGATATATCTGAAGAAGAGGTAGTTAATGCAATTGTAAAACTCAAGTTAAGAAAGGCAAGTGGGATGGATGAGGTGTCAGGTGAAATGTTAAAAAATGGGGGTAAAAGTGTCTTAGGTTCCTGGTAAAACTTTTAATGCTGTCTTTACCTCGGGTGTATATCCTTCGGAATGGTCTAAAGCTATAATCATACCAATATATAAAAAAGGAGATCCTGAAAAACAGACAATTACAGAGGAGTATCTTAACTGAGTATAATATCAAAGTGTTACACAACAGTGTTAAATGCAAGGTATACAGCTGGTTGGAAGATAATGAAATGATTTCTGAGAGTCAGGCAGGTTTCGGTAGGGTTACCCCACGATTGATCAAATATATAATTTATATGCAATTGTGCAAAAATGTATGCTAAAGAAAGGTAAGAAGTTATACGTTGCTTTTGTAGATTTCAAAAAGCATTCGATTCTGTCCATCATGATAAACTTCTAAATTGTATGAAAAACCAGGGTGTAAACGGAAAGTTTTTAGCATCTTTGAAATCTATGTAGTCTTCGTTGCTTTCATGTGTGCGTGTAAATCGTGAACTGACAGAATTCCTTGAATGCCCAGTTGGGGTCAGACAAGGTTGTGTACAGTCCCCTACATTATTCTCTGTCTATATAAATCAGTTTGCTAAACTACATAGATGCTAGGGAAACATGGTACCAACTTTTGCCGGTCAAAAGGATATGTTTATCCTACTTTTTGCTGATGATGTAGTCTTAGTGTCAACAACTGCAGGTGGTCTGCAAAATCAGCTTAATGTATTATACAAGTGTTATAATGAAATGAAACTAAATGTAAACACTGACAAAACAAAAGTAATGGTATTCAGAAAGGGAGGATATTTAGGTCGGCATGAACATTGGTATTTCAATGATAAAATGCTAGAGGTAGTCAATAGTTACTGTTATTTAGGGTTTCAGTTTACAACAATGATTAGTATGAAGAGAGGCACTAAGCACTTAGTAACTAAGGGTAAAAAAGCAGTTGTACAATTAAACAGAGCTTTCCAAAAGTATAAAGAAATGACTGCAAATACTTTCTTTAAGATTTTTGATGCAGAAATGCAGCCTATCCTGCTCTATTCATCAGAAATATGGGGGCTATCAAAATTAGATCAGGTAGAAAAAGTCCATAATTTTATGATGACATGCAAAAGGTTCCTAGGTGTCCCAGTCAAAACCCCAAATAGAACGGTTTATGGCGATTTGGGACGATACCCTCTATATGTAAATTATTTTGTCTCTGTTCTAAGATATCGGTTTAAATTACTGCATATGAGTACTGAAAGATTGCCATATAAAGCATACCAAATGTTGTTTGAAATGAACAGAAATGTAAAATATTTCTGGGTGTCCAAAATAAGAGAAATTTTATGTAAGACAGGATTTAATTTTGTTTGGTTACAGCAAGGAGTAGGTGATGTTAAAATGTTTTTGAAATTATTTAAACAAAGACTCGTTGATTTTTTTCATTCAAGAATGGACAGGCACAATAAGAGATCGTGAAAGGTATGAATGTTATCGGTCCTTTAAAACAATCTTCGAAAAAGATAAATATATTTGCAATGTTGATACGTATTGTTTTAGGGTTGCTATATCGCAATTAAGATTTAATGCCCTCCCATTGAATGCAAATGCACACAGTTTCAGTAGTTTAATGCAGAAGAAAGCTTGTCCATTTTGCAGGGCAGCAAGGGAAGATGAGCAGCATTTTCTTTTTGTTTGCCCTACATATTCCCATTTACGGGACAAATTCCTGAAGGACTTTCTTAGAACCCCTATCCACCGATTGCTACAGGTCACAACTGATGATGAAATGCATAAACTGTCCAGGTATATTTTCCATTCAATTAACCTAAGAAAAAAGCATTTGATTGTATTGTAATTTCTTTTCAACATGAATGGGTTTTGTTTATAATATTAGCAAGATATCTTGGTGTGTTGCTGTTTGAAAGATGCTTATTTGTTAAAAGCCTATTGTTTGATGTGCATTACAGTTTAAAAAAAAGAAAACGAAAAGAAAAAAATGTTATCACTTAAGGCCACGGTATATGAAGGAAATGCACAATGTTTTCACATGTGATAACCGAAGTGAGGTATCGAGTTTATGATCAAAGATTATATATGAGTGTGCGTGCATGTGTGTGTGCGTGTGTGTGTGAGGGTGTGTGTGTATGTGTGGGTGTGTATGTGTGTGGTGTTTGCGTGCGTGTGTGTGTGTGTGGCGCGGTGTGGTATGTGTGAGTGTTTGTGGGTGGGTGTAAATGCGCATGCGTGTGCGCGTGTGTGCGTTCGTGCGTGTGTGTTTTGTGTGTGTATGTGTGTGCACGCGCGCGTGGCGCGCGCGAGTGCATGCATATGTATATAATTCTCTTGTTATTTTCATTATAACAAACCACATATGATGAGATGATGGAGATGACAACTGGCTCAATTATATAATAATGCTGCTATTACACAACTATTTGTATCTGTACACGTTAACAGTTTACATGATATGAGTGTCACCCCACCCCACCCCCCACCTCTTTATTTTGTTGTTTGTTTTGTGGCCCATGGCCAAGAACATTAAAACATTTTAGAGTTCAGAGTTCAGAGTTTCTCTCTCTCTCTCACTCTCTCTCTCTCTCACTCCTCTCTCTCTCACTCTCTCTCTTCTGCATTAACTGAGTGTGCATACACAAACACACACAAAAACACACACAAAACACACACACACACACATATATAATATATATATATATATATATATATATATATATATATATATATATATGTATAGATATATAGATATATAGATAGATAAATATAATACATGGAATCTATATACGCTATATCTTGCAAAAAACCCAAATCAAAGCACTTTCAATCATCCTACTTATTCACATGCAGCTAGTTACAAATAATAGTTTTACAAACTCATAAATACACACACACACACACATACACACAACAGCGATCAAACTCCAGGCTGAGAGGACCATCATTGGTACATGGAACATCCGTACCTTGCACGCATGTGGGAAGCTCCAAGAACTAACGCATGAACTACGAAGATACGAATGGGACATACTTGGACTGGCCGAAGTCCGTTGGGTCGGATTCGGTGAAACAACCACAGAAGAAGATCACAAACTATGGTATAGTGGCGACGACTCCAAACACCAACAGGGAGTAGGATTTCTTGTCAACAAGAAGAGGACTAACAGTGTCATCAGCTTGTACCCCAATCTCAAGTAGACTGATCTCCATGCGTTGTCGCAGGAAAACCACACAACATGACCATCATACAAGTCTATGCACCAACATCAGACTACGATGATGAAGCAATCGAGTGTTTTCAAACGAGGATTTGGAGAGCGCCATCAAATCAACTCCAAAGAAGGACTTTCTCGTGATCCAGGGCGACTGGAATGCCAAGATCGGACCTGACGCTTATGACCAATGGCCAGGGACAATAGGCCGTTTTGGCGAGGACGAAACCAACGATAGGGGTCTCAGACTTTTGGAATTCGCAAGCAACCACAATCTTACTGTCGCCAACACCCCATATCCCCACAAGACATCAAGAGAACGACGTGGCACTCCACCAAATGGAAAGATACATAACCAGATTGACTAACATCTTGGGCCCCCAAACGATTTAAGTCGAGCATCAACAAAGCCCAGACAAGAACTTTCCCTGGCGCTGATATTGGCAGTGACCACGACATGGTACTCCCTGACCCTACAGATCAAGCTGAAGACCAAGAACCAGAAGAGAAATCCCCGTTTGCGGTTCAACATGGAAAAGCTGAAGGACCCCAAAGTCGCTGAAATCTTTAAAGCTGAGATAGAGGGCAGATTTGCAGCATTGAATTTCCTCCAAGATGACATCAACAACCTCACTGAGACCTTCAGCAAGACCATTCAGGAGACAGCGCTGGAGATCCTTGGGAAAGAAAGGAAAAAGAACGAACCGTGGGTTACCAACGATATCCTGGACCTGTGCGATCAACGTAGAGAGCTAAAGCCAGAGAAGAACAAAAACCCAAAAACGGCCGAAGAGTATAGAACAGTCAACAGGTCAATCAAGAAGAAGATGACCGAGGCCATGGGGAACTGGATGTCAGAACAATGCTCCAAGGTTGAGAAGGCAATGGCGAAAGGAGACAGCAAGGAGGCGTACCAGACCATCAAGGTACTAACCAAGTCCCAGCAGCCAAAGACCTCCGTTATTGAAGACAAAGAGGAGTCAGTCCTTACAGAGAGCGCCACTATCATGAAGAGATGGACAGAAGGCTGATCCGAACAAACTTCACGAGCAAGATCCCAGACCATCAGATCCTGAAAGCACACAGGTGCTGGAGGAAGAGGTAGAAGAAGCAGTAAGATCCTTGAAAGGAGGCAAGTCACCAGGGATTGACAACATCCCGGCTGAGCTCATCAAGAACGGAGGCCCAGAGATGATCAAGGCATTAACAATCATCTGCCAACGCATCTGGACCAGCAAAGAGTGGCCTGAACAGTGGACCCAATCCATCATAGTTCCACTTCCAAAGAAGGGAGACCTGAAGAAGTGCCAAAATTACAGAACAATCAGTCTGATAAGCCATCCAAGCAAAGTTATGCTACGCATTGCCTTGAACAGACTGAAACCACAGGCAGAAGAAATCCTATCAGAAGAACAGGCAGGATTCAGACCAGGTCGAAGCACTGTCGAGCAGATCTTCAACATCAGAATGCTCATAGAAAAGCATCTCCAACATCAACTACAGCTCTACAACAACTTCATTGACTTCAAGAAGGCCTTCGACCGAGTGTGGCAAGAAGCTCTGTGGCAAGTCATGAGAGACTCTAACTTCGACGAGGACCTGATTCAAGTCATCCAGGCACTGTATGACAGCTCCCACAGTGCATTCCTCATGGGTGGAGAAATCGGGGAGTTCTTCCGGACTTCAGTTGGAGTTCGACAAGGCTGCCCGCTATCCCCCGTTCTTTTCAACGTGTTCCTGGAGAACATCATGCAGGAGGCCCCCCTTGACTTCAAGACCACAATCACAATAGGAGGAAGGCCAGTCTGCAATCTTCGATTGCAGACGATATTGATCTCATGGGCCGCAGTGAAGAAGAACTCCAGGATCTCACCACCAGACTGGAAACATCAGCCAATGCCCACGGTATGGAGATCAGCACGGAAAAGAGCAAGATCCTAGTGAACAGTGCCACACCAACCACTCCCACCAGCATCAAGATGAGTGGCAAGACACTAGAGGAGGTGGAAACTTTCAAGTACCTTGGAGCAGTCATCACCAAAGAAGGTACGAGTACACAAGAGGTGAAGATCAGACTTGCTGTGGCACTCTCCTCCATGACTAAGCTGGCGAAAGTGTGGAGAAACCATAACATCAGAACCCACACTAAGGTCAGACTCTACAAGGCACTCGTCACATCCATTGCCTTGTACAGCTGTGAAGCATGGACACTTACTGCCGATTTAGAACGTCACATTCAAGCCTTTGAGATGAAGTGCCTCAGGCGGATCCTGAACATCACCTACAGAGACCGTAAAACCAATGACTACTCTGGCAGCAGATCGAGGCACTGGCTGGCAAACAAGAACCATTGCTAGATACAGTCAAACGGAGGAAACTGAAATGGTTTGGCCACACAACAAGGCATAACAGCCTGTCAAAGACAGTCCTGCAGGGAATGGTGGAAGAGCAAGGAGGCAGGGACGACCACGCAAAAGCTGGATATCCAACATCAAGGAGTGGACCGGCCTCACTGTACCAAACTCCTGAAAGCAGCCCGGACAGAACCATTGGCGGTCCACTTGCAGCGTCCGTGCGGGTACCCCAACGGTCGTCCCGACCAAGGGATGACTGATGACTGATGATCACACACACACACACACACACACACACACACACACACACACACACACACACACACACGGACACAAAAACACATATGCACACACATAAAGGTAGTACACCCCAGCAGGATGATGGGGGTTTTGGCTGTTGAGGGCAGGGATAAAAATGAGATGAAACATAAGTGGAGAATCTTAGGTTTGAAATAAATGTGTCTAAAGCCGGTTTTAAAAGCGTCATAAATAGGCTTTTGGCAAAGGGAGAGAGGGAGTTCATTCCAGATTGATAGACCAGAAACAGAGAAAGAGCGATGGTCAATGGTGTACTGGTTGAATCTAGGTATTCTTAAGCTTAAGGTATCTGCAGCAGAGCGGAGAGAACGAGGAGTGTACAGGTGAAGACATTCACAGAGGTAGGGAGGTGCTGTTTTGTTAAGGCATTTGTAACAGAGGATACTGATTTTATAGTTTACCCTCTGTGGCACAGGCAGCCAGTGGAGAGATAGCAAGAGAGGAGTGTTGTGCTCAGATTTGTTTCTTTCTGATGACTAGTCGAGCTGCAGAGTTTTGTATACTTGAAAGAGAGTGAATTGATGATGCTGGCAGACCAGCCAGAGGAGAATTGCAATAACCTAGACGTGAGAGAATGATGGACATATAAAAATGGTTTTTAAAATAACCATATGCATGAAAATTATTGAACAGATACTTGGTCAACAGCTTCATCCAATATACTGTGAAACAAGAGTTGACTGCTGGTTATTTTCATATTTCTGGAGCTGTTTATAGTTTGCATGAATTATGGAATCTCTTAGGTGCATAAACGATTTTATGCATGTTATATACTTTGACACTATCATGTTTTGGTATCGGCTGTCTGAATCACATGTGAATCATATATTCAACGTAACAAATTTCTCTGAGGGTGATGGGGATCATTTGTTATATTGTTGTCTCATGGTGATGGGTGATTGTTGTTATAATTGTATCGCTATTATAATAATCATTATTGTAATCTTATTTGACTTCTCTTGCTTGGATAGTTATTGTGTGAATGTCATTTTTTAAAAAAGCGCTATTTGAAAAGTATGAGCGCAAAAAAGCACACGTTTTGATAACTGAAGTAGCTTGTAAGAAAGACGTTTTCCTAGCGCCATCACATGGTCGGTCCAAGTAAGATTTTTGTCAATAATTACACCCAGAATTCTGTGGGAGTCAACTTCTTCAATTACTCTTTTATCTATCAACAGAGGTTGGAATTTATCTTTCATTTTTTGTCTCTTTTGTCTTGCTAGTACATACATACACTTAGTTTTTCGCGTATTTAAGGACATATGGTTTAGCTAGTCCAAGTAACCAATCTGTCAATATTGTGTTTGAAGTTTGATTGTAAGTCTGTGGGGGTCAGAATCACTACAAATAGAGGGATGTGTCATCAGCAAACATTTCACAGCTACATTCTAGAAATTGGGGTAAGTCATTTTACATAGATTGAAAATAGAAGTGGACCCAATATTGACCCTTGTGGTACTCCATGTTTAATAGGTACTAGTTTCTGATGTTTGATTATTTGCAGTTTTCTAGCTGCTGCCTATTCGACAAAAAGCTTTTCGAAAGATTTTATCATTTCTGGTGTTAGTTTATACAAGTGAAGTTTACGCAATAATAGGGAATGATTGATTACATCAAATGCTTTTTCAAAGTCAACAAAAAGAAGGCCTGTATATTTATTTTCATTGTATGTTGTGTGGAGATTGTCTGTAAGTTGTGTAAGAGTTGTGTGACAGGAATAGTTTTTACGAAAACCTGACTGATCTTCATTTAATAGATTGTTGTTTACAAAGTAGGAATATACGGATTTTTGGATATGTTTTTCAAAGGGTTTAGATAAGACAGACAGAATTGAAATTGGTCTGTAATTTGAAGGACAAGCAGTATCACCTGATTTGTGGACTGGTATGATTTTTGCTATTTTAAATATGGCAGGAAAGTTGGTTTTCTCTATGCACAAGTTATACAAGTATGTCAGTGTCCCAGCTATAACTTGACCACAAAGCTTAATTATTCTTCCATCTAGATTGTCTAAACCACGTGTTCTGGAACATTTTTGAAGAGACAGGCTTTCCAAGACGTCTGTGATTGTCATTGGCAGTAGTTTAAATGGGAATTTTATTTCTTTTGATTCGATATATTGTTCTAAGTAATGGAGATCATTTTCATTTGACTTGTCATTTGATATTACTTTGTCAGCAATGTTTGAGAAGTGGTTGTTCAATTCATCAGCTGATATATCTTTAACTGTCTGTTGACTTTTTGATATAGGTTTATTACATAATGTATTGATGGCTTTCCATACTTTCGAAGTCGGTTGTTTGTAATTAACAACTTTGAATGTAATCACGTTTTGATTTGCGTTTTAGTGAAGTTACTTTGTTTCTTTGTGCTCTGAACTGCTCATTTGAACCATGTGTTTTCAAATAGTCCTCTTAGGTGTATTTCGGATTCTATGTCTTTGTTATCCAAGGTGGTTTGATTTTTTCTTGAACTCTTTTTTTTATGAAAGGGGCATGTTTGTCGTATACTGAAGTAAATGTCCTAATCCAAAATTCAACAGCTTCATCAGGGTCTCGGATTTGGTATATGGCATGTAATGGCGAGTTTGTCAAGTCTGAAAGGAAATCTTGCTCGTTAAAGTTTTAAATTTCCTGTAAAAAATAGTTTTATGCCCTACTTTAGGTATTTTGATACGATTTTTAAACCAAGTAAAGCACACTGGATTATGATCACTGCATCCACATGAGGGAGCACATACTTCTGTTATGTGTTGTTTTGTAGTAGTGTAGATATGATCTATTAATGTTTTAGAGTTATTTGTTATCCGAGTTGGTCTATCTATTAGTTGTTCTAGGCCATACATAGTAATGTTGTGGCTCCATTTTGGTTTAGGTTTTAATAAGTCTATATTAAAATCCCCAAGAATAATTGTTTCATTGTTTAAAAGTATTACCTCGTCCATAAGGGAGTTGAATTTTTCTAGCCAGTCTCTGGTTTCTGAAGGATTTCTGTATATAAATTCCTATTAATTTGGTCAAATTGTGTTTTAATTTTAAATTTCAATCCACATGGATTCAATGTCAAAAACCTCAAGGTTATATATTCTTTTAAAAACTGAGCGAGGAGGCTATATATTAAGTAGCCCGGTGTACTTGGGTTTGTGAGGATCTTCACGGAAGATTTGATACCCTGGAATATTCCATGTGTGCATCTGTAACATTTGGAGAGAGTCGGGATTCAGCTAGGCAAAACAATGAAAACTGATTTCCACTGTTTTTATAGTATGGTTGCAATTTTCATTTTTTTTTTTTGTTGCATTGTTGATTTTCGGGTAGCCTACTCGGAGGCCCCTGTTTTGTTGGCCACATGTCTGAAGTTAGAGACTAATATATGTCCGGATTGATTGGCTAATTTATGTATATATTTTCTTGTTCTGTACGTTTAAGTAACTATCAAAAAGAAGACCCGTTTAGTAGGTTTTTATTCAATAATCAAACAGGAAAAATTTTAATATGAAATGAAGGAACACCCAATAAAAACGAAACAATACTAAAGGTTAATTTCAAAAGCTGCTCTGGATCTGCAAAAAATCGATCTGTTATTCAACACAGTATATAGATCCAGTCCCCTTTATATTTCATACACTAAATGGAGATCAAAGTATACCACACGTACATTAAAGTTTTGGAATATTTTTGATAAAGAAATACTACAAAACTTCTTTCTTTTTTTTTCTAAATCAATAACAAATCACTTACACAATACACGTATTCATATAAAGCTCTAAAAACAAGGGAAGATCCCAGTCACAAGCAGTAGATAAAAATAATAAAGTATAAAAATTCTTGGAAAATCAATAGCAAAAATTTGTCTCTAAAAACAACTGTTCAGATGCTAGAGTCTCTGGTGTAGCAATAAAAGCTGCTAACACAACAGTCAAATTGTTTCAATCAAGCAGACTGCTTGAAATAAACCAGCAATATAGCTCCCTAGTCGCAAAAGTCAATTGTTACAGTCAAGCAGACTGTTTTTATTATCCAGCAATATAGCTGTTAGTCACTAAAGTCAAATTGCTTCAGTCAGGCAGAACGATTTATAAACCACACAGCACACGACATTGATCAACATCTTTTAAATTTTACTGGGAAAAAGAAAAAAAGAAAAATGAAAGGAAAAAAGGAGAGGTGAAGAAAAGTATGTGAGAGGGAGAGGGGAAATTGTTGGGGAAGAAATGAAGCAATCATTTATAATTCTTGTGATAAAATTTTAATTGGATGCAGGCAGAAGGAAAACACCACCCCACACACACACACACACACACACACAACACACACAAAACCACACACACACACACACCACACACACTTGCAGCGAACCTCATGCACGCACGCCATGGCGCACAGCGCGCAACCATAAAAACACCCTCTTTCATTCACTCATATACCCACACAAGTCCTTGGATTGATACTTTTCTATGAGGCCCTGTGTGCCAACATTTGCAGAACCCCATGTTCACATGTCAAGTTCCTGTCTCCCTTTGAAAGAAAGCAGGTCAACTGGCGCGCCTTCGGGAACAGGATGAACAAAATCCACAAAACCGTCCCCACACACGGAAACTGGATGTGAACAAACAACAACACATGAGTGCTTATCCCATTATCCTCGATATGAAAAAGAACAAATAAAATAAAAAATAAAATAAAGAGAAAAAAAACACACCCACAGTTCATTGGCACACTTTCCAACCCATGTACACGCACCATGCACTCACAGACCGGGGCACCCTACATTATTTGGGTCAATATCTAAGTAGTCAGAGAGCAATTGACAGTGGTGTGTGGGGAGGGAGTGCTGATGCCCTAACACACGGGGCGATTTCTGAACATTGGGGGGTTCCTGGGCTGGGAGGGGGGAAGTGTGTGTCGGGATAGTGATGTGTTGTCCTTGGGTCACAAGGTGGGGTGGGGGGTGCGCCTTTTTGTTGTAGGGCGGCGGGGTTGTGTATGCCACCCTTCGCTCCCTGGGCGTAGCTGACTGGTTGGCGGTGGTTAGTCTGGTTAGTCCCCCGGCTTCATGCTGGCGGCAGGGTTTTGATGATTCCGGGGGAAACGATGTTGAGGCGAGGTCGTTCGCCCTGGGGCTGGGATTTTAGAGCATCTAGGTACGAGACCTTTTTAGGTGCTCCAGCCCGGTTTGATGGAAGGAGGGGGTGTTGTCAATAACACAACCCCTCTTGCCTCAGGATTCCCTAAGAGAAGCCGTTGATTTTGAAGCCTCGCGAAGGGTGTCGCCCGAAGGGAGGGAGATGGGAGGCCTGTAGAGTGGCATGGGGGAAAGACTTTTTGTTAGCAGGTGGATCAGTTTGGTCCACTCTGCTATTTGTGACAGGCCCTGCTTTACAGCTGTTGATGCCCACGTGAAAGGTGACGCGCTGAATGTGTGGAGAGGGGACACTTGTTGTCATGCCCACTGACACAGGTGTTGGACTGCCGGCCTGGTACGGGACAGGTTGCAGACTGCGGCCGCCAACTGACATCTTTTTCTCGTCCACACCCTTCAGCGCTGAGTCACCTTTTCAACAGGGTGCACACTTGTCTGGGACTGATTTTTGTTGGAGGACATTTAGGGGACTGGAAAGGGGGGTGCTATCCAGGTGGATTGTGAATGGGAAATGGATGTGTGTGTTTGGTGAGGACGGAAGGAGTGTGGATGTGTATGATGTAATGTGTTTGTGAGGAGAGGCTGTTTGCTTGTGTGTTGTGTGAATTGGTGAATTGTTCACGTTTGTTTTGCTTATGTGTGTGTACAGAGTGTGATAAAAGTGTCAGTCAAGGTTCTGTCGGTCAAAAAGAGCGTATTGTTGGATGTTTTAATTGTATTCCACTTGTGTGTGTTTGTTCTGTGAGTGGTTCAGTGTCGATGTCAGTTTTAACTGCTGGAGTGATGTGTGTGTCTGGTTGTGCTGAGTGTTTGTATCTGTTTTTTGGGTAGTATTGTTTGATGTTGTGTTGACTGTCTTGAATGACTGTAGTTTTGAGCAGAAATTTTTTTCAATTGATTTTTGACTGGGTTTTTTGGCTGTTTTGGAGTTCGGTTGTTTGTTGTGATGCTCCCCTTTCCATTATCTTTAATGGAGTTTTTTGTTCTTATTTCAGAGTCAGAGATGGTTTGGCTGTTGAGTTTTGTCTGTTGGGATATTTGTGATATTTGAGTTTTGAGTGTGTTGATTTCTTTATGCATGTTGGAGATAGTGAGATTGGCTGCAAGGAGAGTTTTTGTGGAGCATCGTTTTTCGTTGCTAGGTTTGTCAGTTGAAGAAGAGTGTTTTGGTTTTTTGCATGTGAGCATTGTGTGTCTTTGGTTTTAGGGGGGTTTGGGAGTGGAGAGTGGGTTGGTTGGAGATGGGAGTGGGAGGGGGTGAGATTGATGATCACATTGGGGGAACAGATGGGGGAGGGGAGGAGAGGCTGAGTAGTACCTTGGCTCTTTTAAGAAGAAGGGGTGGCAGGGAGGGGTGGCGGTGTTCTTTTTCTTCCTCTGGTGGAAAGGCACTGCTTGAAGGGGGGGTTGGGGAATAGCTGAGAGGTCGGAGGGAGGGTGGGGAGTGTGATGATCACTTTGCTGGGAGGGGTTAAGGGGGTGTTGCATCGGGAACAGGAGTGAAGACCCTTTGGGGGGGGCAGGGGTATGGAGTGGGGTGAAGTGGAAAGGGAGGGTGGCAAGTGAAGAGAGGGGGGGATGGGTATCAAATGCCTGTTGGGCTGGGCTGGCTGACACGGTTGGGCGTCAAGGGTTGTCACTCCTCTGGCCAGTTAGTGCGCGACTGTCCAATGTATGGCCATAGAGCGGACGGTCGATGACGTGCGGAATAAAGAGCGTCAGTCGCAGTTGCTGCGGTGACACTTTGTGCTGCCAGCTCGGTTACTATTAGTTTTAAAAAGGTTTCGAACTCCTTCTCCACCCACTCCTGGCACACGTTTCCTTGCACTGTATTGTGCCAGTGGAGTGGTACACATGGATTGTCAGGAGTTTGCCTTCACTAGATAGACCTGAATGAATGTTCTCCACAGTTCAAATTGGCAAATGTTTGGGTTAAAACTGTTGGGACACTTATCTCTTTGTTGTTGTTTTTTTCAAATTCTTTATTGTTGCGGTAATATTTCTAGGCTGGTATGCCCACAGTACCTTTCATATAAATACAAATCCCCCATAAAGGCAAGTTACCATGTATAGCCTCAAAAGTTATCTGGCAGGAGTCTTTTGTGAACTGTATTGGTCTCCTTGCACAGGCGTTGGGAGTTCATAGAACGAAATTGTGGGTCCCATCATTGGAGTATCACTTTTTTATTTTTGTTATGTTAACTTAGGAGAAGAAGGAGACTAAGAGAAAAAAAAACAAACTAAAACAACAACAACAAAAAAATAACCCGCGAAACAATAAAATAAAGAAAACAAAGTCGCAAACAGTTAATAGGATGAAGATCAATGTCATCTGCTGTGTGCCATTTTAATGGCCATCACATTCGCGTTTGCGAGCCCTCATTCCTCAGTGTATAATTAAGGAACTGGTTACCATCACTGACCTGTGTTTGGGCGAGGAATAGCAACGCAAAACACAATCTCACACAAGGGCACTTCAGCCCCTTTTAAGCACGGAACACAATTTAGCCATCTGGTCCCCCATCCTGACATAAGGACACTTCCTCTTCAGACCGCCGTGGCGGCCTGGTTACGCAGATCCATTGAAGGTTACATCGTTCTTGGCGTTGGCTTAAAATGTTGGCTACGTTTCACTTGAAAGTAAGGAAATAAAGAAAACTTTACGAAAATGGTTAATATCTCATATTTTCATCAATGTTGTGTTAGACCATTTGCACTTTTCTGTTCATGAATCCTGACACACTCAACTGCACCTTTGTTGTATCAAAAATCCTTGAAATCCTTGAAATCTTCGGGAAAAACCAGCTTCATTGTAGAGCTCCTTGGGACACGTCTTGACAGCTTGACAGCTTGACGACAGTGTGAAAGGGGGTGACAGAAAGAAAGAGCAGGTTCAAGTGTATCTTTATAAACGACGGCAATGCCACCTCCACGGGAGGGTCGGGGGGAAAGAAAGAGTTTTATAACCAGGTGGTGTCAGTTGTTTTATCTTCGGTTCGTGACCATTTGGTTTTAACCAGGTTTCTGTGAGAAATGTGATATCAATATTCCGGTCAGAGATGAAGTCAGAAATTAGATCAGCTTTACCATCTGGACAGACATATTGCACATTGAACAAGCACAAGTGAAGAAGATTTGTGGGAGGCAGAGAGGTTGATTATGATTGTGGTGAGTTAGGATAACTGTCACATCTCAGCAGATTTGTGGGGTTTTCTAATCCCTGTCCACAATGTGTTAATCGTCTGATGTTGTCGCCAGTCTGGAAGGAGTGGCTTTATTAAGAATGCAACAAGTAATACTAGAGGCAACACTTTGCTTCTAACACGTATTCCCGGACACAACTACTCTTTTCCACTCCCATCCCTCACTGTTCATAAACACAAATAGACACTCTTAAAGACAGATACAGACACTCATACAAACACACACACATACACACACACAACACACACACACCACACACACACACACACACACACACACACACACACACACATACACAAACACACACACAAACACACAAAATAGAAACTGACATAGACACAAGCATACGCACATACATATACACAAAACGCACTTAAACATATGCATATTACACACACACACACACACACACACACACACACACACACACACACACACACACACAACTACACCATTCTTGTTGGCAGAGTGTCTGTGTTAACATTTAAAATATGCAGGTGTCTGCATAAATTTGATAAAACAAACACTCTTGCCGAAGCACATATTTGACACACACAGACATGAGACACAGCCTACACATATACTCCTCATTCCTGGGCACAAGTGGGAAGAAAGTTGCTGTCTTCCTGGAAACCAGTCCACTCTTGTTGCTTATAGCCCCGCAGAGACCATAACTCCATAATGGTTTCTTAGACGAAACACATTAAACAAAATATCTGGTCAGAAAGCACTACCCAGTTTAGGTTTTCTACAGTTCTTATCTGCTTTAACTCTCTATGGACGTAGATTTTCAAAGGAGTTAACCAAAGCCTTTTTTCACCTCTTCC
>CM054147.1:55636302-55646302 GCA_028751875.1 Rapana venosa | reverse complement strand
CATGTTGTTGTGGGCAGTTTCTGCTTATTCTTTTTCTTCTGTCTTGTTTGTGTAGCTGTTAATTTCTTGGTGGTGTGATGGGACAGATGGAAAGAGAGGATCATGTCAGATTGCCAGCTGCCTCTACAAGTCTATTTCTCCCCTTCCAGCCCATGTCAAGCATGTCATCATCTACTAAGATTGCTGTGGTTGTCAAAATCAGAAACAATACTTAACCACCCTCCTCTTTGCAGTCAACACCCTCCCAAATATCCAGACCATAACTCAAAAGTTTCTTGAGCCTGGTCACACTCAGATGGAATGTGACTGGATGCACGCTGCTATTTCAAATGCAAAGAAAAGCACACCCATCTACATTCCTTTAGAGTGGGACATTGTTTCCATATTGACATGAGTGGCAAAACGTTATATTGCTGTGCCTATCAATCACAACCACCCTACAATTTCAAGAAAATTGCCTCAGCCTACATTCACAACAAAAAGATGGATATAGATGGACGCAGAGTCAAATGGCTGGAGATAGGTTGCATCCAGGTATCCAAGAGCATTGATGACATCATGCACTTCAAAACAAACTTGGAGAATGATGGCGTTCGTATTCTGAAACTGGTTGGCTTATCAAGAAGGGGGCATCTACAGCTGCCCATAGTGCTCTGAGGTTGTATGACAACTGACAGCCTATAGCAGACGCCAAAAAGCGGGATCTTTTGTCACTATGTGCGTCCAGTATCGTCTCAAAGGCACATCATGGGTTCTACCAACACCTTCCATCCTCTGCCTCAGTCAGTGACAAACTGCCAGAACCTGATGCCAAGGACACAGGCAGTGACACAGACTGAGTGACCCACCCACACTGACCTCTGTACATTCTTCACCCACTATCACATAGGGACAGAGAGGAGGTTTAAAACTGAGAGGGTTTGGGGGTTTTTTCAAAGAGTGGCTTTCTTACTCAGCTTCAAGAAAATTAACAGAAATTATAACCACTGTTCCCATAATATTACAATGGGCTGTTTATACATTATGGAGAACGATGTCCAGCAAACATTGCTACAGGAATACCGCCACAGGGAACACTGAAATAATTATTTATGTTGGATTGAAGACACTGAGTCAGTGAACATCATCCAGTGACAATTATTACATGACAGTATAGATGATAGACAATGTCCAGTGAATATTTCTATGGAACACTACAACAGTGGTGACAGTGGACAGTACAGTGATCATTGAGGTTTTCTTCAGAATATGTAAACAGTGGCAGTGAAGCTAGACACTTTGAAGGTAGATTATGCCTCTGGAGTAAACTCCTGTTATACAGTTTGGCCATCCATTGGTGAGTAATGTCTTAGCTGCTGCATTCTTTCTGGCATATTCATCTACACATATTATTTTATAAAATTACTCACGGCACATGCACGCATGCGCGCACCACACACACACACACACACACACACACACACACACACACACACACACACACACACACACACACACACACACACACACACACACACGTATGCATGCAGCAACGTATAATTATGTGTAAACCTATGATATGTCCACAAACTCTACTGGTCTGTGTATGCGTTATCTGGTGTGCACGCACGTATGTGCCCCTGCATAGGTGCGTGTGTGTGTGCGTGCGTGTGTGTGTGTGTGTGTGTGTGTGTGTGTGTGTAAGGGGGTGCATATGTGCACACATGGGCATGCTAATGAAATATGTATGTTTTTTACATTAAAATTCATATGTATTTTCTAGTCAATGGTCATTGTAATCCTATATTCGCGCGCGCGTATGTGTGTGTGTGTGTGTGTGCATGCACGCGCAAGCGTGCATACGTGAGTGCGTAAATAATAAGTGTATATGTCTTTTTTAGTCAATGGTCTTTATAACACTGTACTCCTACATTGGTGTGTGTGTGAGAGAGAGCGAGAGCGCATGTGCACACACATGAGTGCCTGCAAGTGTGTGTGTATGTGGGTGAGCGCACATGCACAGGCATGAGTGTGTGCATGCGTGTGAGAGAGAGAGTGTGTGCATGCATTAGTACGTACGTACATGCGTGCGTATGTGTGTGTTTGTGTATTCTTTTATTCCAAGGGTAATGGGATAAGCACTCATGTGCTGTGTGTGTGTGTGTGCGTGTGTGTTGTGTGTGTGTGTGTGTGTGTGTGTGTGTGTGTGTGTGAGATATTTCTATTTGAAGTTATCGAGAAAAGATAAAGAAATATGAAATGTGGCTTTCTAGTGTCTTTTTGAGTTTGTGATTCGTATCAATGCGCCTCTTAGTATTGCAATTGTCTTTCATTAGATTATTAACGTGTTTTATGCTTTAACTTGACGTGTGTGATACAGAGAGAGAGAGGGGGGGGGAGAGGGGGGGAAGGAGAGAGAGAGAGAGAGAGAGAGGAGAGAGAGAGAGAGAGAGAGAGAGAGAGAGAGAGAGAGAGAGAGAGAGAGAGAGAGAGAGCGAGTACAAGTGTATGCAAAATGTTGAGACTTGTCTTTATAGTACCTATGAAATGCAGCTGCATGCCTAACACTCTTCCCACCACTAGCTGCTAGGCCTTTCCTAACATAAACAGACTCTGGTTGTCTGCTGTCTGTTTCTCATCACCTTCCATCGCCAGTCCGGTCTGAGTTTGGATAGCAGAAACAGACCAGCTGTTTGTTTACCTTAGCCGTCAGCTAGTGGGGACTGGGCTTGGCTAGAACTCTGAGGGGGTGGCCTGCCTGGCAATGAAACACTGGACACCATCAGCCAGCGGGGTCTGTGTATTGGTTGATGTTTTCTTTCTGCAGCATGATAAGAGGAAGGAAAGGGTTTGGAGAAAACTGACAGTGAGGTCTACCTAACACCAACATAAACTATTTTATTTTTATAAATAAACGGCTACTGCCAACCACTAATTTTTTCTCTCCCTAAATTGCAACATAACAAGCGTAATTATGTTAGGAATATCAGATTCATGTCATCTTGATAACTATCAGTTTCATTGATCACAATATTTCACATGCAATTTTCTCAAAACTAGCTGCACAAGCGATAGTACCTTCTGGCTAGCATCCCTTGATTTGATTTCCCTCACTATTCTCCGTCTTTTAGTTATCTATCTTTGGACAATGAATGGATCCCTAAAGACCTCCTCTATAAAGAACTTGCACAGGAAAAACGTCCCACAGGCAGACCACAGCTGCGATTCAAAGACGTGTTCAAGAGGGACTTAAAATCCCTGAACATCAACCAGAACGACTCGGAAGGATCAGCTCTTTAATGGTCAGCCTGGAGACAGACTGTGCAGAAAAGTTTCTCCAGGTTCGAAGAGACACTTGCTCAGCAGCATGAGGCAAAGAGAGTGAGAAGATAAGCTGCAGCCCAGGCAGACAGACCAGCATTGTCAGACTTCCCACAACCATGCAGTCATTGGAGAACAATGTGTCAGAGACCTCAACTTCCCTATGGGGGCAGCATATTGAGTGCAGTACCAGTTTCCTCTTCCTAGCTGCTATACATTTCCTGTCCCTTATGAGAACAGGTACACATTCACGTCAGGGTAAACTGGGGGACTGTACTGAAGCCCAGGTATAGGAATGGTCACCCACATAGGAGCTAAGAATGCTCAATGCTGCTCAACTTTAAGTTTGAGGAAAGCATGTGCTCTCATCACTCATCACTGGGGAACAGGATAGCCTAGAACGTTGCACATTGTGTCGTGATCTGCTGACCCAGGTTAGAGTCCCATCCATAGGGATACTCTCCCCTGGAATTAACATCAGTGCTAACTCCAACCCCCCCACCCCCCACGCCCCTCCTTCCAAAATAAAGACCTTCAGAATGGGCCATTGTGTGCCTATGAAAATGGATGACAAAATGTACAAAACTGCATACACACAGAGGCTGGATAATAAAATTTGTTCTGGGTGCATATTCCATCATCCTTAAAATAAAAGAATAAATCAAGAAATAACAAAATAAATGAATAAACATCTTGTCTTTCCCGTCTATCTATCTATCTATCTATCTATCTATCTATCTATCTATCTATCTATCTATCTATCTATCTATCTATCTATCTATCTATCTGTTTGTCTGTCTGTCTGTCTATCTGTCTGTCTGTCTGTCTATCAATCTAACTATCTATCTATCTATCTATTCATCTATCTATCTATCTATCTGTCTATCTATCTATCTACCTATCGATCTATCTATCTACCTACCTACCTATCTATCTATCTCTCTGTCTATCTATCTGTCTGTCTATCTGTCTGTCCATCTATCTATCTATCCATCTACCTATCTATCTATCTATCCCTATGTGCATGTTGTTCCCACAAGATATATATATATATATATATATATATATATATATATATATATATATATATATATATATATATATATATATATATATATATATATATTATATTTATCCATACAATTCGCAAGCTATATGTGTGATAACACAATGTGTGTATTCCTGTAGTACCTCTAACATTGTTCATGTTGTTCTCACCCCTCCCTGCTGCTATATGTGTGATGGTCAACACAATGTGTGTATTTCTGTAGCACCTCTAACATTGTTTATGTTGTTCCCACCCCTCCCTGCTGTTATATGTGTGATGGTCAACACAATGTGTGTATTCCTGTAGCACCTCTAACATTGTTCATGTTGTCCCCACCCCTCCCTGCTGCTATATGTGTGATAACACAATGTGTGTATTCCTGTAGCACCTCTAACATTGTTCATGTTGTTCCCATCCCTCCCTGCCCAGCAGCTGGTGTCATTGACCATGGTGAGGTGTTTGGTGTTCTGTCTCTTGTGTGTTTAAGGAAACAGGGTGCAGACACAACTACTTCTACTACCCACCAAAGAAGCCTAGTTAGGTAAAAGTAAAGGTTTGACACTTTCTGTTTTCAGTTGTCTTTTCAATGAGGAACACCCCTAGGGCAAGCTTTGCCTCGAGTAGGGGGGATAGGCCCTCTGTGTACAGCTCAAGTCAGCCTTCATTGGGCTACCCCTCCCCTTATATATTCACGTCTGATGGCGATTCAATGGCATCACGCAGCAGCTATTACTATTCTGGAACCACTAGAACCTCTACACGCTCGCCTACCTCCTCCATATATTCAGAGGTGTGACTGACAGAGTGTAACCTCTTCTGGTATGGTTTACAGCTGATCATTTGTGTTGTATTGAAATATGCTGTGACTTTTATTCAATGATGTTTATAATACTACGCTTGACTCATTTTATGTATATCATGACTTTTTGTTTGGTCGCGTGATTAAACTAAGCGCACATTTGGAACACAGAGTATAATTAGGGTTATTTGAAATCTATTGGAGGGAAGAGAAATTACACCAGATTCAGCAGTAGAGCATGTGCCAAGCAAGTCAGTATTTAGAGGGTGTGTCCACTAGTCTTGAAATAGGGAGTGTATGTTTATCAGGAATAACACAACTCATGTAAGAGGGTGCATAATTACTCTTCTTACAAAAAGATACAAAACAAGCTCTTATCATAAATCTAGTTTAATCATAGATTATTTCTCATCTATTTCTCATACAGAAAAATAATGCCAGGATTTAGCAAATTTGGAGATATACAAGATACATCCAACATACCTCATCCAATGAAAATCAGGTCTACAACAAATTGACAAAGCATTGTTCAATGAAGGTTCACTTTGTACGACAGAACCTAATTCACATATGGCACAATGTTATTTTGTAAGGTAGTGTCCCAAACTGGCAGTCTACAGCATAAAAATCCAGCACAACTCAGTCAAGGGTCCAGGGCCCAGTGCTAAAGTTAGCACACCCCTTCCTCTCACCAAGTACAAGTGTGGTAACAGTCTGCTATAATTAGCACCAGCTGGGATGGAATTGAGGGCAGCCATAAATGAGGAAAACAGACATCTGTGTGTCCAAAGTTTGAAGTAAAGGCTTTGTTATTGTACTTATGTTTACAAAAGTCTTGTTGACTACTCTAGCCTGCAGCTTCATTATAGATGCAAGAGATGCACCATGACTGGCACTAGCAGCACATGGCTTCCATATCTTAAAGTGGGTATGCCCGCCATTTTAAGCACTCTTTTCACACAATGAGAAAAATGTCCTAGGAAATAGGGTCATAAGGCTCAATAAAACTGACAAACAGTTCAGACCATTTCCACAGCACCATAGTGTCCTCCGGATACCTGTGGAGATGTTTCACAAAAAAGTTTGTTATTGTTACAAAATGACAAGATATTTGCTGGCGTTGTGTGAATACCTGGCTTCTATGCTTGTTTCCCTGAGAGGAAAAAAAACCTGGTTGGGGTAAAGTTTGATATAATACACTTTCAGTCCATGTAATGCTTGGCCTCGCCCATTCGAGAGGGACAATAGCATAACCATTTCTAAGGTTAACTGTTTGCATTTTGAATCAGGTATTTATGGACACTAGGCAAGTCATCCAAAACTCAAAGCATTTACTGCACTGATACTGGGGAACGGGATAGCCTAGTGGTCAGAACATTGGGCTATCAATCTGACGACCTGGGTTTGATTCCCGTTCAAGGGGGACTGCTACTGACAATGAGCTAGACTTGGTGTTTGTTCTTCTGCTTCAGGGCACCAAAGTGTTTTTTGTTTCTGGTCCTCTGGTTGTTGCTTCTCTTCCCTAAAAATAGGACTGGCCAGAAAAATGTGTTGGATGCCAATCATTGCAATGCCTTGCCCCACTGGACCCAGAAACACTAACAGTAAGCGTTGAAGTATGGAAAGCTATGCCAACCAACACCAGGAAGAGCAATCTCCATGCAGTCTACACAGCATCTAATGGTGTCTGTAGTATGTTGATGTTAGGTTTTTTCTCCTGTGGAATTCATTTGTAATCCTCCATACCCCAAAAGGGGTGAAAGGAATTAGATTAAATCTTGTATCTACCAGCACAGTTGTCCCAGTTATGCATACAATGTGAAAGCAGCAATGCAGAAAAAGTCAGAAACATTTGGAAAGAGAGGTGTCAAGACTGACTGAATTAGTAGCCCTGATAGACCACACCTCCCAAGACCTGCCTCTGAAAAGGCATGCAGCAATCAAACCATGTTTAAACCCTACCAATGCGGCAGGAACTTGCAGCGATGGCATCCCGTTACTGAAAAGCTCTCAGAAGATAATTTGTCTGCATCACACAATGAGGCCCAGGAGTGGAATAGTTTGAGGGGCCTTTTGGGGTATGGAGGATTACAAATGAATTCTACAGGAGAAAAAACCTAACATCAACATACTACAGACACCATTAGATGCTGTGTAGACTGCATGGAGATTGCTCTTCCTGGTGTTGGTTGGCATAGCTTTCCATACTTCAACGCTTACTGTTGCACACAGAATTATTCAAAGTTGGCTATGTGTTTTGGACAATTTATTTACTTTTTTGTCTGATAATGACTTCAAAAAACGCAAACTGACAAGTTTTGCAATCAATGCCGAAACTGTTACCCGCATATTTATCAACACAAAGCTCATTGTCAAGTCATAAGTCATGGAAATAATGTCACCTTTGTTTGTTCCACATGCAATATTAAGATCTGAGTTGGAACTGTCATCAGACAAATTGATGCATGTATGTTTTTTGCCTCCTGTTTTGCTCTGTTACAAGTTTTGTTTTCGTTTGGCTTGTTGGCCATAAAGGCTGGAGAAATTGGAGATGATAGCTCGGACAGTCATCATCTTATAAAGCTTCATGTTTCAGCTTTGGAAGCAGTGTTACCATTTGGCATCAAGGCGTTTTTAATTCTGGTGCCAACAATCTGATTTGGGCACTGAGTCCTACTTCTTTTACCCCTTCTGATCCACTGAGATGTCTAGTTTGCACACACACACACACACACAAAGTGGCAGATTTTTCTTTTTCTCAGCATAAGCTGACTTCAGTCACCAACTAAGGGCTACATAGGCAATGTAAAACCAAGTTTCTGTAGCATCTGGAACTGTTGATGGTACACTGCCAACTTACAGAAAATCTTGATATCGTTTTATTTAAAAAAACAAACGTATAGAATAAAGCAATCTTGCCTTATTTGAAGATTAGGAAAATGCTCACACATAGACTACAACCTACCACACGTTACGTTTAGGCCTATACAAACTAATAATTATATAAGGGACTCTTCTGCTCCTGAAAACATGACTCACTCTAATGGCTAACACCACGCCACTGACACCCTAGGTAAATGCTTTGCTGCTGCCTCTTGCATGTTTACTCTGTAGGAGAAACGGATGACAAATAATTGGTTTTATTGAGGACATTGCTGTATGTTGCTGTTAGTGGAGGTGAATTACAGCACTATTATAAGTGTTATTATTATTTTGGTTTGTTTGTACTGATGGTTATACATTTTTTTAATTTTAAAATTGTATTTTATAGGTGTTTTGTTTTGTTGTTGTGTTTTTTCTAATCTGTTTGTTTGTTCCTCTATTCTGCCTTGATTCCTTCCCCTGTCCTTTTCCATGGCTTTTATTATTGTTATTGCTGTGTTGATGCTGTTCGTAATGGTGGCTGTTTATTACTTTTAGCATTATTATTATCATTACAGATTTGTTTGTACTTTTTGCTTATTTTGTAAATGAACCGATGGCTTGACATAAAAAAGAAGAGAACAGAAAAAAAGAACATTGACCGGGTTAACCATAAAGCCACGAATGCATGCGAGTACACGTGGATTTATGTGGAGAGGAGAGGACGGATATCAGTGATGACAGTATTTTCATTACTAACGTCAACAACTGTCCAGCACATTTTTGTTGTTTAACATGATACTGTGAAAGATTGTATGATGATGTAGACTTTTTCATTTAAATGTGTGTGTGTGCGCACGCACACGCACCCCAGTGTATTGCTCTTTTATTTGATTCTATTTTCTTTTGCATATTGTTTGTCGTAATGAATTGTTAAATGTTATTGATGAAGTTGTTATTGCTCTTGGATGAGTTGATAAAAGTCATCATCAATGCCTTTGTGCCTTATTGGCACGTAGGGCAGCAACAAATGTTCTCCACTCCTGTCTGTCCTGGGCCAGCTTCTGAATGGTTGCCCAGGTATGTTGGAAGGTCTTCAGCTCTGCTTCGACAGTCCGACACCAAGTGTTCTTTGGTCATCCTCGTTTGCGTTTTCCCTCTGGTGTCCAGTGGAGGGCTGTGCGGGTGATGTTTCCCTGTTCCCGATGGCAGATATGCCCTATTCATCTCCATTGCCTATGCATGATGATGGCGTTCATGCTTTCCTGGTTGCAACGGGCAAAAAGTTCTTGGTTGGGGATGGTCCCAGGCCAGATGATGCAGAAGATTCTTCTGAGATTCTTCCTGTGGAATGAGGATAGTTTGTCGTGATCACTCTCAGTCATCATCCAGCACTCCGAGCCGTACAAAAGGGTGGAAAGTACACAACTCTGGTATAATCTTAGTTTGGTCCTGGTGCTGTACTGGGACGATTTCCACACATTGTTCAGATTTCTGTGAGCATTTCTTGCTTTGCTAATCCGTTTCTTGATGTTACTGCCTGCTCCGCCGTCATGCCTAACAGTGCTCCCGAGGTACGTGAACTCTTCAGTTGTTGGAAAATCTTCTCCATTCACTATGATGAAAGTAGGCTAATGCAAATGCCCTGGCGCAGTGGTTAGTGCCTTGTGTACGGACTGAAAGGTCGCGTGTTTGAATCCCATAAGTGTCATAGGGATTTTTCGGACTCCGGCCGGCTCCTACCCAGAGTGAGTCTGCTGTGGGCTCAGTGGGAAGACTGGGACCACACAGTCGAGCTTCATCCACTTCATGGATGCGAGTTTGAGGGTGTTGCTCAAATTACCTGACCAACACTGCAGGTGTCTGGGATATATTATGACAGTAAGCGTAGAATACAACCCTGTCAAGTAGTCTCAAAGCATAGGCACCTCCACAGCAGCATCATTACTTCATCCTCATTGTCATTGATCATCATGCAATAAAAAAATTGC
>CM054147.1:55628802-55631302 GCA_028751875.1 Rapana venosa | reverse complement strand
AGGGAAAACAGACAGGGAAGAAATGTAATAATAATGTACATTGTGTTGATGCTTGGCTGGCCGGCTGTCTGGATGGATGGATGGATGTGTGTACTTTTCTATTGGTTGCTAAAGAGATTAAAAGTGTTAACCTTTTTGCCCTGTTCTGTCCCAGTCATCCCGACCCTGTCCCATTTCAAAAGTGGATTTACAATCATCCAGCTGCCAGGACAGAAACTTTGTCCCTATAGGTTATGTGGGTTATGTTGAATCATTGTGGCGGCCTACTATTTGTTTATAAAACTAACTCTCTGTCCAGAAAAGATGACAGAAATAATGTTTATTACGTCATAGGTATTTTGCATCATTTGTTCAAACGCCAGGCCAAGTTCTTTCCTGTGCATACTGATGGCGTCAATGCATGGAATTGTGATTAGTCTCCATGTCTTGAAAGACTACATTTCTAAACATAGATGTAACTTCTCCCTTAACTCAGACAGTGTGTCTTGGGCTCCTTGAACCTGGCAGAGCCCATCCTTCTTCAAATTATAAATTACTAGGACACTGAACTACGAAAGGAGGTGAGTCAGTTGAACGTTTGTGAGCATCAGCTTATATTTTTGGTCGTATGCAGCAAACTGTAAGTGTTTCTTTTCTTTACTATTTATAAAAGTCCACTGATAAGTGGGGCTTGTCAAAGACCATCTACAAAATTCAATGAGTTCTGTTAAGATCTATTGAAGAAGCCACATGTACTGTCCTAAAATTCCTATATGATATGCACGTTGTGTGTGTGTGTGTGTGTGTGTGTGTGTGTGTGTGTGTGTGTGTGTGTGTGTGTAGTGTCCTGAAAGTTATAATATATATATATATATATAATATATATATATATATATATATATATATATATATATATATATATATATATATATATATAATATTAATGGTGGGCAAAAATGGTGGCATACATAAAATCTCACTACTGGTGAACATTGGATGTCTAGCCAAAAAAGAAACAAACAAACAGTACACTACATGTGGCTTCTAGAAATAAAACTTCAAGTTAAGGCCGTTTATGTCAACTGTTCACGCGCGCGCGCGCGTGTGTGTATGTGTGTGTGTGTGTGAAGTCAAGTCAAGTCAAGTCAAAATTATATTTATTGAGGATAAAAGGTTAAGTTTACACAAGTGTTTTTCATCCTCCCCTCGAAAAAGAATCAAGAAAGTTGACATATAAAAGCATTCGATAGACAGTGTTTATACATGTTGAAAACAAAAATTTATGAGGATATTTTCTTTTTTATAAATCTAGACTAACAAAACATGATAAAGCAAATAAAGACCGTTTAACATAAGTTTAAATCATACAGACAAATGAAGAAAATACAAAATAACAAAGGTAGGAATAACAATAAAACAGCCAGATGTAAGGTAACCTCGAGTATAATAGTGGACTTACAATTTGTCCATCAGATATTTCTTCATGAGTTTCTTGAGCGTTTGTTTCGAAGGAGCTGATTTGAAAGAGAAAGTAGATTACTCCACAACGTTCTTCCTGAATAATCAGGGCTTGACTTATAGAGATTATTATGGGGTCTGGGCAGAAACAATTAATGAGTAGGGTTGCTTTTATTAGCGCAAAAGTGTCTCTGTGTCTGTGCGTGTGTGTGTGGTGTGGTGTGTGTGTGTGTGTGTGTGTGTGTGTGTGTGCGTGTGCGCAAAAGCTGATCACCCACTCTTTTGTGTCCTGTATAAAAGGCCTACGTATTGATTTAAAAAATGGCCATCCTTTGGTGTAGTGAGAACTAATGAAAATAATTTTAAAGATGGGTAAGACATGAGGAACGTAATTTATTTATTTCAATAGAATTTATTCGTTCAAAAAACATGGAACAAATACAACATGAAGAATATAATCAGCATAGCAACAACAAGCTCAAGCACAAGTTAAACATTCACATAGCAGCTAATAATTGCTTTTATAACAAAAGAAGAACACAAAAAATGTCCGATTAGAATAATAACAGCACTAATATTCATAGTTAACGAATTTTCGACAATTTTCCCCAAAGATATGTCTATTGAATAAATAAGGACTTGTTTGAAGAAAATGCCGGTATCTTCTGCTATTCTACCATCCAAAACGTTAAGAAATGAACAAAAGAACATAAAGGATGAAAAAAGAACAAAAGACAAGACAAATACATAAACAAAAAACAAGCCTCAGGATGGGATGAACACATCATCATCAGGACAAAACAAACAAACAAACAAACAAATCAAACCACCACACAACCAAACAAAATAATTATATCAAACAAACAACAATCATACACAATCCAGAGAGACATTGGAAACAGAGAAATGTTAAACTAATTATTAGTTCGCAATTTCTACAGGGTTTTAGTACATAAGTTTCAATCAACTTTTCACAAAATTATTGTGCTTGTAGTCAAATTTCCATGGTAAAATTTTACAAATAAAATGTTTGTTACTGTAGGATCAAGTTAACTCATTCGTT
>CM054147.1:55558802-55623802 GCA_028751875.1 Rapana venosa | reverse complement strand
GTTTTGCTTTTAACATGGGGGAGATAGTGTGCTAGTTTTAGTGTTGTATTTTGGTTTCTAGTTTTCAAACATTTCAATATAAAAGAATGAGCAATGTAGTTTGTTTATATTTTATTTCTGGTGTTGTTTTTCCCCATCACAGCTATAAACTGTCTTCAGCATTATTGAATTGTTAAGAATATAAAAGTATATTACTACAATCACTGCTAATTTCGATTTTTGTGCCCAAATTATCAAACACTTTTCACTGCAGATGGTCTTCGTTTTGCTTTTGTATGTTAGATAAGTAACCAATTATGCAGACCTGTGTTCCTACCCTTTACTCTTTTCAGTGATTTATTTTTCTAAGTAATGAGCTTCTTTTTAATCTTTTATTGTCTTTATGTGCAGGACACTGTAATGAGCGGCCGAATCGTGAGTTATGGATGCACTTTGCCAGTTATGATGTAACTTTGTCAGTTATGATGCAAACTTTGTCAGTTATGACTGTAAACTCTGTCAGCTATGATGTAAACTTTGTCAGTTGTGATGCAAACTTTGTCAGTTATTATATAATCTTTGTCAGTTATGAATGTAAACTTTGTCAGCTATGATGTAAACTTTGTCAGTTATGATGCAAACTTTGTCAGTTAAGATGTAATATTTGTGTTATAAAGTAAACTTTGTCAGATTATGTAATCTTTCTAGGTTATGAATGTAAACTTTTTCAGTTCTAATGTAAACTTTGTCAGGTATGATGTAAACTTTGTCAGTTGTGATGTAATTTTTGTAGTATGAACGTAAACTTTGTCAGTTATCATGTAAACTGTATCAGTTATTATGTGATCTTTGTCAGTTATGAATGGAAGCTTAGTCAGTTGCGAGTTTTTTCAGTTATCTTTGTGTTATGAATATTAACATTTTCAGTTGTGAATGTAAGCTTTGTGTTATGAAATAAACTTTGTCAGTTATGATGTTATCTTTGTCAGTTAAAATGTAAACGTTTTCAGTTATGCTGTAAATTTGTCATTTATGATGTAAACTTTGTCAGTTATGATGTGAAATTTGTCAGTTATCATGTATACTTTGTCAATTATGATGTAAACTTTGTCAGTTATAAATGTAAGCTTTGTGTAAAGTTTGTCAGTTATGATGTAATCTTTGTCAGTCATGATGTAAACTTTGTCATTGTTGATGTAATCTTAGTAAGTTATGACGTGAACTTTGTCAGTTATGAATGTAAAGTTTGTCAGGAATTATGTAATCTTTGTCAGTTATGAATGTACACTTTGCGATTTTAAGTAAACTTTGTCATTATTATGTAATTGTCAGTTATGATGTAAACATTGTCAGTTATGGCATAGAATTGTCAGTTCTGATGTAAGCTTTGTCATTTATGATGTACACTTTGTCAGTTATAATGTAACCTTTGTCAGTTATGATGTACATTTTGTGAGTTACGATGTAAACTTTGTCAGTTTTGATGGAAACTTTGTCAATTATGAATGTAAACGTCAGTTATGAATGTGAACTTTGTCAGTTATGAATGTAAACTTTGTTAGTTGTGATACAAACTTGGTCAGTTATAATGTAAATTTTGAGAGTTATGATGTTAGATTTATCAATTACTATGTAAACTTTGACTGTTACAATGTAAATGTTGTCAGTTTTTACACAAAGTAAGTGCTGAGGCCTGCATTAAAGATTGCTATGTTGTAAAATGTTATACTAAAATTATCATCAGGCATGGCAGGATCTCAGCATTAAAACTTGCACAAGTTCATTTATAGCAGAAAAAGAAAGACATCCTGCGAAAATGGTGTCTAGCTGCCTGTATTGCAAGATAGTTGAAAAGAATCCTACAATCACATGTCTCATTCAGTGCCTAGTTTCAGCTTCACAGCGGTTCTCATTTGGTATAAGTAGGTCAAAGTGCATGATATGGGTGACCTTCAGGGTGTTTAGCTGGGGAATGCCCAACAAGAACAACATCAGCAATATCAACAACAACAACAGCAACAACAAGTCATCAACTCATCAAGGAGTTAAGGGATGAAACACAGGCATGTACGCTCTTGCATGCAAGCACGCACATTCACACACAGAGAAGAGAGAGAGAGAGAGAGAGAGAGAGAGAGAGAGAGAGAGAGAGAGAGAGAGAGAGAGAGAGAGATTGGCAGAATAGCCTAGTTGCTTAACTGTTGAGCTGATGATCCAATGATAACTGAAAAACCACTGGTTTGCACCTCTGCTGAGATGACACTCCGAGAGGAAATTTTTCTAAGAGCTTATATCTATTTCCTTGCATGTCCTCAGCATGAGAGTGCAACCACGTTAAAAAAACCAAACAGGTTGGTTGCTGAAGAGTAGGTCAGCAGTAGCCAGTGCTGTGTACCCATTGTGTCTGTAAAAATATCCATTTCTTCTCCTGATTTTGTGTTGCAGATCCGGAATCCTTTGGCTGGAATTCATGGTCAGAATTCGGCCCATGTTCCAGAACATGTGGCCCTGGTATCAAACTGCAGAAGCGTAAATGCAAAGGTCCCAGAACTTGTGCCTATCAATGCAAGGGTCCTCCTACTCAATCAAGTACTTGTAGTAATCATCCTTGTATACCTGGTTGTGGTGAGTATCATCCCTTGGGGCATTGGGGCATTTTGGGAATAAGCTTGCCAGCAGTGTATGATTTCTCTCTCTCTCTCTCTCTCTCTCTCTCTCTCTCTCTCTCTCTCTCTCTCTTTGTCACAACACACACACACACACACACACACACACACCCTACACACACACGCGTGGAGGCAATGGAGGTAATACACCCACCTAGAAAGAAAAAAGCTGGGTTTTCACCCCTATTTGAGCCTGAATTCTTTCACCAGTCTTAGGCCTTAAGTAGATGGTCAGAGTGTTTGTCTTCTGAAGATGACCTTGAGTTGAGCTCTAGAAGCTTACTTTTTCCTTCTTCTGAGAACAATGTTTTTTGTGTGTGTGACAGATGTGTTCCGCTACATTAATGGTGTGCAAAAAAGGATGCATTTGCAAAAATCTCACCATTGGTCAAGCATTAGCAAGGAACCAAAACAATTATGTTTATGAATAGTATACACACATCACAGAACCACCTTCAGGGTGATGTCTACATGAAAGATTGTCCTTCAACCTGTGAACTACCTGGCATGTCAGCATCTCTGAAAAAAGCCTCAGTATGATGACTGGTGACACTGGAGACTTTTCTTCCACCACGCCTTACATCCACAAGCTGACCCAAACATGGTATGGGGCCAGCCTCAAAAGTTTGGTGGAACTGAAGATGGAGAAAGGATCTTCTCATGATAGCACAGGGGCCTTGGAGGGAGTGCAGTGTGGACTGGAAAACTGTGAAGGGGATTTCCGGTGTACAGACTGTACTGCATGTGCAGTAGGGGCAGTCAACTGGAAAATGTGCAGTTACTTAAGAATTTTAATACGTTGTGCAAGGCTAAAGGAGATTCAGTTAGTACCAGAAAATGTTGGTGACAAGAACTTGTGTTCTGTTAGATTGAAGGAGGAAGCTGGTTGCAAAATCCGCATTGATTCCCCCATGGTCCATGGGACTTTGGGAGAGGTGAAGGTGAAGGAGATCAAGGGAGTTACATGCTCAGGCCTGACTCCCCCCCCCCTCCCCCCTCCACATGAAGGGACTTGTTTGAATCATAAGCTTGAAATTGTGTAGAGTAAATTTAGTAGAGTAACTTTTACCCCATTCATTAGACCATGAGTGGTGGTCTGGGCGCTAGTCTTTCGGATGAGACGATAAACCGAGGTCCCGTGTGTTATCTGCCGTGACTTAAAGTGGTATGAAATGAAATCTGAGCGCTTTGATTTGTTGCTTTACAAGATTCAGCGCTATATAAATTCCATACATTATTATTATTATTATTAAATCGAAGCCTGCTCCCTATGATCTTCTTTTGTTAAACTTTTGATTTTGACTGTTTGACTGAAAGTGTCCTCAAACTTCCATCTGATTTCAGTGGTTTGCAGTTTGATCATTAAATCTGCACTTTGTGCATCCTCCAAAAAATGTTCTTCCTAAGGTAAAGCATATTGTTTGTTAAAGAAATGAACACTCTGTCAATAAACACAACATTAATAAGCCATAACAACTTCCTTTTACAGCAGTTAAGAACATTTGTAAAAAAGATAGAATTGCATTTAAAATGAGTTCTTGCTACAAAAGGTCATGGACACTTGTTGTCTATAATGATGTGGTGGATCGGTGGTCTAGAGGTAACGCGCCTGTCTAGAAAGAAAAACTCTGGGTCAGAAGTGTGCGCGGTTCGTACCCCGTTTGGACCCGAAACTTTTCCCCCATCCATTAGACCATGAGTGGTGGTCTGGGCGCTAGTCTTTCGGATGAGACGATAAACCGAGGTCCCGTGTGTTACACGTAATTATTTAGCGCACGTAAAAGAACCCACGGCAACAAGAGAGTTGTACCTGGCAAAATTCTTAGAAAAAAGCCACTCTGATAGGGAAACAAATACAGTTGCAGACAGGAAAAAGAAAAAAATGGGTGGCGCTGCTCTTGTGGCGACGCGCTCTCCCCAGGGAGAGCAGCCCGAATTTCACGGAGAGAAATCTGCCGTGACTTAAAGTGGTATGAAATGAAATCTGAGCGCTTTGATTTGTTGCTTTACATGATTCAGCGCTATATAAATTCCATAAATTATTATTATTATTATTATAGTACTTGTTCTGCCACCTGTTTCCTGACAAGTTCTGCAGGGGCTGTCTTACTTTCAAAGGACAGCCTTGCAGAGAGTGTCACTAATACAACTTTGTATTCGTCCACACATATCCACAAAATTATGCACCTGGAAATCTAGAGGGAATTGAAAGGGCTGTAGTGGTGGAGATTGCTAATAAAACTGCTAACAGTACTGATAATAGCTAGTATCTGAAATATGAACTAAGAACAAAGTGAAAAAAGCAATACAGGTAAAATTCTGTTTCCACAAGTAATATAGTTTGTTGTCTCTGTCTTTCCTCTATCTTGTTTGCTTAATAAACGATGGTGTTGTTGTTGACTAAGAAGAAAGAGTGGACAGTAAAATACTCTGTGCACATCACACAGAGCAGTCTACTGATGGCTGGGCAAACTGGTCCTCCTTTGGAAGCTGCTCCAAGAACTGTGGTCCAGGCTCGAGGCAGAGATCCCGTGTGTGCCGTGGAGACAACAACACATGCCATCTATGTCTAGGGAGCTACATCAACACACAGGCGTGCACTGTCAAAGGTACTAGCTGCTTGCAGTTCTATGTAGTCATTGTGCACTAATTGTACCTATTATATTTTCAGATGAAGACTTTGCACATGGGTACAGTGCAGCACCATTTATCCAGCCTACCATCTTCCAGCCTGCTTACAATTGTGCCAACTTACAAACCTGTGCCCATGTGCAAAATGTTTCCTGGAAAGCTGAAGTCCTGCTGTAGATATCCCACTATGTGCAGAACACACTCATGGGATGGACATGGAAAGCCAAGGGCTTGGTCCTGTATTAACTCTTTCATTTCCAGTACCCTGTGTACTGGTCTCACTAAACCTGTCCTTGATTACTAGAAATTGGAAATCATGTCTGAGGTTAATTATTTCTCTTCATTCCTAGGGCTTGTAAAACTGGGATGCAGGTAGTCAGCATACACCGTACACCTTTTGACAACCTGACTATGTCCGTGTTTGAGACCCTGACCCTTTGCACACTGTTTCTCAATGGCCTGCTCAGTGTTTGTGAAGGGAATGCCCCATGGACACCTGGAGAACCATGGGGAAGTCATTAAGGGAAGGTGGCATCAAGGCACCTTCACGGCAATAGAGAAGTCATTAAGATGTAAGCGTTTGTGTGGCACATTGATACCCTGTAGGGTATGTGTTTAAATACAGAGTGTGCACTTTGCTAGGAGATTACAGACATATTTCATTATTTTCCATGAACAGTTTGTAGACAGGCATGCGTGTATGTTATTTTAAATAAAATTAGTTTTATTTACCTGTTCTAATACGTGCATATCTCCAGCACTGTAATAGCTATATTCAAACAGCAATATTTACTGCATTCATTCATTGACACAACAGTGTAGTATACTGGGGGCTATTTATATTCCACTTTAGTGTGTTGACTTTATGCAAATTTTAAAACGTATTTTTCTGTTTCTGCTCTGCACAAAAACATAATTTTGCTTCAAGAAAAGGGCTCACAAGACTTGTAAGTTGATTTCATGATGTTAATGTTACTTATTGACTGGTATACAGTTAGGCAATAAGTACAGAGGGATGAAACTGTCACTGGTCTGTCCCTTGGCCTTCATGCCCCCCCCCCCCCTCTCTCTGTCCTTTGTGCTTTGGATATGTCAGTTTTTAAACAGTCCATTTATCAATGGCTATATTGTCACCATTTAATATTTACATCTGACCCCCCCCCCCCCCCCCATTTTCCTACTCATCTTGGTGTTAGTGTCTGATGTAATTATTCATGAGTTGTCCATTAATTATTAAGTGCAATACTCGAGTTTTCCTTCTATGACTGCTTGATCACAACCTACTTGGGTTTTGTTTTTATTTTTCTTTGCCATTGTTTGGGCAATCCCTAACAATTGATCAGAAAATATTCATCTTGTGCCACTAAATGCTAATGAAACAGCTAATTCATTTATTGCTTAGACATAGAAGTGCAGAATACTATATCTCACAACAATGTCACTCCTCAATACATACTTGAACTTTATTTTGTCATTAATGAACTGTTGAGAAAGTTACAATTTATTGTTTGGACATAGAATTACAAAGTTTTATACCACTTAACAATGCCACTTCCGAATATATCCCCGACTCTTAACATTTGTTTCATTACTGTACTGTGGAGAAAGTTAAAACGTTCTTGATGACAAACACCATTTAAGCTTTCACTTTTTTCTAACAGAAACAGTTTTCTATTTATAGCTTGTTTAGCATGTTAGATGACAGGTTGTTTCTTTAACTCGTAACAGTTATGTTTCTTTCTTTCAATCACACATAAAGCCATTCCCTTAGCAGCTTAGTTCTTTACTAATGAGCACCTCATAGCATTAGCACTTGCCTGCATTATATAGTGTGTTCCTCCAGCACTTACATTACTCACTAATGCGCCTACTTTTTGGACTTTTTGAAATGGTATTCCAAACCTGCTTTTTAAAAAGGGCAACAGTAAAGTGCTAGACATCAACAAAAAGAGGTTATAGTAAACTGTGCAATGAGCATTCTATTAAACATCCCATGGCTTCAGAAAGAGGTTATAGTAAACTGTGCAATGAGCATTCTATTAAACATCCCATGGCTACAGAAAGAGGTTATAGTAAACTGTGCAATGAGCATTCTATTAAACATCCCATGGCTACAGAAAGAGGTTATAGTAAACTGTGCAATGAGCATTCTATTAAACATCCCATGGCTACAGAAAGAGGTTATAGTAAACTGTGCAATGAGCATTCTATTAAACATCCCATGGCTACAGAAAGAGGTTATAGTAAACTGTGCAATGAGCATTCTATTAAACATCCCATGGCTTCAGAAAGAGGTTATAGCAAACTATGCAATGAGCATTTTATTCAACGTCCCTTGGTTATTTAAAGAGGTTATAGCAGACTGTACCTTGGTTAGTTGGTCCTTTGGTGAACTTGATGAAGCCTCTTTGGCATATGCCATGCAGATCAGTGCAGAAAAAAACCAGCTGGTTACAAATAGTACCAATAGCATCAGCACTGACATTCTTATAGACAGCAAGAAAATTGAGACCCTCCATAGCTTCAAATATCTAGAAGCTATAGTATCAGATGAGGGATCAGAACCTGAGATTTTCTCCTGGATAGCCCAGACCACAGCTACAATGACAAAACTGAAAGTCCTCTGGAACAATGAGAACATTTGCATCAACTTCAAGGTCAGACTGATGCCTTCTCTGATTATGTCCCTAGAATTGTATTCATGTGAAACATGGACCATAACAGCAGACATTGAAAGAAGGATACAGGCAATAGAGATGAGGTACTTTTGCAAACTGCTTGGTATCTCAGATAAAGATTACATCACTAATGAGGAAATAAAAACTAGAATCAAAAACGCCATAGAACCATATGAAGACTTCCTGACTTAAGTATAAAAAAACCACATACTATAGTGGTAGGGGCACATCACATGAACATCTGGATTAGCCAATACTGTCCTATAGGGAACAGTACAAGGAGGAAGACAAAGAGGCAGACAGAGGAAATGATGGGAAGACATCATCAGAGAGTAGACTGGCTTAAACAGGAATGATTTTCAATGGAAAGCATAGGACTGTGGGGAGTGGGGGAAGCTAGTTGTAAAGTCTTCATTGGTGCCCCCACGGTCCACGGGACAATGGGATAGATGATGTGAGGTGATGTGAGGTTACTTAAAGAAGTAATAGCTAACTTTACAATGAGAGTTCTATTCAATGACCCTTGGTTACTTAGAGTGTCTATAGCAAACTGTGCAATGAGGATTTTATTAAATGTTCCTTGCTTACTTAAATAAGAAATAGCAAACTGTGAAATGAACATATTAAACGACAATCATCTGTACAGCTGAGCGTGATGGAGGTTGGTCAGCATGGACCAGTGGAAGGTGTTCAACAACATGTGGAACTGGATATCAGACCAAATCTCGAACCTGCACTAACCCAGCCCCCAACGAGTGTGGTCATTCGTGTTTTGGCAACTCTATTGCTTATGAATCTTGTCCTGAACAGCCAAGTTGTTGTGGTAAGACAATTCTCTTCCCTTCTCATGTAATTCGTAACAACTCTTAAAAATCATCCAGTTGTTTATTGTGAATCACCAGTCAATGACTACGCTCTATACATAGCTGCTTCTTCCAATAAAATAACCTTAGAAATAAATACGATCATAATACTTTCTCTATATCCAAATATCGAACATTGACGTTGATTCGAGTCTGAAAATGCCCCTGTATTTTGAATATCTCCGTTGTATTGTCTGACAGGCAAGCTCTTCAATTTTTTTTTTATATATGCATATAATAACTTCTATCTTTAGTCTGTCACTGGTCAGAATACTTTCTTTTATCCAAGGCAGTGTGCATTTATGCATGAGAAAACATCTGTTTCATCATCTGTGGATAGCACAGCAGATCTGTCTGATTTCATTGAAAAGTGTACTGTTGCTTTGTCTAACTCATGCATGTCACAACTTTGTACCAATTATGCTTGCATTATGTGTGAATGTGCTATAGTAAGAAATGCATTCTTACGTCTGATTTGATTTGTCATTGGGTGATTTTGGACTCATTAATTTCTTTTAATGGATTACATACAGATATGTTCAGTTTTAAGGGTTTCAAAAATCAATTTCAAAATTAGAAGGTTAATCAAAATTTCAGAAACACCCTCCAAATGAATATTGGCTTTATGCCATTAGCTCTGGACATTGTTTACGTTTCCATGGGGTTTAAATTGATAACTATACAGCAATATTTCATCAATTCTATAATGTACGGGGATGAACCAAAGTTGATGAGTAATATTTAAATATATTCAGAACACATCAGAGTTTTAAAATATGATTTTTTTACACCTTTGTAGAATGTTATCAGTTTAGTTACCTTGACCCGGGTGCTAAAATAGAACATTTAAACATTTTTTGCATTCTCAATGATAAGCATGAAAATAATTCTCCACAGAATAGATGCAGAAGGAAGTTACATACCAAAAAGACCAAAGTGATGCACATACATGGTACTGTCACCCCTCAAAATATAAAAATCAATTTGACATATTTGGAATAGTTCAAATTTCATATATTAATTTTTAGGCTGTGTGAATGTTAACAATTGCTCCTGTCTTCAAGACGAAAAGGCTAGAATCAGTAAGACCAGGCAAAAGATGGTTCAGTTTAACAAAAGCTTAAAAGACCGAGGTATACCTAAACATTTCAAACACTAATCTGGCATTAAAACAAATGAAAGCATTCTTGATAAAGTGTCATTACAAAGACAAATTTCTGCTGAAATTAATAAGCACATACTAAAAAACATGGGTCATGCAAGCAGACATAAACAGAGAAATCTAATGACAACAGTTCTCCAAGGTAAGGTTCAGAGCAGAAGGAAAGCAGGCAGACCATAAGCATCCTACATTGTCAACATCATTATCATCAGTGGTCTAGGAGAGCTACAGGAGATCACAGAACTCAGCAGACACAGAGCAAGATGGCAAACCCTGGTGGCATTCGTGGAGATCTTAACAATGACAGTGGCACGGAGACAGTTGAGTTGAGTTGGGAGGTTTAGTAAGAAAAGCACATATTGAAAAGAAACATTACATCATATTTCGCTTTACTGTTTTAGTGGTCTTTTGTTAACTAATTTCCTGTTGTTTCTGACAGAGAAAACACTGACAGAAAGAGCTGACATCAGTTTGACTAGCAAGGAGGCGATCATAGAAAGTGGCCCTGATGCTACTAGAGTGGGAGTCATCATCACTTGTCAGGCCATCACCTGTCCAGGAGACACAGTCCAGTCTATTGTCCTGAAGAAAACACAGGTGACCCATTTCCATTACCAGTGTTGTCATGATCTCTTACTGCTTAACCACCCTGTTGAAGCTGTTATCACTCTGAAAACTATGTAGCATATGAAAAACAATGCCACTGTTCATCCTGAATGATGGGCTTGCTACAATATTTCAAAGAGATCATACAGTTTGCAAACTGTCCTGGGTATAGACGGTCTGCAGTTGAAAATATCTTATGTGATCACCTTGGGTACTTCTTGAACCCAGTGAAAAGCAGAACTAGGGAAGGATAGAGAGGTAGGTGCCTAGAAATGCTTCAGAAATTTGACAGTGGCATTATAATGACAGAAGGTCATTAGTGTAGAAAAAACCTTGGTTATCAGTTGATCATGTAGCCAGCAGCAGTCCCTGGTCTAGGTATTTGCAGATAGCTCTCTGTCTGTTACTTTAGAAAAAAGTCAAAGTGCTGAAAAAAGGCATCTTTCACCAGGGTCAGGTCAGGCCATGCGCCCACTGTACCTCCTCAGGACAGGCATGCAAATATATTGGCCAGATGATTATGGTTACCACTGCTTGCCAATAATGTCGAAGGCTTGGACTGATAGATATCATCACCACTGCTTGCCAAAAGTGTTTAAGGTTTGGATTGATTATTATGGTTACCACTGCTTGCCAAAAGTGTTTAATTAAGGTTTGGATTTATTATTATGGTTACCACTGCTTGCCAAAAGTGTTTACGTCTTAGACTTATAATTATTATTACCACTGTTTGCCAGAAGTGTTTAAGGTTTGGACTGATAATAATGATTACCTATTCTCGCCAAAAGTGTTTAAGGCTTTGCATCAATGATATCCATGTACAGTTCTTTATAGACTCTTGCTGCATCCCCACAACTGACCTACACATAATCATTGCCTTTGCAACAGAAGATTTTTCTGGGTTTACAAGAAGTGCAGTTGTGGACTGGTCCACTATTCTCCATACCTCTCCCTATACAAACAGTTTCTTCAGCAGGTGCCTCAGATAAAAACAGCTGCTGTAGAGACAGCTCAAGACTACTGAAAAAGCCAAGTCTTCAAGAAGGCGATTATCATTCTAAACAAGGTGATAGCTATTCTACACAAAGTGATAGACAGTCTACACAAAGTGATAGGTATTCTACATACAGTGATAGGCAGTCTGCGCACAGTGACACAGTATTTACACATAGTGATAGTCTACACAAAGTGATAGGCAGTCTACACAGGGTATTCACAGCTACCAGTTCCCCCCACCTTGCTCCTTTCATGTGCTATCCATCCCATCCCAGCTTGCACTAATTATAGCAGAAACTGACCACACTTGGACTGGTAAAAGAAAGGGGGTAAATTTAGCGGTGAGCCCTGGGCCATTAACTGAGTTATGTTGGATTTGTGCGCTGTGTGATAAGCAGTCTACACAAAGTGATAGGCAGTCTATACACAGTCTACATTAAGTGATAGGCAGTCTACACAAAGTGATAGGCATTCTACACAGTGATACAGTCTACACAAAATGATAGGCATTCTACACAATGATACAGTCTACACAAAGTGATAGGCAGTCTACACAAAGTGATAGGCATTCTACACAGTCTACACATAGGGATACACAGTCTACACAATGTGATAGGCAGTATGCACAAAGTGATAGGCAGTCTACACAAAGTGATAGGCAGTCTACACAAAGTGATAGGCCGTCTACACAAAGTGTCTGCACAAAGTGATAGGCCGTCCACACAAAGTATCTGCACAAAGTGATATGCCGTCTACACAAGGTGTCTGCACAAAGTGATAGGCCGTCTACACAAAGTGTCTGCACAAAGTCAGGCCATCTACACAAAGTGTCTGCACAAAGTCAGATGGTAACAATCCTAGATGCTGGTCTAAGCATATGGTCAGCTGCCTGTCAGCCCATAGAGGGTTCTTTAAGAAAGCTACACTGCTGAATAGTTCATATTTTTTTTATTGGCTGCCTTAAAGCAACAACGGTTTATCTGAAAAAAATGTCTTTTTATATTTGGTAGAATTTACTGTAAACTTTTAGATGACAAAAGTATAAGATTAAAAAAAAAATTACTTTCAGAGATATTTGAAGAAAACCTGTGTTGCACAAAATTTCCTTAGCAAATTTCACAGAGTACACTGGACTACAGCACAGCATTCCGCTTTTCCTCTAAATGCTTTAATGCCAATTACCTGGGAGAGGGGTCTGCAACAGCAGACATCCAGCTGTGCAAACCCTTCTTGCCTAGGAGTGGATACACTTGGACTGCTGGGCAGGGTTTATGTAACACTGGACATCCAGCTGTACAAACCCTTCTTGCCTAGGTGTGGATACACTTGGACTGCTGGGCAGGGTTTATGTAACTCTGGCGGGCCTGGAGGTTTTGTGGTTCTTCCTGCTGAAAACTGATGGCTGGAATGTGATGGGAAATAGGGTCAAGCTTTGTGCCATGCCCTGTATTTTCTCTGCAAGCAAGGTGATCTACCTTCACTGCCAGTGTATTTGCTATCCTGGCCTTTACAGGAAAATCCACTTTCTGCACTAGCCTAGTACCACTTTGAGAGGACCAGATTTAGTGGACATCAAAGTTTCACATGCAGACTGCGAGAAAATTCCAGGCAAAAACAGGCCACTAGTTGTAAATATGCATTTATGCGCTTTAGAGATAGCGTAAAAGCCACTTCAAGCTCAACTATATACTTTTCATACAAAACTAGGCAACTTTGGGGCTGATTTGGCTTCGGCTCATCAGACCAAAATTGCACACTTTTATATGAAAACAAGGCAGTTTACCTTCAAGCGGCTTTTACCCTATCTCTCTACTAAAATGAAAGTGTTACCATTTTTTTTGTAATAGGTAAAACATAAAATTATAGGGTTGATGCTGAAACAAGTTTTATTTAAATAAAATATTTAAGAACCTGACAATAACTTAACAAATACTTATTTAAGAACTTAACAAATACTTATTTAAGAACTAAAACAAGAACCTAACAAGAACCTGACAATAACTTAAATACTTATTTAAGAACTAAGCAAGAACCTAACAAAAACAAAACAAGAACCTAACAAGAACTAAAACAAGAACCTAACAAGAACTAAAACAAGAACCTAACAAGAACTAAAACAAGAACCTAACAAGAACTAAAACAAGAACCTGGTAAGAATCTAACAAGAACATAACAAAGAACCTGATAAGAACTTATTCAATAATTGTTTAATATAAATATATTGATAAAGATAGACAACATGAATTGTGACGAGCTTTTGCAGATGATATCTACTGGTTCTAGTCAAGAAGAAATAACAGCTGAGAAGAGTCTATTGGATAAGAAAGAGAAGTTGTACTCTCTTGCTGCTTGTGGTAAAACAAAGCATTATTTAGGAACACAATTAACAGTTGAACAGGTACAGCAGTTACCATCACAAGACATTATTAAGTATTATTCTAGGTATGAATCCCTTCTTGCGAGCATAAATGGTGAGAAGCCTAGGGCATACTGTTATTGACCTATACGCTAAAGCAACAAGTAGGTTCTTTAATGTGAACTCAGAAGCTGACTTAGCATATGACCTGGAACAAGATCCTGTTTTGTCTAAGGCGCTGGAGACACTTGGTTGTGAGATGTATTATTGTTTCGGCGCCCTGTTAGCACCAGTAGTTGCTAGTATAATAACTTTAAATCATATAAATTTTAACATCGAAAAAGATGGAATAACAAACACAGTGATGAAATAACAGGAAGCACAGGAGAATGTGACGACCCAAGGGCAACAGGAATCGCAGAAGACCCTTGCACAAGTCACAACTGTCACCAAGAGTGGTAAGAGCCCTGGGAGAGTTGAAGCTGGCAAGAGGTTGGCTGATAGGAATCGTCAGAAAAAACTAAAAAATCAAGCAAAGCAAAAGATCTTATCCAGAGAAGCATCAGAAAAACAGATGCCTATAGAAACACCCCAAAAAGATACACCACCACCAAAAACAAATATTCAGTCTTACTTGTTATACAGCATACTGTTATTGGCATTGGTTATACAGCTTATAGAGTATGGAGCAACAAGCGACCAAAAAAGCAAGAACCGCAGCAAGAACAAAAGCTAAAAATACAACCACAGCCACATCCATTGCAAAGCAAACAGCCTGAGAACAACCCATTCAAAATGTATTAATATAGTTATATAAATATTTAATTTATACATATAGTAAAAATATGAGTACAGAAAAAGCAGCAGCTAATTTAATATACCACACCGCTGTTAAAAATGAAAAAATGAAGCCTGCTGATCTAGGAAAACTAGACTTTGAGGACAGCGCCAAGCTAGTTGCGGTTGTAGCAGCATCCATTGCTTCAAAAGACTTCTTGGTTATAGCAGGGAATTATACCAAAAAATATAAGTCCATAATAAGAAATGGCTTCCTTAGT
This sequence comes from Rapana venosa, assembly GCA_028751875.1. NCBI lineage: Eukaryota > Metazoa > Mollusca > Gastropoda > Neogastropoda > Muricidae > Rapana > Rapana venosa. The sequence continues at coordinate 55,608,807 of CM054147.1, read as the reverse complement.
GATGATGGTTGGTGGTACTATAGTTAATGCACTTGCTTTTACAGGTAGCAACTACTTGTTTTCTAAACTTCATACAGACCAAGAAAGGAAGAGACATGATAAAGCAATAGAACAACTGAACAGAGCACAGGAAGAATACCAAAAGACAAAGAATTGCTCAGTTAGACTTTATTAACAAAAAACTTCGTGAACAAGGACATGCCGCAAAAACCTTTTCTGATGTTGGTGCGGCAATTAAGAAGTACTATATTGTCACAGGTAAACAAGTATACCCTATTACTAAACCACAGCTTCGTGAATATTATCAACCCTCCGAAATTTAAAAGGCAGGCGAGATTGCTTTTATTGTGGTGGGCATGACAGTTGTATATTTCTTAGCACAGAAGGTTGGTTAGCCAACAGGCAAATTTGTTTTATTATATTAGAACAATGGATGCCAAACTCTCTAAGATCTACTACACACCAAAAGGGTACTGGAAAGGACAGGCAGCTATTAACAAACTGAGCATTGCAGCAGGAGTAAGTTCTGAGGTAGCAAAAAAGTGTCTGTCTAAACAAACAATATGGCAGATCTATTTACCTGCTCCAAGGCACATTAACAGACCCTCTTTCATCAACATAAAGCCAAATGATATTCATCAAATAGATCTTTTATACTTACCCCATGACACAATCAGAAGAAAGAGGTATAAGTATGCACTGACTGTGGTTGATGTAGCTTCTAGGTATAAAGATGCTGAGCCCCTTACTTTAAAAAGTGCTACAACAACCAGTTGCTATGCAAGAGATCTATAGACACGGGCCATTAAAGTATCCCAGACTTATTCAGTTCGATGATGAAAAAGAGTTTAAAGGAATATTTAATCAGCTGTTAGTGAAGCATGGAGTAGCAGTAAAAAGAGGCATACCAGGCAACCACAGATCTCAAGCACTGGTTGAAAGCTTTAACAAACTGTTATCAGAAAGACTGTTTGCATATCAGTACCACCAAGAAATCATGATCCCAGGCACACGAAATACTGAGTGGGTAAGAAGACTGCCTGCAGTTTTGAGAGCAATGAACTCTGAGGTAACTAAAGCCACAGGGTTAAAACCTGCGGATGCCATCAAACGAAAAACAGTACAGCAGCACAACCAAACAACACCCTCTGAGCAACACCTAATACCCTTTGGGAAAAAACTTAGATACTTGTATGCTCCTGGAGAAGTGGAAGCCAGCAACAGTCGCAAGCGAGAAACAGACCCCATCTGGAGCATAGACACTTATGAAATTAAAATGTTGTGGAGATGGATCCTCCTATTTATTATTTGTCATTACCTGCACCACAGCAAACTTTTGTTAGAGAGAAACTGCAGCTAGTGCCACCTAATACTGTTCCACTTTAGTAAGGTATGCTACTATTTCATCAGAAGTAAGTGACAGCATGGTCTCATCTAACTGTTTTTTAATATGACACTTTGGCACGCTTTTGATAACACTGAAGTGGGTTGGACACTCTCTCATCATAGTGACAACTCCTAGAATATTACTTAACACGTCTTCTTTTGTTCCTTCATCAAGTTTTATTTCTACTTGATCGCCAAAGTCTTCTATTATGACATGGCTGTAAAAGCAGAGACGAGGTATTGTAATGTATGGAATTTATATAGCATAGGGCTTGATACAGAGTAAACAAACCATTGTGAACCTCAATCAGAATTTTTAACTTCTATATCAATAGGAAAAAAAATTAATTAATTACTTTGTTCTCTAGTGACCAAGTGCGTATGAGTGCTCTGGTGAAGAATATACTCGTTTTGTGTCCTGTGCAATCAGTGTCTTTTTTCTAACCAAGGTCATGTTGATCTGGTGCAGGGTTGAGCAGAGCTTTGGGTTGTCGTGATGAAATACCCTGCCTTCAAACAGAGCCTCTTTGTAGTTATCATGACTGATGCTTGTTTTGACCACCTGTTTGCCAACGCCTTTTGCCTTTTTTATGACACCTGTCTAGCTTGCAACGCTGTACATCTTAGCCCTTAGCCTAACATATTCTTTGATAACAGTACCATTCATCTCATCCTTCATCTTGCTGATAACTTTTTAGTTCACTTTTGAATGCAAGGGAAAGTCTTTTGGATAATCACAGGTGGCATACCATGACTCTGATCCCAGCACCACGTCTTCTGCAAGGTCTTTGTATATATCTTTTGTGGGTATGTCTAGGATGAAAGAGTCTGTGTCTATGTACAAGACCCTTACCGCTGGATGTTTAAAGTAATCATACAAGAACTCCAGCATCAACAGCTTTGACAGCTCTAGCACGCTGAACCCAATGAATACTGGTTTGTCTAGTTTAACCCGCAACTTCTTCATCATGATACCATACAGGCTGTTAGGGATTTGCCTGAAGTCTTGGTAGCTTGGCTTTGATGTCAGCTTTATGGCTTCATTTTCCTTTGTGACTAATCTGACATCTTTTCTTTTGTGCGGATTCTCCATTGATTTGCCAAAGCAGCTGTTGTTCATGAGCTTGAAGTAATCTTTTTCTGATGCTTTGGTTGCCTTCATTCTTAGATCAGTGTTCTTCATGATGTATGGTTTCATGAATTGCTGTTGATCAAACACAATGATGTGATGAACAGCAGTAAGAATTAATCCGTGCCTTAGGCATGGCAGTCGTTTTCCCCCATTTTCTGCTGCACTTAGACACTGGAATTTGACCCCTGATGTGCTGTTTTTAGCTCTGGCATGGGCCAGATGCAATGGTCCAGTTTGGCGCCATCAAGATAGCATGGCATTCTTTCCACTGTTTCAGCAGGGGAAAGTGGCCACACGGATTTTAATTTCCAACTTTTAAGTGCTTTTTGATACATTTGTAATTTTCTTCAGCACAACATTCAGGTCTGTTCAGTGCAGTGTTCTCTTGTTGTTGTGGAGACGTGAATTTGAACAAGTACAGCACTTTTTGTTGGCGTTATCAACCAAAATAACAGATAGATTGGATGTTCTCACCAGATAGCTCTTCTTTGTTTAGTATTGAGAGTGATAATTTCTGTGCTAGTGATGTAAATTGATCGCAATTTTCCTCCTGAAATGTTTAAGTTTCACTTTGGCAAAGTCAGGTATGTAATGTTAATGTTTGATTTTTTAAGCTGATTCAACTTTTGTTGTATTTAGAATACGTGTTCATCAGTTTTGAAGGGCTCAAATTTGGGCAAAATCTTGTCCGTTTGCTGTCTCAATCTCATCATCATCATTAGCCATTACACCCAGCGGTGTGTAGGGCAGCAACAAAGCGCTTCCACTCCTGCCTATTCTGGGCCAACCTAGTCACTGATCCCCCAGAGTGCTGCATGGCCTTCATCTCACTTTCTACAGTTCTTCTCCACGTTGCTTTTGGTCTTCCTTTCTTTCTCCTTCCTTCTGGGGTCCAGTGCAATGCTGTTCTTGCGATTGACTGTGGGTCTCTTCGGAGGATGTGGCCAATCCACTTCCACCGTCGTCTGGTGATGATGGTTCCCATGTCTTCTTGCCTGCATCTCCGTAGTAGGTCTTCATTGGAGATCTTCTCTGGCCAAAAGATCTGGAGAATTCTTCGCAGGCATATGGTGTGGAAGGATGGAAGTTTGGTAAGATCCACTTCCATCATCCTCCAGCACTCAGAACCGTACAGGAGCGTAGACACAACACAGCTCTGGTATAGCTTCAGCTTGGTGTTGGTGCTGTACTGAGTTAATCTCCAGATATTGTTCATCTCCCTAAACACATTCCTGGCCTTGCCCAGTCTGTTGTGGATGTCTTCTTTTGTGCCGCCCTCTGGTTTGATGATGCTGCCAAAGGTATGTGAACTTGTCTGTCTGGCGCAGGTCAGTTCCATTCACTTTCACAGGCGCTGGTGTATTCACATTGAGTGACATTGTCTCTGTTTTCTTGGTGCTAATACGAAGCCCCACTTGCTGTCCGAATGTTTGGAGTCTGCTGGTCTTCTCCTGGATATGTTGGTGTGTGTGGGACAGCAGCGCCAGGTCATCCGCAAAGTCAAGGTCGTCTAGTGTTGAGAACAGGCTCCAGCGAATCCCTCTTGGGGTGTCTTCTGTCATCTTCCTCATCACCCAATCAATGGCCAGATTGAAGAGAACTGCTGACATCACACATCCTTGTCTTACTCCAGTCTTGACTTCGAAGACAGTGTTGTTATGGCCCACAGAGCATCTGAAGTTGTCATAGAAGCTTTTGATAAGGTGTACCAGTTTCAATGGGATGCTATAGTGTCGAAGGATACTCCAAAGGCTGTCTCTGTGTATGCTGTCAAATGCCTTTTCGAAGTCCACAAAGTTCACATACAGTTGTCTTTGCCGCTCTTTGCACTGTTCGATGATGTTTCTGAGCGGGAATATCTGGTCTATACATCCTCGTTGCTTCCTGAACCGTGCTTGTTCCTTCCTCAAAGCATCGTCCACAGCGTCTGATATTCTTCTGATGATGACCTTGACCAGTATCTTGCTTGGCACAGACAAAAGAGTGATTCCCCCCCAGTTGTTGCAGTCGCTCAGGGTTCCTTTCTTGGGGATTTTGACTATCACTCCCTTGGTCCAATCATCAGGTACTTTCTCGTTCTTCCATGCAGCTGTGAACAGTGGTTGCAGTATGTCAGCTGCTAGCTCAGAATCTGCCTTGAACAGTTCGGCACCAAGGTTGTCCTGGCCTGGTGGATTGCCGTTCTTGAGGGTCTTGATGGCAGCCACTATCTCTTCCTTTGTTGGGGGGTTGACGTCAATGTCTAAGTCTTTTGTAGCTTCTGGGATGTCGGCTGTCTCGTCAGGTGGTGGTCGGTTGAGAACTTCCTGGAAGTGTTCAGCCCATCTTTCTTCTTGCTCTTTCTCTGTTGTCAACAGTTTCCCTTGTCTGTCCCTGATTGGTCCCCCAGCGCTCCTCTTAAATTTGTTGCATACTTTCTTAGTGATTTTGTAGACTCTCCCTTGCTCTCCTTGGGCTGCCGCCTCTTCTGCCTCAGCTGCCAGCTGGTCCATGGCTTCTCTCTTGTCACGGCGTGCAAGTCTCTTCACTTTCCTGTGTGCCTCTCTGTACAACTCTTCCTGCCTCTCTCGTAGCCGTGGAGACTTTACTTGCAGAAGTCTCTTCTTGGTCTCTCTTCTTTCTTTGATGGCATTGAGGGTCTCTTGTTGGATCCAGTCATTGTTGGTCTTCTTCTTTTGATGGCCGATGTTGTCCTTGCTGCTCTCAGTGTACAGTTTACAGATCCGCTTCCATGTCGTATCTATGTCATGCTGTTCTGTCATGTTCTGCAGGATGTGGAATCTGTTCCTCAGATCGTTGACAAATGCAGACTTCACGTTGGTGTCTCTCAATCGCTGGGTATCAAATCGTGCTTGAGTGGTTGTTCTTGTGTTCTTCTTCAGTTTCATCTGGATGTGTGCTGTCACCAGGTGATGATTGCTCCCGACATCCGCACTTCGCTTGGTTCTCACATCCAGGAGAGATAGTCTCCACATACCATTGATCATCAGATGGTCAATCTGGTTCATATCTCTCCCATTCGGCGACGCCCAAGTCAGCTTGTGGATGTCCCGGTGCATGAATAGGGTCCCTCCTATCACTAAGTTGTTCATGGCGCAGAACTCCACAAGTCTCTCTCCGTTGTCATTTCTGTTCCCCACCCCGTGTTTTCCCATGACTCTCTCATGGTGTTGTCACTTCCGACCTTGGCATTTAGGTCCCCCATGATGACGATGAGGTCATGGCGTGGGGCTTTCTCTGTCTCTGTCTGCAGCTGGTGGTAAAAGTCATCTTTGCTCTCATCGCTGCTGTTGTTGGTTGGTGCGTAGCACTGGATGATGGTGATGTTGATGTGTCTTCCATTCAGTCTCACACTCATTAGTCTGCTGTTGATGGGCTTCCACTCCATAAGGCATCGCTCAACGCCTTTCTTGAGGATGATGGCAACTCCCTCGTGGTGCTGGTCGTCATCTCTCCCAGAGTAGAGGACGGTTTCTCTGGTGGTGGTTCTCACTCTCCCAGATCCAGTCCATCTACTCTCGCTTACTCCTAGGACATGGAGGTTGAATCTTCTCATCTCTAATGTTACCTGTGCCAGCTTGCCCATCTCATACATCGTCCTCACGTTCCAGTGTCCTAGTCTGATCTTAGTTTTGGTGGTGTTCAGGTCTTCCCTTATCCTGCTGGTAGCTTCCTCTCGGCTTTGGCCGTCAGCATTCATACGAGTCTCACTGGACCTGGGAGGTCCTTCACACGCAAAAGTATAAGTTTTCTCTGTTGCTGTTTCTGTAACTGCTCTTTTTTATGGGACAGGGTTGTTAGCCCTGTGCCCAACCCCCAACCTGGAGGAAGGGTTCCACCTTAGTCGCCTCTTACGACATGCCTGGTTGGAGGGCAGGGATCCTATTCTTGCAATGCTCACTTTGTAAGCATACCCCGGGAGTCCCACGGGGGAGTGTCTCAATCTAGCCTAGGCTTAGTGCCTGTGTGTGTGAAGAGGATAGGCAGGCTGAACACAAGCATGCAGCGGGCTTGTCTCCTGTAGGCCTAGCCTAGCCCAGATCTGTAGCCTTAGTCTTTGGCCTGCTGCGCGAGCATGTGTAGGTGCTACTAGGCTTGAGATGCTGTGAGGAAGGGGAAGGGGAGGGGTGAAGAAATGGGAGAGGTGTGGGGGTAAAAAGGTCGGGGCACTCTAATTTTAGCACTGTGCCTGAACCTTTGACTGAGCGCTGCTGTATAGGCACGCTCTGTAGGTAGAACTGCAGCAGTCTGTAGTGACATACATACTTGCTCTTGTCGTTCAGGTTTCCTACAAGCTTCGGTGGTTTTTTTGGTGATGTTTTGAGCCTTTCTCAAGCTATTGGGTTGTCATTGTGCGCATCATATAGTTCATGGGGATAGATCAGATCAACTTCCAAGATCCAACTCCGTGCTTGATCAGGCGTCATTTGTGATAGCATTTTTAGAACCTCATCAACAATTAAAGGACCAATGATGTACATCTGAAAGTTTTGCAATGGCAGTGACTGACACATCGCCCACCAATACAGGTTGTTTGCATCCAAGTACATGATGCAGTTTGAAGGCTTGCTAGGATCATAGTCTTCTAAATATTTTTTGTTGGCCTTACAGTAATTGTGTGATGCCATACTGATGCCGCCACGAAGACCATCTTCAATCATTTGCAGCATGGGCAGGTCAGACAATAAATCAATCCGCACACCAGTAAACTTCAAGAAAGCATCCCAAGACATTCCTGGTGCTGTGATGTAATGTGATGGACCTAGATCATAGTGCTTCATGCCGGTCTTTCCGTAGTTCTCAAAGACATCAGCAAGCAAACACGCATCAGCCAGAAGATACTGATCATGGTAGTCACCCATCGCCTGACACTGCATCTTTTGCCATGCCCATTAAGCATGCTGATAATCATCATCATTGATTCCTTTACCCATCAGTCTGCTGAAGAATGCTTCTTTTAGTGGCAGCTCTTCTTCATCAAACCTTTCCCATTAATCCATATACTCATAACGATAGATGCCTTTTCATGCAAGCTTTGTGTCAAAGTATTTTTCTTTGATAGGGCAAGTACTCAGTGATGAAGACAAGGATTCTAGAGATCCCTTCAGATGTTGTGCAGAATCAAAGAAGGACAGGCTATTCAGTGTAAAAGTCAGGTACTTCTCTGATGACTGTGCAATGCAGTAGGCTCTATACTCATCAGTTACTGCCTGCATGATCAGGTGCAAGTCATAGCCTCTAGATTGTGGAAAAAGACTGGCAGCTTCCATGTTTTAGGATCTACCTTTAGTTGCAGATTACACTTACTATGTGCTGCACCGCGAAACTAACCACTGATGTGGTCATGATCTCTGACTGTGTGATTGTCTGCTACCTGTGGTGTTAAGGGTTTGCTACAGACCCAGCATTGTGTGGCAAAAGCATACTGTTCCTGGTCTTCATCAGTCATAATGATCTCTTGTAGGTTTAGTTGTTGAGAGTAGTATCCATGATTCACTTTCATGTGTTTAAGAAAAACCTTTGCAGCGTCTGGTCCTTGATACAAGAATGGCTCTGAGTACGCACCATCTGATCTAACAACAACATAAGCAAAGGAACAGACTTGATGATTACTGAGTAAGACTTTTAGGAATATGTTCTGGAGCTGGCCCTTGGTATGGTACAATGATAGACTCAAAATCAGCATACACTACATAGGGACTCTTTTGTAGCTTCTTTATAGTCTTGAAGTACACCTTGCTTCCTGGCTGTGGTGTTACAAGTTAAGTGATTGGTTCAGTCTCACTCTTACAGTGTTTTCTGTGTTTGTCAGCTGCCTGCAAAGACGGTAAATGAACCAAGCATCGTCTGCAAAACTCTTGTTTGTTCTGATGTTTTGATGTTTGTGCAATAAGTCTACTCACTGTTCTAATGAGTGTATAATTATCATTTACTAGTAAGAGGTTGACATGGTTCTTATCAGGATCACCTACAGTGGGAGATTTTCTTGAGATGCTCCTAACAGCCACAGGAAAGTTAATGTCGGTAAAGTCAAGCTTGTCATGATGTTCATGATAGTTTGAAACTGTCTCTGCATTTTTTGCCACATGGTACAGCCTAGCCAGCACACACCACATAAAACACTTATCATATTTTGCTGCAACATCAGGGAGCGAGGGAATGTAGCTTCTACCAACAATGGGATGAAACTTTGTTTGCTTTAGATCTATGTGAAGAACCTCACCAACCGTCCATCCTGATCCCCTCATCCGTGCTGTTTCTGCAGAATGTTTGAAGTTCCACATCATCTCATCTGCCCATGTTGTGTTGAGCTCCTTAAACGTGTTCAGTGCCTGTTGTGTTGTTGACACTTTTTCTTCTTCTTCATGTGCCAGGTCTGTTGCAGACATCAGCGATCATGGCCTTCCATTCCTCTCTGTTGTCAGTTCTCCTGATGAGTTCATTGTTGGGTGATTCTTTCCTTGTTGCGTAGCTATTTAGACTGTCTGTGTATTTTGTGCGTTGTCTTACTCTGTCTTTGGTACCACAAATCTTTCCACACAATATTTGTTTTTCTATTCCATCAGCTCTGTTTATGTGCCCAAAAAATTGTAGTTGTCTTTTTCTGATGGTTTTGAGTAGGGATCTTTTGTACCCGGCCATTTCCATTACTTCTTCGTTTGACTTCTTTTCAGTCCATGATATTCTCATAATTCTGATATACCACATTTCTGCTGCTTCAAGTCTTCTTTCGAGGTCTTTTGTCAGCGTCTGCATTCACTTTTTGTACGAAAGGATGGACCATATGAGGCTTTCAAGTGTTGATTTTGTGCTTGATCTTATATTTCTGTTGTAAAGATGGGCTTCATCTGGTAATTTTCTTTAAAACCAAAGCGATTCTCTTCTTTATTTCTGTTCGCCATTTGCGTCTGGATTATTGTGAAGCCCAATATTTAAAGTCCAAACTGTTTTATTCCCTTTCCCCTTTGAATAAAATGTTAACATACAGTATTCTGACTGTTTTGAGATACCATGCACTCAGTCTTCCCAATCAGTGTTGGTCCCTTTTTTCACTTTCATTGTGATGTTGTAAGAAAATTTTGTATTTTTCCTGAGTCAGCAATAGCACTGGGTCATCCGCATATCTAGATTGTTTGTTGTCACCACCAACTTGACAACCTTCAGCTGCTCTTTTCCGAAATCATTTGGCTGTAGATATTGAAAAAAGGTCTGGAGAAAAAACGCAGCCCTGCCTCACTCCCCCACAGTTGGTCGTACTCACAGAGCATTACAACCTTATTGGTAAACCTTTTCCATCACAGTTTTATGTTTAGTAAAATTTCGAACAGATCGGAATGTTTTTACTTTGTCAAATGCCTTAGAATAGTTATGAAGCGAGTACAAAGTCCTTTTGTAACCTAAATTTCGCCCTTTCCATAAGGGTCCTCGGGCAAGGGTGGATTTTGGTACCTTTAATTTGCCATAAAATCCAAATTGGTTCAGATATCTTAGGTAGGATTTATTCTCATCTGTTCATCAGCACTCGTAACATGACTTTTGTGAGTGCTCATAACTTATGTGCAGAAACTAATTGCATTCAACTGTGCCTGGTTTTTTTTTGGTGTGCGTGTCACTGATTTTCGGGTCTGTTGGAATTTCCCTGTAGCATGGATAGTGTTGAGATGTTTTTTTTACTTCTTTGATTCCAAATTCGCCTAGAGCAGTTAGCATTTCGGATGGAAGTCATCGGGTCCTGCGGCCTTGCCCTTTTTCATCTTTTTGGGGGCCCTTTCCCCTGAATTTCCCTTTCCTCAGAATAGGGGGGCCTTCCATCTTCATTACTGATGATGGGTGGTGGGCCTCTGTCATTGTGATACAACTCTGTGATGTATTCTGACCACCTCTTGAGGATGTCCTCCTTTTCCATAAGAATGTCTCCATCTCTTGATCGTAGGTACCCTGTTTTTGCTGACACTTTTTCCCCTGTGACCTCTTTTATCTTTTGGTGTATAGTTTTGCTATTTATTCCCGTGTTGGCTTCAATTTCCTCACACTGTGTGTTAATCCAATGTTCCTTTGCTTCATTGCAATTCTTTTTCACTTGTTTGTCCGTCTGCTTTTGTATTTCTTCTCTTTTCCATTAGGCCTAGAATTTCTGGGGTCATCCATTTTTTGTCTTCCTTTCGTTTTGTGACAGGAATGTGTTCTTTTGCAGATTCTAACATGCTCTCTTTCAATATCTGCCACCTTTCTTTTGCCGTGGTCAATTGCTCTAGTGCACTGAATTTGTTTTGGACGCTGATGCTATACTTATTCATCATTTCATCGCTTTCTAATATGTTGATTTGTAGCTTTGGTGCTGTTTTTTGCTCTATTTAGCCATTTAGCTTAAGCTTCATTTTACCAAACCCCAGGCACATGGGCACTGCCACAATCTGCTCCAGGCATGGATTGCATGATGTTACGAGTTTCAAAAGCGTTCCTGAATTAGTATAAAGTTATCTGATTTTGAGTTTTTATCTCCTGGCTTTTCCATGTCCAACATCTTGGATGATTTCTGAACCAGTGTTCATTACTGTAAGTTGTTTTCTTTGCAAATTCAAAGAGTCTGTCTCCCCTCTCATTTTTCTCTCCTATTCCAAATGGTCCTACAATAGTTTCTGTTCTTTCACTCCCGACCTTTGAATTGAAGTCTCCCATTTTCAATTTTAATGTCCTGTGAAATTCAGTTGTTTCATTGCTTTCTCGACCGTTTCGTAGAAGATTTCAACTTCTTCTTTATCTTTGTCGCAGTTGGTGCATATATTTGTATGATGCCAAAAGTCAAAAAGGTTTACCTTGGAGTTTAACAATGATGGCCCTGTCGCTGACAGTCCAGAAACCCTTGATTGTTTTAGAGGTTTCTGGTCAAGTATCACACCAACTCCTCTGTAGTGATGTTTCCCTCCTGAGTAGAGAATTTGTAGCCATCTGATGTTATACAGCCCCCTCCCTTCCATCTCTTTTTAGAGAGTCCGAGTATGTTGAGCTTCATCCTTTTCATTTCTTGTTTCCCATTTTCCAATTTTCCTTTCTGTAGCATTGTTTGCACATTCCACGTTCCTATTTTCAGTTGTTGGCGGTTGCTGACAGTTGCTTGATGATGATCGTGTGACACCTGTCGCACATGATCCTCCCTACCGAGCTAGGAGTTTCCAGTTGAGCTCGAAACCCCCTTCACGCTATTGTCTGACTTCATTTTGGTTTTTCTTGCCATGATTTTCTTTGCAAAGGTATACCTATAGTAGGTTGCAATTACTTTCTATAGGGGCAGTGCTCCTACCGAGCGAGTTGTCTTAGCCATTGTACTGAAAAATATCATCTGCCTAACACATTGAAAAGCTGACCAGTTCCCAAACTATTTGGCTGCTCAACAGATCATCCATCACCTGCCTGCCGTGACTTCACGTACCCTGATGTGGGGGGCTAAGTGGGTACCCGACCTTGCCCAAGGGTCTCCCACAGGCTAGCGGAGGAAAGGAGGCGCCTTACTGCTCCTATTGGTGAAATTATTTCACCCCGCTACCCTGGTTGTTGACACATGAACAGTTAATTCTTTGTGTTTATTTGCTGTGTTGTATAGAATTGCAGCAACCAACTGCACTTTTACAGGTGGATCTATGTTTAACTTGTTTGGTATTTGTGCGATTGCATCTTGAATGCTTTGCACCACGTTGTGTGGTTGTGTAATATTTAGCTCTATTGTCTTAAACACTTTGTCCATACTGAGCCTCAACTAAAATATCTAACATATAGTAAGAAAAAAATTAATTAATTAGTTAATTGCTTGTTGTTGTTGTTTTTTGTTTTGTTACGGTATGAAGCAGTACATCTACCATAGGTAACTCTTAGCTCCTTAATAGAGTACTCAGCTGAATGCTGTCCTTGCCAAGCAGATACCCCTTTTTTATATATTCCATTTTCATTGAGTCAATGTCCACAGGCATTGCATTGCGCTTCTTATTCTGGAGGTCAAACTTCTGGTGCTTGTAGTCATCGTCAGTTTGTAGCATGTTCATTTGCAGTTTTGGTGTTCTTTTTGCTTTTGACAACTTTTTCAATTTTAGTCGCATTGTCCCGATAACTGGGACATGATCAGTTCCACAGTCTGCACCTGGCATGGACTTACAAGATGTTATAGAGTTACGGAAGCGTTCTTGAATCAGGATGTAATCTATTTGATTCCTGGTTCTGTCGCCAGGGCTTTTCCATGTCCAGCATTTCTTGGATGGTTTTCAAACCATGTGTTCATGACAGCAGCTTTTGTTCCTTGCACCATTCCATGAGCCGCTCTCCTCTTTCTTTTCTCACTCCTATTCCAAAGGGGCCAACTGTGGTTTCTCTTTCCCTTTCCTACCTTTGAATTGGGGTCACCCATTTTATTCTGATATCTTGAGACTTCAGTTGCTTCATTGCCTTTTCGATATTTTCATAAAACTCCTCAATTTCTGCGTCATCTTTATCAGCTGTTGGTGCATATACTTGTACTATTCCAATGTCGAAAGGTGAACCCTTAAGTTTTACTATCAGGACTCTGTCATTTACAGTACAGAAACCTTTGATGGTCTTTGAGGTTTCTTGATCTAGAATCATGCCAACTCCTTTCTGGTGTTGATCTCCTCCTGAGTAAAGAATGGTGTAGTTGTCGGATGTTATGCAGCCTGCTCCTTTCCATCTCACTTCTAAAAGTCCTAGTATATTGAGGTTCATTCTTTCCATTTCTTGTTTGAGATTTTCCAATTTTCCTTTTTGTAGCATAGTCCGTACATTCCATGTACCCATTCTGAGAGGTTTTCTGATGCAGACAGTCACTAGATGACGATCAAGGGTTACCTGTCGCACATAATCCACCCTACTGAGCGAGGAACTTCCAGATAAACTGGAAGCCCCCTTCACGCTGTTATCTGTATTCTGTTTCTTTCTGATTACCATGACATTCTTTGCAGAAGTATACCTATAGTAGGCTGCAATTACTTTCTATAGGAGCAGTGCTCGTACTGAGCGGATTGTCTTAGCCATTGTACTCATATAGTATCATCTGCCTAACACATTGAAGTGCTGACCAGTTCCCCAAAACTATTCGGCTGCTCAACACCAAAACTGCAAATGAACATGCTACAAACTGACGAAGAAATCAAAGAAAAATACAAGATCAAAGTTGGAAACAAATTCGATGGCCTAGATCAACTCACCACTACAGAGAAAAAATGGCAGATGATGAAAGATAGCATCAGTGAGGCAGCAAAAGAATATATACCAGTCATAAATAGAAAGGAACATAAGAAGTGGATGAGCTCTGAGATTTTAAACCTAATGGAAAACAGGAGAAAGGCAAAAGTAGATGAAAAGAAGTATAAAGAACTTGACAAACTGGTTAAGAAAAAATGTAATAAAGCCAAGGAAGAATGGATCAATATGCAGTGCAAGGAAATTGAAATGAATGCAAATTTTGATAGCAAACTTATGCATGAAAAAATAAAAGATGTGACAGGGAAGAAATCATCTGCAAAAACAGGTTGTATAAAGTCGAGAGATGGAGATATACTCATGGAAAAAGAAGATATTCTTAACAGGTGGTCAGAATACATCGAAGAGTTATACCACGACAACAGAGGTACACCTCCTCATATTAGCAACGAAGATGGCCACATAATCGTGGAAGACGAAGTGAGACATGCACTCAGCAAGATGAAAAGTGGTAAGGCACCAGGACCTGATGATATCCCATATGAACTGATAACAGCCCTGGATGAAGTGGGAATTAAGGCAGTCACGAAACTACTAAACAATATATATGACACAGGAGAGATTCCGACAGATATGAAGAAGTCCATCTACATTGCGATCCCTAAGAAACTGGGTACAGCTGAATGTGACCAACATCGTACAATCATCCTGAAGAGTCACCTCACCAAAGTTCTTTTACGAATACTCATGAAGAGAATGAGAAATAAAATACTCCCAGAAATATCAGAAACGCAATTTGGATTCATGGCAGACAAAGGCACCAGAAATGCAATCTTCGCATTGAAAACTCTCATGGAAAGATCCATCGAGGTCCAGAAAGACCTGTACCTCTGCTTCATTGACTACTCAAAAGCGTTCGACAAAGTACGACACTCGACTTGTTTGATATTCTGGCAGGGCTATACATCAACGGGAAAGATCTTCGAGTCCTCAGAACATATATTGGGAAACAGGAGGCAGCCATTAGAGTCGACAATGACATCAGTCAATATAGACCAATCTGCAGGGGTGTGAGGCAGGGCTGCGTTTTCTCACCTGATTTATTTAATGTATATAGTGAAATAATTCTACGAAATATTGAGAATCATGAGGGAATTAGTGTAGGTGGCCACAACATCAACAATCTGAGATATGCAGATGACACAGTCCTTATCGCCGACTCTGAAGAAAAACTGCAAAAGATTAGAAAGGATTACGGCTCAATGCAAAGAAAACAGAATGCATGGTGATCTCTAAAAAAGCTGTTATACCACAATGCAACATAGCCTGTAAAGGAGAGAGAATCAGACAAGTAAACATCTTTAAATACCTTGGTTGTACTTTCACCCCGGACGGCAAGTGTGACACAGAAATCAAGAAGAGAATCGGTCAATCTAAGGCAACTTTTAACAACTTGAAATGCATTTTTACCAACAGTAAGATAAGCCTCAAGACAAAGATCCATGTTTTGAGAGCCTATGTATGGTCCATTCTTCTGTATGGATGTGAGTGCTGGACCCTAGCCAAGGACACAGAACAGCGACTAGAAGCAGTGGAAATGTGGTTCATCCGGAGAATCATGAAAATCTCATGAACAAAAAGAAAAACTAATGCAGAAGTAAGATCCCTTCTCAACACCATCAGAGAAAGACAGCTCAAATTTTTCGGCCATATAATCAGGGCTGACGGAATAGAGAAACTTATGGAGTGGCAAAATCTGTGGAAACAAGAGCAGAGGAAGACAACACACAAAATTCACAGACAGCTTAAACAAATTCGCAACGAATAAAGAGGGCACCAACAATGAGCTCATGAGAGTGACCGAGAACAGGGAAGAATGGAGAGCCATGATCGTCGATGTCTGCAGGACCAGACCGGACACGAAGAAGAAGAAGAAGTAGTCATCGTAGTCTGCGTGAAGACGTCTGAACTCTTCTTCTGATATTGTGGCATCTGTTAGAGCTTTGCTAATGATGAGTCTGAATGAGCTTAGCTTGGCTAGTGTCAAGGCAACAATAGCATCATATTTTTTCTAGTTTATGCACAACCTTCTTTGAAAAGACTGATGTGACAAATGAACAAGCTCCTGCTGCTATTGAAACAGAGCCCAATGCAATTGATGCAGGAGCTCCAATTCCAGTAGCCAAGAGAGCAATGCCTGTTCCTGCTGCGGCTGTAGACAGAGTTGCTGTACCCATAGTAACAGAGCTCAACACACTAAATGCTGATCTGTACCTGCGCCTGCATTTTGTATACTTTGCTAGTTCTTGCTCAATGTCATGCTGCATCTGTGTAATATTTGTCAAACGAAAGGCATTAGCATTAGCATTAACTGGAGTTTCAGGATCCGGTGCACTGGGAACTTTAGGATATTTATCAGTCATCATCTTCTTCTTATACTGTTGAAAAAACATATGTAATTTTTTATTGGTATTCTGCCATTAAGTCTTGTAGCTGATTGTCAGGCAGTACAGCATTAGTGTAATAGACGGCAATGAGGTCAATGTGGTGTAGAGTGAGGGACGTTAATGCTGTCAGCTGCTGGGGGTTTAGGAGGAATAGTTTGTCTAAGCTTGCTTTCAGTGGAAGACACGCATAAATAAGTGTTTTGATTCTGACACAGAAATACAATTCTGTATGAAAAGATTTTCATGAACAGTTAAAGGTAGTAGTTCTCTTCCACATGAAAAACAGAAATGGGTTTAATAATTGCCTTCGAGACAATGATGTTATTACAGACAGACAAGAAAGAGAAAGGAAAAAACTTAAACTACAAAGCTCAAAGCATGTTAAGGTTGTTATTAAAACAGATCAGCCAACATCATATTGTGTTGTATAAACCACTATAGCAATACCGTTTTTACACACATACACAAACGAACAGACAGACACCACTAACACACAACACAGCTAGGAGGCCACAAAGCAATGGCTATCCCTTTTTTTTAACACATAGACTGCTTCCTCTCAAAACTCAGTAAACCACACACACACACAAAGGGGGCATGGCCTAGTGGGCTGGTATTGCACAAAGTTGGCGTGATCTAGTGGGCTAGTGTTGCACCATCAGGATGTAAGGTTTATATTTATTAATTTTCACTCTCCTATTGCCCTTTGGAGCATCCCAATGGGAAAGTCGGAATGGAATAGGCAGTGCAGGCAGTAGTCACATGTTCTAATCCAGTAGCGGTAAGCTACAGGTCCTAATCCCTTTCCAACAAATTATATTTTGTATGTTCATGCTGTGTGTACTATGTTGTGCTGTTATGTGTTGTGTGTACTATGTTGTGCTGTTATGTGTATTGTGTGTACTATGTGGTGCTGTTACATGTATTGATTACAAGTGCGTGTGAATGCGTGTGTCGGCATTCCAACAGTCAGGAATGCTGGAAATCTTCTCTGCTACCCAAAGCTCCATTGCAGTGCCTCCAAAATTGCTCTCCTTCTGTAATGGAGCCTGGGTAGCTGAGAAGATTTTGCACTATTTTACTCTGATAAAAATTCAGCACAGCACAGCATAAATCCCTTACCTATATATGTCATTATCATAACAAAAAGATAGTATCACTTTCATTTTTAGTAAAGAGATAGGGTAAAAGCTGCTTGATGGTAAACTGCCTTGTTTTCATATAAAAGTGTGCAATCATCAGACCAAAAGTTGCATAGTTTTGTCTGAAAAGTAGGTAATTGAGCTTGAAGTGGCTTTTACCCTATCTCTGCTTTCTTCTACAAGTATTACAACATAAAGATGCTATGATAAAGGTCGCATCAATATCCATTCTCTTTCCAGAAACTACATACTTCTGTTCAATCCTTGATTTGTTCTGACTCTTCAAACTTTTCAAATGAGTGTATCTCAAAGCTTTTGAAAACAACGGCTCTATCGATAGACCGTTGTTGCTCTAAGGCATCAAGTTATGTGTAATCTTTGGTGAGGGTCTAAGTAACCACAACCAATCCTGGTATTGCTGTGTGTGCTGTTCAGGTCTTAGCCACTGTGGATGAACAAGGCGGTGGTGTTGCAGTGAACAGAGCACACCTACCTAACACTGAAGTCTCAGGATCATTGAAGCTGTTAAATCTCATCTATGTTATCACCAAGGTTTGCTCTCTCTCTCTCTCTCTCTCTCTCTCTCCTCCTCTCTCTCTCTCTCTCTCTCTCTCTCTCTCTCTCTCTCTCTCTCTCTCCTATGTGCTATGTGAGTATTATATAATTAGTATTATCCCTAAAACACACACACACACACACATACATACATACACACGCACACACACACACATACACACACACACACACACTTAAACACATTCTCTCTGTCAATGACTGTATAGGTTTAGATTTGTTCTTTTGTTTTGTTTCTTGTTTTTATTATGTGAATGTATGGGTATCGGGTTTATTTCATTATCATGACATATAATTTGAACGAGTATAATCAAAAATGAGTGTTGATGGTGATCGTGTACTGTTTTGGGAATTATATATTGGATGTCATCTGAAATACACACACACACTTCTGTCTCTCTGTCTCTATATCTCATCTTTTATCGTTTTGCTTATAGTTATAGTGTATCCTGACGAAGGATTCATATTTTATATCTTCAATACTTTATTGGGCTTGTCCGCTGTACTTAAGTTTTAATGAGTGTCCTATTTCAATATCTTATTGTTATATGTAACAAGTATATGTACCATTTGACAATGTGTGGATGTTTATCTTTATGACTTATTAAGTTTGGTTGTTATTTTTCTTAGTTTTGTTGTTGTTGTTTGTTTTTCTCTTTTTTTTCCTTTTCCTTCTTTTGTTGATTTGGTTTTTCTTTCTCCTTGTTTGTTTGTTTGTTTTGGTTGTGGGTTTTGGGTGGGTGGGGATGGAGGGTGTTTTTAAGGGTTTTTTGTTTAGTTTTGGGTTTTTTTTTTGGGGGGGGCTGTTTTGAAAAGGGTATTTCCCCTTGTTTCTAATGTGAGAGTGTATAAGTGTTGGGTTATTATTAAGATGTATCCCTACGGGTGGGGACTGGATGTAAAAAAGCACATGAGTGCTTATTCATTATCCTCGAAATAAAAGAATTTGTCATTGTCATTGTCATTGTCTCCTTTCTCTCTCCCCACCTCCCTTTGGATGAGACTATAAACCGATGTGTGTGAACACATGTAGAACATCTTGTGCACATGTTAAAACTCATTCCGCTTTTCAGAAGAGTAGGTGTGTAAGGGTTGGAACAGATGACAAAATTACAAAACTGCATACACATGGGGACTGGATGAAAAAAGCACATTGGTGCTTATTCCATTATCCTCAAAATAAAAGAATAAACAAAAGTAAAACATAAAAACTCTCTCTCTTTATTGTAGCAAGGCAAAACGGCAGTCAGACATACCCTAAGACATTTTAGAAGGACAAGACATGAAGACGATAGAATTAACTGTGTGTAAGCAAAGAAAATATACAAAAAGCTACTTAAGACAAAAAGAAGACATCAAGAAACTAAAGTCGGAAATCTTACTTAACAATATTTCTGGTTCTCCAAATTTTTGGAGAGAGTTAAAAAGTATGAGATATGGCACTAGAGCTAATTTCAAGAGCACTATAGAAACGGCTGATTGGGTAGACCCTTTTCAGGTTTTTTTCCAAAGTAACAGAACTAATAGCTATGTTTACTGTCATGGGGATACAGACTTATTAAAGCAAACAGATCATGAACTTAGCCAAAACATGTCAGAAGAAGAGCTGAAAAGAGCAACAGATAAACTAAAATGTGGTAAGGCAAGTGGTCTTGAGGGCATAACTGCTGAAATGCTGAAGAATGGAGGCCAAGAGATACACAGTTTTCTCATAAACTATTCAATTCTATTTTTGGCAAAGGTATTTATTCAAAAGTCTGGGCAAAAGCTATCATAGTTCCAATTTTTAAGAAGGGAGATCCCAATAACATGGACAGTTGTAGGCGAATCTCATTGTTAAGTATACTATCAAAGTGTTTCACATCATTATTAAACAGTAGGTTGTATTCTTCGCTTGAAAATAATCAAATGATACACCAAAAGCAGGCAGGCTTCAGGGAAAAATACTCCTCTGCTAATCAGATCTCTTATTTGTATGTGATTGTCCAGAAGTACATGAGCAGGAAAGTTATATGTTGCATATATAGATTTCAAAGAAGCATTTGATTCTGTCAGACGAAATTTACTTATAGAGTGCATCAAACATCAGGGAGTAAAGGGAAAGTTCCTTGCAGCAATGTCAGCTATGTATCAAACATATTCATGTATACGGGCAAACTTTGAAGTGTCTTAAGTTTTTTAATGCTCAGTTGGTGTGAGACAAGGATTTGTATTAAACTGTACTGTTTTCTTTATTTATTTACCATTTATCTAATACTATGGGTAAAGGTAAACATAAAGTACAACTAGTACCAGACATTATAGAAATCTTTATACTGCTTTTTGCAGATGATGTGGCTCTTATTTCAACAACTCCTGGAGGTTTAGAAAACCAACTGAATGTATTAACATCTTGTAATGGTTTGCAATTAAATGATAAATCTGATAAAAATAAATTTATGGTATTTAGAAAAGAATATTTTCTTGGGAAAAATTTACAGTGAGTTTACAATACCTTTAAATCAGAAGTGGCAAATAGTATTATTTGAGGTTTAATTTTATGAAAAAATTTGGTGCTAAGCTGGGAAAGAAAGCTATTGAAGAACTAAATAGGGTTTTCTATAAATATAAAAAAATTAATGCTGAAATATTTTTAAGATCTTTATATTAAAATACAGCAAATTTAACTATACTCATCAGGGATGTGAGGGGTACATAATTAGAGCATAATTTATAGAGAATGCGTGCATGATTGCTTGCAAGAGATTTTTTGGTGTACCATTCAAAACTCAAAACAAAATTATATATGGTGAGCTGGGAGATACCCTCTACACATTAACTCACATACAAATACTCTTAGATATTGGTTTAAATTATTACAAACGAATCCCAACAGATTACCATATAATGCTTATCAAATTTTGCTTGACAAATGGATAAATCCAGAAAGAACTGTTGGGTTTCTATGATTAGACAAATACTATGTGATACAGGATTCAGCTTTGTGTGGCTTCAACAAGGAGTTGGTGATGTTAAAGCATTCTTACATCTATTTAAGCAAAAACTAATTGATATGTTTATCCAGGAATGGTATAGTACAGAGACTGGGACAGATATGACAGCTATAGGTGTTTCAAAACAATATTTGTTAAAAAGGAAATCTTCTACAGTTAGATACTTCTTCTTCTTCTTCTTCTTCTTCTTCTTCTTCTTCTTCTTCTTCTTCTTCTTCTTTTTCTTCTTTTTCCTTTTTTTGTCATGTTTCTCCCAAGGGAGGTTTGACACTGATGAGCTTTCTCCATCTCTCTCTGTTTTGAGCTTCTTCCTTATTTATGCCCCTTTTTCTAAGATCATCTGCAATACAGGCAGCCCAGGTTTTGCTAGGTCTTCCCTTTGGTCTCTTTCCATCCACTACAAAGTTCATTGCTCTTTGTATGATGTGGTGGTCTGCTTTCCGTTAAACGTGCCCAAACCAGCGCAGTCTATTGGTACTAGCTACAGACTTCAGATCATCAACTTTGCACATTCTCCATAGTTCTTCATTCGTGATCCTGTCTTTCCATTTGATCTTTGTCATGTAGTGTAGCATTCGGTTTTCACAGCTCCAACAAACGTTTGACGGTTTTTGTGAAAACCCACGTCTCTGAGCCATACAGGAGAACAGGTCTGATGCAGGCGTTATATATCAGGCAGCTTCTCTCCAGTGGGATTTTCTGATTTCTGAGCAGACTTGCCAATTCTTTCCATTTCTTCCATGCACTCGTAGTCCTGGTTCTGACAGCTAACTCAAATTTTGCCTCGCAGCTCATCATCTCTCCCAGGTAGCAGAATTCGTCTCCCACCTCTATCTTCCCTTGTTCAAATTGTAGCTCCTCCTTTCCTGCATCAGTATTGTCTTCACCTTTCTTATTCATACAACTGGGGCAGACAAATACTCCGTCCTCCTTCTTCCGACTTTTGAGCTTTGAGCATAGTTTGTGACACCAATATTGACATTCGGAGCATTTGATTGAAATGTTCCCTACACCTTTGGGCAGACACCAAACGGGTATTTGCCTTGCTCTCTATGTGTTCTGCAGTCTTTTCCAACTGTCATTGCTTTGGTCTTGTCAACATTTACCTTCATTCCTCTGCGTTCTAATCTCTGTTTCCTGTTGCCAAATCTTTGAGTAGCGTCATCGCTGTTCTCAGCTACCAGTACTATGTCGTCAGCATACAGCAGTTCCCAGATCTCTGCTGGCCTCTCCACTTCCTTGGATATTTCATTCATCATGAGGATAAAGACCAGAGGGCTCAATGCAGATCCTTGGTGCACTCCTACTTTTATCTCAAAGCTTTCTGATGTCCCAATTATAGTTTCACTTTTGATCTGGAGTTCTTATACAAAGTCATAACCATTGAGATGGTGTGCTCCAATACACCTTGTTTCCTCAAGGCCCATTGGATTGCCTTTCTGGGTACACTATCAAAAGCTTTTTCCAGGTTGACAAAGATGTGCGTCAAGCTCTTTTTCTTCTCCATATACTTTTCCTGAAATTGTTTAGAGTTGCTGTGTCGCAGGTGAGATGTAATATGCCACTTAACAACAATGTATATTGATATAGTGAACAAAACCAGAATAAAGAATGTTCATTTTGCAAACCAAAAGTTGTGGATGAAAATCATTTTCTTTATGGGTGTTTTGTGTATGATGATTTAAGAATTAAATTTTCAAGGGATTTTGTCTATACACCTTTACACGATCTGCTTAAAGTAGAAAACAGTAGCAAAAATGACTGTATGTCTAGATGTATCTTTCATGATATCAGTAACGAAAAAAGATTTTTGTATTAGGATACCTACATCACAAACAATTTATAACAGTTTTCATTGTGTTATGGTTTGAGAAACTATATTTATATATTTTCCAGACAAAAGGAAGGTTCACAGAACAATATTGTGAATTGTGTTTAATAAACATGGATTTTATATGAATTAGTGTATTGTCTTCATTGTTTCTTTCATAGAAATTGAGCTTAGTATTATGAATTTTATTTGGATTTTTAACAACTTTGTGGCATTGTCAGTTTTTCCAACGCCAACCATGTATTATGGCCCTAGGCCAAGGCACATTAGTCTTCTGAGTTCTGAGTTCTCTCTGTCTCTCTGTCTGTCTGTCTCTCTGTCTATGCCAAGACACTAAATAAAATGGTGTATGTCGTTCTGGACAGGTACCCATTGTTCGGTTAAACCAAAGAGTAGGAGATATAAAAAGTTCTTATGTGCCTTTCAACAGACACTTGTAGATTAGTTTGCTCAGGAATGGACTGGCACTATTAGAGATCGTAATTGATATGATACTTATAGAAACTTTTGTATTGTTTTTGAAAGAGAGAAGTATATTAGTGAAATGCGCTACCACTAAACAATAATACACATCGCTATAGTAGTTCAAATAAGGATAAGCAGTACCCTGTTTGTAAAGGCGAAATAGGGGATGAAGAACACTTTTTATTGAATTGTCCTGTCTATAAATATTTGAGAAATAAGTTTTATGAAGATTCGAAAAGACCTCTTTTGTACATTTTACTCAGAGTTGCAATATCTACTGATAGATACAATATAATTTATTACAAATTATTTTTCATGCAACCACCAGAAGAAATAAGATAACTTTCTAGAAATTCATCCTTATATTGATGAATACTACATTTAAAACATTGTCGATTATAATGTGCGTGAAATGTTTCCTGATTAATATTCAAGAAACTGGTTGATATATTTTGGCTTTGTTATTATTTCTGATACATTACTTCATATTTATATACATTGACAGTAACATGGTTATAACACTTATGTCCTATGGATACTTGCTATCCCCATCATTTTTTGTATTGTGCTTTAAGGCCAATATACAGTAAAAGTCTGACTTCTAAAGTCTCTTTCTTGGGAAGTCTTAATTTGTAAAAAATGAAATAAAGTCACAAAATAAGATACTGAATGAACTGTTTTAGAGAGTAAACCCAAACATCTTAAGAAGACAACATGCCCAATTTATTCCACCCAATACTTTTGAGCATTCAAATGGCTGCTAAAATGGATGTCTACATCTGTAAAAGGTAAGCTAGCACCAAAACGCCTTTTTAAGTGGATTTTCCCCATGGAATTAACAATGTTGACTCCACTGTCCCAACCGTCCTTGGGATAAGACTGTGAACCAAGACGTTGTGTGCAAATGCAGGCAGAACATCTTGTGCACACGTTAAAAATGTTCCACACTTTGGCCAATTCTTTGACCAGTTTAAATTATTATCATTATAATTATGCCTAAAACTTTGTGATTTACTACCTCCTCAACTTTTGTGCTAGGAACATAAAAACCAGGTAGTGTTTGAGTAATATTCTGGTGCTTTTGTCTGTTGGCGGCTAGCATGATTTTAGCTTTATAGGGGTGAAGAGCCATGTCATTCAAGTGTGTCCCTTTAACAAGGTGATTTATACTTTTTCGCATAACATTATACACTTCATGAGAATTACAATTAGCTATTTCTATGGTGGTGTAAACAGCAAAATTTAACAATGAGCTCTTATGAATAAAGGAAGATCATTTAAAACAAAAGACCTAAACTAGAACCTTGAGGAAAACCATACAAGTTTTGAGGAAAATTGGAGATAGATTCTTTTAAACAAACTCTCTGCTACCTCTCAGAAAGAAGAGATCAGATTAAAATGAGAGTATTCAGAGATAGTTTTATGCTGCTAACTTTTCAAGGAGGCGTTACAAGGAAACACTTTAGCAAAATCAACAAGTGATACTCATGTACATTGTTGTGGGGTTTTTGGTTGTTGTTGTTTTTTTTATAAATGATAAACAGTGACTTATCATTTTGTTTCAGCTGTATGACACGAGTGATATTCTAGAAATCCTGACTGAGCCACATATGTGAGTTTATACATTTTCTAGATGAAAAATACTGTATATATGTAGATATGTTTTTCAAAAGGTTTTTAAAGAACGGATCAAAGAAAAAAAGGTTATGGAAGTATTGTTTATCAAGACATAATTTAAACATGTGAGAGTTTCTGCTATAACTCATGCAGAGAATTTCAGAATTTTGTCATCAATTCCATTCATGCCAAGAGTACCAGTCTGTTTTAGTTGTCTCAAGGTTACAAAGATTTCTTGGATATTATTTTAGTTGATACGTCTACCAAAAAGAATAGATTTTCATGGCATTGTTTTTGTAATTCATACAAGTTATCAGCTTTTGAACAATAAGCTTGTCTTCTTCCATCTATTCATCCTGGGATTAGGAGGGTCCATTTCTGTGGGTGCAAAGATGACTATTTGGCCAATCCGCACTTGAAAAGTTCTTGAGCAGTATGGACAGGGTATAGTGGCTGCTTTTGGAGACTTGGAGGCTCTATCTTTCCTGTCTTGCCTGTGTTACTCAGCTGTCGCAATTATGTTTGCTTCGTGGGCCTTGGCGCCACTGCGTACAGCTGCTCGCCACTGTGGCCTCTCCATTGCTGCCTGCTCCCATGAGTTTATCTTAATGTTGAAGGCTTTCAGTGAGGCTTTTAGAGTGTCCTTGAAGCGTTTCTTCTGGCCTCCCTGGGAGCGCTTTCCATGCTGAAGTTCGCCAAACAGAAGTTTCTTGGGGAGCCGATGGTCTGGCATGCGAACTATATGGCCTGCCCAGCGAAGCTTGGTCTGCATCAGGATGGTGTGGATGCTGGGAAGGTTTGCTCTAGTGAGCACCTCAGTGTCTGAGATCTTGTCCTGCCACTTGATGCCAAACAGTTTTCTCAAACAGGTGGTGTGGAAGTGGTTCAGCTTTTTAGCATGGCGTTGGTAGACTGTCCATGACTCTGAGCCATAGAGCAGGGTGGTGAGCACTACCGCTTTGTAGATCTTGATCTTGGTTTCTGTTGAATGCCTCTCCTGTCCCACACTTTTTTTTGGGAGTCTGCAAAGGCAGCGCTTATTTTGGGCGAGTCTGGTGTTGACCCATCATAAATCTACTGTGCAGGAGGGGGAAACTGCCAAGATAAGTAAATTTTTCCTCTGTTTTGATCAAATGTCCATTTTACGGAGATGTTTGGGTTCAACATAGGGCTTCCCTGGGGCTGTTGGTGCATTACCTCAGTCTTCTTGGAACTGTTTGTCAACCCAAAGTTGTCGCAAGCATCAGAGAACTTGTCAACACTGCTTGCATTTAGGCTTCAGAAGCAGCATTGAGGGCGCAATCATCAGCAAACGGGA
Organism: Rapana venosa; assembly: GCA_028751875.1. Lineage (NCBI taxonomy): Eukaryota > Metazoa > Mollusca > Gastropoda > Neogastropoda > Muricidae > Rapana > Rapana venosa. The sequence continues at coordinate 55,582,698 of CM054147.1, read as the reverse complement.
AGTCTTTTGATGAAAACTGTTTGAGACCTTGGCTTGTGCTTGAAGCCTCCTGCGTTTGAAGAGTGATCCATCAACCTGAAACCTGATGCTGACACCAACATCCGAATCTCTGAACGCATCTGACAGCATTGCTGAAAACTTGAGGCTGAACAGGGTGGAGCAAGAACACAGCCCGCTTCACTCCGTTGGTGGCTGGAAAGGGTTCAGATGCCTCTCCGTTGTCTTGTACTCTGGCCGCATACCATCATGAAACTGACGTACGAGGGCGATGAATTTCTTGGGCAGCCGTACTTCGCCATGATTCTCCATAGACCCTCTCTGTTTAACAGTATCAAAGCCTTGGTCAGATACAACAAAGGGGAGTAGAGGTCAGTGTTTTGTTCCTGACACTACTCTTGGAGCTGCCGGCAGCAAACACCATGTCGATAGTCTCGCGATCTTTCCCGGGAAGCCACTTTGACTCTCGGGAAGAAGGTCTTGCTCAAGGTAGACTATGAGCCGTTTCAGCAGTACTCTGGCCGGGACCTTGCCTGCGAGGGACAGCAGGATATTCCTGGGTGGTTGTCACAGGCCTGGGGGTTTCCTTTGTCTTGTATAGATGTATGATGGAGGCATTTTTGAAGTCCTGTGGAAGTATCTCATTCTGCCATATGACTTGGAAAGAGCCCCATGAAGTTTTTTCAGTCAGTGCTCTGCCACTTCCTTTTGTAGATCTCACTGTATTGAGTCTGCACCGGTGCTTTACCACTGGACACAGGCAAACTGCTTTCTGGATCTCCTCAAAGGTTTTAGGGCACTCATTGTTTCGCAACTGGAACTCGGGGAGTCGGTTAATAGCTTCATCGTTGAGGGTGGAAGACGGTTTAGAACATTGTCAAAATGTTCAGCCCATCTCTCAAGGATCTTGTCTTTGCCGGGTGATAAGTAGACCCATCTGCACTAGGAGAGTGTAAACTTGATGTGGTGGGACCATAGATCTCTTTTGAGCCCCATCATAGAAGTTCTTCATGCATTCCTGTCAGATATCCAGGGATCTCATCTGCTTTATTCCTGATCCAGGAGTCTTGCATCTGACGCAGCTTAGCTGGATGGTCTACGCTTGTTCCTCAGTCATCTTTCTTGCTGTTGATGTTGGGTCATCAAGGTGGGCTTTATGGGCACAGCACTTGTCTTCCAATAACTGTGGGTTCTCTCACATTCTCGCAAACCAGTCCCTGTTTTTGCCTGGAAGTGGGGCCAAGGCACTCCATAGCTGTGTTTCAAACACATCTCCAGAGTGTTTCCCCCATGCGATTCCACATTTTTGCTATCCAGCACAATGGCTCTAGACGTTCCTCCGGGTGGCAGCAAGAGACCCCTTGACTGGTCCGTTCTTCATCTTGTTGACATTCGGGCATTTAGGTGCTTTCACGCCTTGTGGCCACCTCCTAGCTGGACACGCAACCTGAGCTAGAACGATGAGACGGTTGTCGCCAGCAATCTGCTCCACACATGCCTTTGTGACATGAACATCCTGCCTTTCCCCTCTTCCTGGTGATGACATAGTCAATAAGATGCCCGTGCCTAGACGGGGATTGCATCCATTTATGTCCTGTTACGTTAGGGAGGTTGAAAGTCTGTTGTGACATAATCATGCTCCATGCAGTCTGGAGGACAGTAGGCCGTTCTGTTGCAGTTGCCAACTCCAATGCTTTTCCCCCTCACACCTTCCCACCAGTACTGTCATAGCCTACTCCGCATTGGAGTCACCAAGGATGATGACTTGTCTGCGTTGGGAACGAGGCAAAAAACAGCATTCAAGTCTTCATAAAACTTTTCCTTGATGTCCTCTGGATTTGTCATGGGAGGGCATAACACTGACAAGGTACAAAATTCTTCCCATGAGATTTAAGGGGATCTCCCTCGTCATAAGTCTATCATTCATTCCTTTTGAGGGTCCAGCCAGCTTGCCAACAAGCGTTTTTCTTACTTTCAAAGCCAACTCCAGCCTCACGTCTCCTTCAGGCCCACGTCCACTCCAAAAGAAGGTGTAGCCTGTGCCTCGTTTGCATAGTTTGCCCTCGCCTGCTAGCCTGGTCTCACTAAGGGCAGCAATGTTGATGTTGTATCTGGCGAGTTCGCTTGCGATAAAAGCAGTTTGTCTCTGGGGTCTTGTGCTCTCGTTCCTGTCGAGAAGTGTTTGCACATTCCAACAAGCAAGGTTCAGACACTGTATCCTGTTCTTTTTTCTTGATTGTTTCACTATGTTTCGACCGCATGAGCATGGCCCCCGCCAGCCGCGGTAAACTAGCCAGGGTGAATGTGGAGCAGCAATGTTTAGGCACCTTTCTAGCCCCCTTTCCCAAAGCTAAGGAGGTAGCAGTGCATTCCTGAAGAGGCTGCCAATCCTCAGACGGGTGCCGAAACCTACCGCTGCACCATCATAGGTACGACCCTAAAGCCTGAGCCGCCTGTGTTCAGGGGTTTCAACTACGACTGCCAGTACCACACCTGTCGTTCGCTGCTGCCTGTCGCCACAGGGCTTTTGATGATGGGTGATGGATGAATGATGACTTTGCGCGAAGACTTTTGTTTAAGTGAAGAAGAGTTGCGCGACGTCGACCTCACTTTCTCGTCCCAGACCACCTATGTTTCCCGTGGCAAGAATGACTCAAGAAAGACTGGTGATGGAACTGGATGCAGTGGATGGGCCAAGTTATCTTTAGGGGCCTCAACTTGCCCTGGTGCTCCACAGCGCAGTGCTGTAACCGCCTTTCTCTCCGTTGAACCATTTAGGTTTCCCCCCACGTCTGCCGGGGTCCAGACTTTGCATACCTGAGGTAGCAAGCCCTCCTTTCCCAACTGCCATAGTGGCATGCAACTAGACAGTCTTAAGGCAAGTACAGCCAAGTGGAGCCCATCCCTCTCCTGACTGTTTTTTGGGGTCGGGGTTGGCTCCCCCACATGGAACAGGTAGTACTGGTTTACATGGTTACCAGTAGCAAAAGAAACACCCTGACCTTACACACAAAGATTTCTTGGATATTATTTTAGTTGATTTTAGTTGATACGTCTACCAAAAAGAATTAATTTTCATGGCAGTGGTTTTGTAATTCATACAAGTTATCAGATTTTGAACAATAAGCTTGTACAACTTGTTTAGCTACAGTTATAAAATCATAGTTATAATTTTCTGGTGATAAATATGTCCTTTATTTTATTTCTTGACCAATTTGTGACCTTCACCATAAAATGAGTTCCATTCCACTGGACCCACTTTTCCGTTAGGTGCTATTTTAGGCAAGTGTGGGTCAGGTTGTTGGTTTTCAGATTTAATAATAAATAATAATAATGGAACTTATATAGCGCTATATCTTGCAAAGATAAATCAAAGCGCATGCATTCAACCTAATCTTACACAGTCATTCAATCACTGATAAATAATCAATAGTTTTAACAAACAGATATTTACAAGCATAGTGCACTACAGACAAAATTTATGAAATAAAATTTTAATAATCAAATGTTTTTCAAAAGCACACACACACACAGGTCGTATACTTTAGTGGGGTGATAGGACATGGGTTAGTGAAGGTGGGATAGCTCTGATATTAAACAGGAGGGGGGAAATCTAAGGTTTGAAATAAATATGTCTTGAGGCTGGATTTAAAAGAGTCATGACTAGGTTTCTGGCGAAGAGAAAGAGGGAGCTCATTCCAGGTCAATGGACCCGAAATAGAGAAAGATCGGTGGACAACAGTGGATTGGTTGAATCTAGGTATTCATAGGCACAAGATATCTGCAGTAGAGCGGAGGGAATGTGAAGGATGGTACAGGTTAAGACATTCACAGAGGTAGAAGGGTGCAGTTTTGTGGAGACATTTTTAACAGAGGGTACTGATCTTATAATTTACTCTCTGTAGCACAAGCAGCCAGTGGAGAGATTGCAAGAGAGGGGTAATGTGCTCAGATTTTTTCTTTCTGAGAAGTAGCCGAGCTGCAGAGTGTTGTATACGTTGAAGGGAGTGGATAGGTGATGCTGGCAGACCAGACAAAAGAGAATTGCAATAGTCAAGACATGAAAGAATGAGAGAAGTGACAAGTTTGGCTGTTGCATCTGTGGATAGGTACTTTAAAATTGCACTAATACACTGTTATTGATAGTAGCATGACTGACAGGTCAGGGTGATTAATTTTTTCATAGAGAGTGTGTTGTCGATAAGGACACCTAGATACTTCACAGCAGTGGATAGAGAGACTGATGTATTGCCGAGTTCTATTGAAGCTGTTGTAATGGAAGAGAGTTTGTGTTTGGTCCCTACGAGCATGGCTTTGTTTTTATCTGCATTTAGCTGTAATGTGTTCTGTGTCATCCAGTTTTAAATATCTTCAAAGCAGCGGGCCATATTTGTCAGGAGAGAAGGCAGATTTTCAGGAGTAACACTGCTTTGAATCTGAGAGTCATCTGCGTAAAGATGATGGTTGATTTGATGATGGTTTATTATATGTGACAGTGGGGCAGTGTAAAGAGTGAAAAGAACAGGGCCTAGAACTGATCCCTGTGGGATTCTGCATTCCAGTTTGGCAGGTATTGATTGAATCTTGTTTACTGCAACTGTCTGGAATTGGTCAGTAAGGTATGAATTAAAACAGGTGAGGGCTGTGCCAGTAACACCGAACGTTTTTTGAAGACAGGAGAGAAAAATTGAGTGGTCTATAGTATCGAGGGCTGCTGATAAGTCAGGTAGAGTGAGAAGGGAGATTATCCCTGAGTCAGAAGCGAGTAGAAGCGTGTTTAAAGTGTGCACTAGGGTGGTTTCAGTGCTGTGGTTGACGCGATAGGCAGACTGAAACTCAGTGAGAAGATTGTTGGAGAGAAGATGGTTGTTGAGCTGTTTGAGAACTACTTTTTCAAGGACTTCAGAAAAAAAAGGTAGATTGGAAACAGGTCTATAATTCTTCAGAATGTTAGGGTCAAGGTCATGCTTGTTTAGTAGAGGTGTGACTATAGCAGTTTTGAGAGCTGATGGAACATTTCCTGAAACAAGAGATGAGTTTACTATTTTCATGATAGAGGGTATGAGTTGTGGTAGGCACTGTGTGAAAAGAGAAGCAGGTATGGGATCAAGATCACATGATTTTATAGTCATTTCTTTCAGAATTGTCATGATTTCTTTCTCACTTGTCGGATGAAAGAAAAGGAGAGGAGTGCCAGAGAATTGGGGATCAGGAAGTGCAGGCTGGAAAGGAGTCTGATCCAGTTTGGAGCAAATGTTATAGACTTTTTCAGAAAAGAATGCAGAAACTATAGAAGGAAGTTCAGAGTGGTTGTGGATGGAAGGCAGAGGGCTTGCCTTCACAGATCCAAGAAGAGTAGATGTGAGGGAAAAGAGAGATTTCATAGACGTGGCATCAATAACTTGAGAAGAGTAATACTTTGTTTTTTCTGAAAGAATTAAAGATTTGACTTTGTTTACTTGTTTTCGAAAGAGCTGCTTATTAATTTCCGTTTTTGATTTTTGCCACTGCCACTCTAGTTGCCTGCATTTGCGCTTTGCGACCAGGATGTCATGGGTGTACCATGGCGCACATGGTCTATCAGGCAGGAGATGGTCAGTGGGAGGTGCATGCTTGTCAAGCAGTTGGCTGAGAACATCATTGTAGTGTTTAGAGGGGTTATTGTTGTCAGAGGTTTGCGATAGGCATTCAGCAGGTTGTGAAGAGAAAGTTTGAATATCTATGGCCTTGAGATTGCGACGGGTGACATACTTTTTCTTTCTGATAGGCTTTGCAATGTTTAGAGAGAAAAGAACAGTGGAATGATCAGAAAGTAGTTCACCAGTGATAGATACAAATGTCATCAGATCTTGGGAAACATCAGTAATTCATCATCATCATTAACCATTACACCCAGTCGTGTGTAGGGCAGCAACAAAGCGCTTCCACTCCTGCCTATTCTGGGCCAACCTAGTCACTGATCCCCAAGAGTGCTGCATGGCCTTCATCTCACTTTCTACAGTTCTTCTCCACGTTGCTTTTGGTCTTCCTTTCTTTCTCCTTCCTTCTGGGGTCCAGTGCAATGCTGTTCTTGCGATTGACTGTGGGTCTCTTCGGAGGATGTGGCCAATCCACTTCCACCGTCGTCTGGTGATGATGGTTCCCATGTCTTCTTGCCTGCATCTCCGTAGTAGGTCTTCATTGGAGATCTTCTCTGGCCAAAAGATCCGGAGAATTCTTCGCAGGCATATGGTGTGGAAGGATGGAAGTTTGGTAAGATCCACTTCCGTCATCCTCCAGCACTCAGAACCGTACAGGAGCGTAGACACAACACAGCTCTGGTATAGCTTCAGCTTGGTGTTGGTTCTGTACTGAGTTGATATCCAGATATTGTTCATCTCCCTAAACACATTCCTGGCCTTGCCCAGTCTGTTGTGGATGTCTTCTTTTGTGCCGCCCTCTGGTTTGATGCTGCTGCCAAGGTATGTGAACTTGTCTGTCTGGCGCAGGTCAGTTCCATTCACTTTCACAGGGGCTGGTGTGTTCACATTGAGTGACATTGTTTCTGTTTTCTTGGTGCTAATACGAAGCCCCACTTGCTGTCCGAAAGGTTGGAGTCTGCTGGTCTTCTCCTGGATATGTCGGTGTGTGTGTGACAGCAGCGCCAGGTCATCCGCAAAGTCAAGGTCGTCTAGTGTTGAGAACAGGCTCCAGCGAATCCCTCTTGGGGTTTCTTCTGTCGTCTTCCTCATCACCCAATCAATGGCCAGATCAGTAATTAGCCAGTCTAAAATATGTCCTGATCTGTGTGTTGCTTCATTTACCAGCTGAGAAAGAGAGTGGTTTGACAAAGAAAGAGAAAGATGTTTGACATCAGACGAAGACTGGTTATCAAAATGGAAGTTAAAGTCACTGAGAATGATGAGCTTTCTGGGAGAGGGGCTGAAGTGATCCAGGAGTGACTGAAACTCTTGATGGAAAATGGTAGATGTCAGATTATTCTTACGGCTTGGAGGTGGACAGTACAGACAGCAGAAGATTTCAATTGATTATTTAAGTATAAGCTTTTGTCTACCTTGTGCAGAAGTGTCAAGGTGTAATTTGTTTCCTGGTGCTTCAATAGTAAACACCCAAGCCCCCTTCTTCACCATTTATTACGATGCAGAATTTGTTGATTTCTCATTTTGTCACTTCATAAAGTCTAGCGTTTCAATTTCTAGTAGTTGTTTATAGAATTTCCAAGTTCCAATCTGTTTTATTTTATTAAATAGCCTTTTCATTGTAGATTAGAAAGATATTAGAAAGATGTTAACAACTGAAAATTGACTGCCTGTGCAATACAACTCATCATGTGCTGAAGGGTCACATTTATGATTTTATTTGTTAATCGATGTATGGCTACCTAACTACATCTGCCATTGTTCTTTTTATTTATTAGATGAAGAAAAACAGTTTTAAGCATGTATCATAGAAGTTTCTTTATTTCTTTATTCCTTAAATAGTTTATTTGGTTTCTTTAAGTTTTTACAGCAATTATGCTTCAACAAATAGTCTCTATGCTAGATACTATTTTGTTATTTCCTCTGTCAGCCAGGGTGTTTTTATTGAATGTCAAACGCTTATGGTTTGTAAGGAAGCATGTTCATCATATAATTTTTTGGAAACACTGGACCAAACTTCTAAAGCATGATCAACATCTGTATATTGATAGACGCTACTGAATGCGAAAAAACGGAAGATTAGAAATACATATTTTGCTATGAAATTTGGAGAAATGTATGAAAACCATCAACATTGTTTTGTGATTCAGTTTAGGAATTTTTGCACCCTTGTTTGACCATGTAAAACAAATAGAAAAATGATCACTGCAACCCCATTAACAATGGCTTGACAAATCCTCAGATGTGACAGCAATTGTCCAGGGGAACACAGGGAAAGTAAATGACTTGCTCTACTACTACTTTGTTGTGTTGGTTTGATGTGGCAGATCAGATGTCAGGATACTGGGATGTACCACTGCTCCACAGTCGTCAATCTGTCAGGTGGACGTTCAAGAGGAGACGAGGACAGTGATGCAATGGAAGTGAAAGGTACATGCTGGTTCTGAGCATGAGTAGGATGATTGGGGCTGGGTGACTATGTATGTTGTGTCTGATGAAGTGACAGGTACAGGCTGGTTCTGAGCATGAGTATGATGATTGGAGATGGGTGACTATGTATGTTGTGTCTGATGAAGTGACAGGTACATGCTGGTTCTGAGCATGAGTAGGATGATTGGGGATGGGTGACTATGTATGTTGTGTCTGATGAAGTGACAGGTACATGCTGGTTCTGAGCATGAGTAGGATGATTGGGGATGGGTGACTATGTATGTTGTGTCTGATGAAGTGACAGGTACATGCTGGTTCTGAGCATGAGTAGGATGATTGGGGATGGGTGACTATGTATGTTGTGTCTGATGAAGTGACAGGTACATGCTGGTTCTGAGCATGAGTAGGATGATTGGGGATGGGTGACTATGTATGTTGTGTCTGATGAAGTGACAGGTACATGCTGGTTCTGAGCATGAGTATGATAAGAATAATAATATATGGAATTTATATAGCGCTGAATCTTGTAAAAAACAAACAAATCGAAGCGCTTGCACTCAATCATTTACAGGCATGCAACTCTCCTTAAACATAATGAACAACAGATTTCAAATCCATGCGCGCGCACGTACGCACGCACGCACACGCACGCACACACACACACACACACACACACACACACACACACACACACACACACACACACACACACACACACACACACACACACACACACACACACACGGAACAACACTTAGAAGGTGAAAGATGTTGTTGAAAATAAGGGACAGATATGTGGGGGGAAAGTCTCAGGTAGGAAATAAGTGTGTTTTGAGGCTGGATTTGAAGGTATCAAGTGAAGGCTTTTGGCGAAGTGAAAGCGGGAGGTCATTCCAGGTGGATGGACTAGAAACAGAGAAGGAGCGACCGCCAACAGTGGTTTGTTTGAATCTGGGTGTTCGAAAACACAAAGTATCTGCGGCTGAACGAAGGGAATGGGATGAAGTGTACAGGTGAAGACAGTTACAGAGATAAGAGGGTGCAGATTTGTGGAGACATTTGAAACAGAGGGTATTGATTTTATACTCCAGTCTTTGTGAGACAGGCAACCAGTGAAGAGATCACAGAAGAGGAGTGATGTGTTAAGATTTTTTCTTTCTTAGGACCAGTCGAGCTGCAGAAATTTGTATGCATTGAAGAGAGTGGATAGATGATGCTGGTAGGCCAGCCAAAAGAGAATTACAGTAGTCTAAACGTGAAAGAATGAGAGATGTGACAAGCTTGGAAGTTGCATCAGTGGACAGATACTTGCGAATCGCGCTTATGCGCCGTAATTGATAGTAGCAAGACTGGCACGTCTGGGTGATGAATTTTTTCATAGAGAGTGTGTTGTTAACGACTCCTAAATACTTCACAGAGTTGGACAAAGGAACTGACGCATTGCCGAATTCTATTGAAGTTTTTGCAATAGAGGAAAGTTTATGTTGGGTCCCTATGAGCATGCCTTCGGTTTTATCGGCATTAAGTTGTAACTTGTTCTGAGTCATCCAGTTTTGAATGTCTTGAAGGCAGTAGGACATATTTGTCAGGAGGGAAGGCAAGTTTTCAACAGTATCACTGCACTGAAGCTGAGTATCATCGGCATAGAAATGATGATCAATATGGTGGTTGTTTATTATATTTGAGAGTGGAGCAGTGTAGAGAGTAAACAGAACAGGGCCCAGGACTGATCCATGTGGGACTCCACATTCCATTTTGACAGGTTTTGATTGAATTTTGTTTACAATGACTTTCTGGAACCTGTCTGTGAGGTATGAAGTAAACCAGGTGAGGGCTGTGCCGTTAATACCAAACGTATTTTGGAGGCGAGAAAGAAGAATTGAGTGATCTATGGTATCAAAGGCTGCAGATAGGTCAAGAAGAGTGAGGAGGGAGATTTTTCCTGCATCAGAAGCAAGTAAAAGTGTATCTAAAGTGTGGACTAGGGTGGTTTCGGTGCTGTGGTTGGGGCAATAGGCAGACTGAAAAGTGGGAAGAAGATCATTGGAATGAAGGTGACTGTTGAGCTGTTTGAGAACAACTTTTTCTAATAATAATAATAATAATAAATAGCATTTATATAGCACATTTCTCAAAGCAATGACTCAATGCACTTTCATACCATGCGCATTTATACACATGCACACACAGCACATAATAACAACAACAACAACAACAATGATAATGAGCATTTCTAAAGCGCAAATAAATTTACAAGAGATACCTATCGCACTGTAGAGGCACACACTTGCGTCCGGGCACACACTAGCAGGGCAATTAAGAGTACACTCAGAGAAAAGGCACTAGCAATAACATAACTAACAAAAAAAACATAACCAACAGCCAGGCATGCACATGAAGTAGCCTACAGTGTGACAAACGGCGACCGTCAAGACAAGCACAATATATTAACTAGCTAAGAAATACATTAAAGAGATGTGTCGTCAATGAAGACTTAAACTGGGATAAAGTGGGAGCATGTCTGACGGCTGGTGGCAGAGAGTTCCAGATCGTGGGCGCAGCAACACCAAAAGATCTACGACCTGCGGTTTTGAGGTTGTAATGGGGTACAACAAGTAAGTTATCATTCGAAGACCCGCAGGGTTCTAGTTGTGGTGCGTGTTTTCAAGGCAGCTGACAGAGATGGAGCAAGCGAGCCTTCAGAGTGACGGTATGCCAGTACTTTAGAGACAAATGGTAAGTTTGAGACAGGCCTATAATTCTTCAGAATGTTGGGATCGAGGTCGTGCTTTTCCAGTAGAGGTGTGACTATTGCTGTTTTAAGAGCTGATGGAAAATTTCCTGACTGAAGAGATGAGTTTTCTATTTTAGTGATAATAGGCACAAATTGTGGAAGGCATTGTGAGAAAACAGGAGCAGGTATGGGATCAAGGTCGCATGATTTTATAGTCATTTCCTTCAGAATTGTCATGATTTCTTTTTCACTTGTGGGATGGAAGGAAAAGAGAGGAGTGCCAGTGAACTGGGGATCAGGAGGAGCAGGTTGGAATTGAGTCTGATCCAGTCTGGAGCGTATGTTTCGAACTGTGTCTGAAAAGAAGGCAGAAAATATGAATGGAAGTTCAGACAGGCTGTGTGTGTTAGGCAGAGGAGTTGTTTTTGCAGATCCAAGGAGATTTGAGGTGAGGGAAAAAAGAGATTTTATGGATGAGGCACAGAGAACTTGGGAAGAGTAGTAGTCTGTCTTTGCTGAATGGATTAAGCGTTTGACTTTGTTTATTTGTTTTCGGAAAAGCTGTTTCTTGATTTCGGTTTTTGACTTCCGCCACTGCCGTTCTAGTTGCCGGCGTTTGCGCTTCGCTATCAATATGTCTTGGGTATACCATGGTGCACAGGGTCTGTCAGGTAGAAGATGGTCAGTAGGAGGTGCATGCTCATCAAGCAGTTGGCGGAGAACAGTGTTATAGTGATCAGAGATGTCAGTGTGGTCAGAGGTTTGTGAAAAACGTTCGGAAGCGTGTGAAGAGAAGGAATGAATGTCTAAGGCCTTAAGATTGCGACGAGTAACATATTTCTTCTTTCTGACAGGTTTTGTGATGTTGAGATGGAAAAGAATGGCGGAATGATCAGAATGCAGTTCGTCGGTGACAGAGACAGATGTGACAAGATTAAATGAAGCATTTGTAATCAGCCAGTCTAAACTATGACCAGATCTGTGCGTTGCTTCGTTTACCAGTTGAGAGAGAGAATGGTTGGACAGAGAAAGAGAAAGACGTTTGACATCGGGAGAAGACTGGTTGTCGTAATGGAAGTTGAAGTCACCAAGAATTATAAGTTTAGTGGGAGAGAGGCTGTAGTGGTTGAAGAGTGACTGGATATCTTGGTGAAAAAGAGAAGATGTTAGGTTGTTTTTACGGCTGGGAGGTGGACGGAAAAGGCAGCAGATAGTAATAGAGTGGTCAGGTAGGTTGAGATTGATTTCGCAAACTTCAAAAGATTCATGTGAGAATTGAAGGTTGTGACTGAAAGAAAGAGATGGTTTCAATATGTCTTTGAGAATGATGGCAATCCCACCTCCTCGAGAGAGTCGGGGAAAAGAAATGGTTTTATATCCAGGAGGAGTCAGCTGTTTTATTTTTGGCTCATGGCCATGTGGTTTGAGCCAAGTTTCGGTGAGGAAGGTTAAGTCAATGTTTTTTTCAGAGATGAAATCAGATATGTAGTCGGCTTTACCATTTGGACAGACAGACTGCACATTGAACAAACAAACTTGAAGGAGATCTGAAGGAGGTGGAGAGGTTGAAGATGAAAGTGGTGAGTTTGAACAAGCATCAGAGGAAGAGGACGAAGGCGATGGTGCAGATGCGGTTATCGGAAGAACAGACAAGAGTTTGGATGGTGAATCAGGAGTAGAAGATGGTGAAAGAACTGTGCTAATAGGGGGATTCGGTGTTTGAAACACATCATGATATACATCATCATCTTCTTCTTCTTCAAGTGTCCGGTCTGGTCCTGCAGACATCGACGATCATGGCTCTCCATTCTTCCCTGTTCTCGGTCCCTCTCATGAGCTCATTGTTGGTGCCCTCTTTATTCGTTGCGAATTTGTTTAAGCTGTCTGTGAATTTTGTGCGTTGTCTTCCTCTGCTCTTGTTTCCACAGATTTTGCCACTCCATAACAGTTTCTCTAGTCCGTCAGCCCTGATTATATGGCCAAAAAATTTGAGCTGTCTTTCTCTGATGGTGTTGAGAAGGGATCTCTTGTACCCAGCCATTTCCATTACTTCTGCATTAGTTTTTCTTTTTGTCCATGAGACTTTCATGATTCTCCGGATGAACCACATTTCCACTGCTTCTAGTTGCTGTTCTGTGTCCTTGGCTAGGGTCCAGCACTCACATCCGTACAGAAGAATGGACATACGTAGGCTCTCAAAACATGGATCTTTGTCTTGAGGATTATCTTACTGTTGGTAAAAATGCATTTCATGTTGTTAAAAGTTGCCTTAGATCGTCATCATCAGAACAAAAAACATCAGAGTTACAAACAACAGAACAATCAAAAGCTGATGGGGCGGGTGAACGGCAGCATGGGGAAGAAACGTTGTCAAGGTCAAGTATGATGATTGGAGCTGGGTGACTAAGTATTTTGTGTCTGATGAAATGAGGCAATGCTGTGTTGTTGTTGTTGTTGAAGTTGTGGCTTGTGTGTAATGATATGGGAAGGTTCTGGTAAATAGGCACTAGCAATCTGCAAGTTCTAAAGCTTATTTGAAGACGTTTCAAAACATTGTTTGTGTTACAGTGTTACCAGGCCGATTTAAGGTGACACCAGTAGGTGATACAAGCGACCTTGGTGTGGATGATGTTCTGCAACTCAACTGCTCTGGTTCAGTGGGTACAGTGGGTTCTTCCACAAAGGTTGGTGTCTTAAGGGATGGTTTTGAAATCTGAAAAATGCACAAGTTTAAGAAAAGATGTTTATCTCTTCACTACTAAAATATGATGATCAGAATGTTCTATTGATCAAACAAGTGACTGTTCATTTGCTGTTGTTGGGTGCTCACCAGCTTCAGCATCCTTGATGTCACATAGGACATGTACACCATCCTCCACATCACATCTGGACATTGCCATCATAGTACACACTGCATGACAAAATTGCAAATACGTCTGTTTTAAAATACGTTGCTATGTAGGCAGCCAGAGGATATTTCCTCCTTTTGATAGAGAACATGGCTTGTTATACTAGAAGCTGTGAATAAAGACAAAATCCCAGATAACTAAAATGTAACTGACAACATGTTGGCCTGGATTAAACATAGGTCCATTTACAGTAGAAAACTAAAACTCTGGAGCACGTTGAACAGTGCGTAATGTACAAGTCAAGTCAAGTCAAATTTTATTTTCCGATGGTACATTGAATAAGCAGTGCATTTGCTTTTTTCATCAAGCCATCTATCTAATGAAAAAAAAGAGAGAGAGAAAGATAATATACATATACAAACATAGAATTAAAAAAACCTAATCAATAATAAACCATACAATTCAAACAAGAAAAGACAATAACATATGCATACATGGAATTAACAACAACAACAAAAAACCTGAACAATATTAAACCATGCAATTCAAATATATCCAAATCTTGAATATATCCATCATAATACAAACAAACAAGTCACAAAGAAAAACGAAACCAAAACAAACAAAGAAGACAAAACAAAATAAAAAAAGACACACCAACTGCTTCCCTCCCCTCCTCACACACACATACACACAAAACCTTCAACCATACAAACAACTGAATAAAACAAACAAAAAACTAAACCAACAATAACAACCATAACAAGCATATAAACAAACAAACACAAGCACACGTACACAACAACATCAGCGACAATAACTAGCATAAGACAAGAATAACAGCCAAAACAAATGAAGAACAATATAGAACTAAACAAAAAGACGAAAAAAAGAGTCCAAAATACCCCCTTCCCTTCCCCAAGAAAATCATCCTAAAACCCCAAACAAACAAACAAAAAGCAAAGTAAACCAGAAGTCAAACACCACTACCACCAACAATAACAACAACAACAACAACCAATTGGATATAAACAGAGGAAACTGATGTCTAGTTTCCTTTTAAATCATTTAAACACTTACAATCACATACACACCCTCACCCATATCCCCTTCATCACATATACTCATAATTTATATGAAGGAAAACAAGGAAAAACCAAGTAGACATTGGTTTCAGAGCAAAAAAGTAAAACAAAGACATCCATTCCCTCCCTCTCCCCTAGTCATATACACGCATGTACATGTGTTTGTTTATTTAAGGTAGAACAACGTTAATCCTTCCATCAAAGAATAAATTCAGGCCGTATAAACCCATCCAGCAATACTAACATCAGCAATAACAATTTAGGTCATCTAATACAATAAAAAAGAAACTAAACAGCGACAAAATAAAATAAATCAGCATATTTTTGTGTAACACAAGCCCCAAACAACAAGAAAGTAAAAATCCAAAAATGAACCAATTACACAACACACATGCACTCACACATCAAATCAACCCATATGTAGATCAATGCTTACACATGTACTCTACATGAATATGAAAACTTGGGTCATATCTGATTTTAATGACAAGAATAACGTCAGTGACACTTTAATCACTCTCTTAAGTTTACAAGTCGTGTTCTGAACTTTTATTCATGAAATATCTTTTTAGATGTCTTTTATACTGATTTTTGCTTTAATACATTTCAGATTTTTGGGTAGTTTATTCCACAGGTCACTGCCTGAATACAAAGGGCTCGATTTATATAGGTTATTTCGGGGTCTTTGAAATATTAGCAAATGGTTGTGTCTATGTTGGTTAACTTTGAAAGCTTTGGTAATCTTCAGAGGTGCATTTTGATTAACAACTTTTTGCATAAACACAGCTTTATTGAATAAAAGTTGGTTTCGAAATGTCAGGACATTTATTTGCTTATAATCCTCAATTATCAGGGTGCTTGTTTTTAAGAATACAAGTTTTATTGCTTTATTATATAAACGATGAATGAATTTCAAGTTCGTTCCACTGCAGGTATCCCAAATAGTTGATGCATAGTCAATGATTCGTAAAATGTGACCGCAAAAAATAGTTTTCAAGAATGACTATTTAGGAAGTGTTTTATTTTGGATAATTGAAGTAGCCTGTGAGCTAGGCCTATACCTAGTGACATTATGTGATGAGTCCAAGTCATATTTTTGTCAATGGTAACACCTAATATTTTATGAGAGTCAACTTCTACAACTATTTCGTTGTCCAATATTCAGAGGTTAAAACCTATTGTTCAGTTTTTGCCTTTTCTGTCTTGCTGATATGTACACACACTTTGCTTTTTGTGCATTTAAAGACATGTGGTTTAATTGAGTCCAAATAATCAATCTGTCAATACTGTACTGAAGTTTGCGAGTTAACCAGCAGGGGTCCGAATCACTACACAAGAGAGTGGTATCATCAGCAAACATTTCACAGCTACATTTAATAAAACAGGGTAAATAATTTACATAGACTGAAAACAAGAGTGGTCCCAATACTGAGGCTTGTGGTACCCCATATCTAATGGATAGTAGTTCTGATGTTTGATTATTTACAGATACAAGCTGCTGCCTATTAGACAGAAAATTTTCTAGTACTTGGATAACTTCAGGTGGCAGTTTGTACAATTCTAATTTGCGCAATAACAAAGAGTGGTTGATCACATCAAACGCTTTTTCAAAGTCAACAAAAAGGAGGCCAGTAAACTTATTGTCATTTATATTGTGTAGGAGACTGTAAGTGAGCTGAGTTAGAGCAGTGTGACAGGAATAGGTTTTATGAAACCTTGATTGATCCTCGTGCAATAGGCTGTTTTTTATAAAGTAAGAATTCAGGGATGTTTGTATGTGGG
Source organism: Rapana venosa (assembly GCA_028751875.1). NCBI lineage: Eukaryota > Metazoa > Mollusca > Gastropoda > Neogastropoda > Muricidae > Rapana > Rapana venosa. Next base: position 55,566,182 of record CM054147.1, on the reverse strand, counting down.
TTTTTTTATGGGTTTAGATAGTACAGAGAGAATTGAAATTGGCCTGTAACTTGAAGGAGAAGAACAGTTGCCTGATTTATGGACTGGTATCACTTTTGCCTTTTTAAACTTGAGAGGAAAACACCTTTTCTCAATACACAAGTTTTATAGATATGTCAGTGTTTCAACAATAACTGGACGAGCGAGTTTTATAATCCGCACATATAACTTGTCCAGATCACGTGTTCTAGATTTCATTTGCATTTTTATGCTTTTTAATACGTCAAAGATTGTCATTGGCTGGAGCTTAAATGGAAAGTTAATATCTTCTGAGTTAATATATTGTTCTACGTAATGAAGATCATTTTCGCTTGACTTGTCACATGTTATAACTTTATTTGCTACATTTGAAAAACGACTGTTTAATTTCAGCTGATGTGTCTTTAATGAACTGCAGACTTTTTAAAACATGTTTATTACATAATGTATTGATGGCTTTCCAAATCTGGCGAGATCACTAGTGGTAGTTAACAGCTGTTGAAAGTATTTACGCTTTGATCTGCGTTTTATGGAATTCACTTTATTTCTTTGTATCCTAAATAGTTCATTTGTACCATGGGTTTTCAGGTGGCTTCTTAAGTTTATTTCAGATTCTATGTCTTTTGTTATCCATGGAGGTTTTTTTTTCTTGAACTCTTTTTTTATAAAGGGAATATGTTTGTCATACACTGAGATAAATGTGTTAACCCAAAATTCAACAGCTTCATTGGGGTCTCTGATTTGATATACATCGTGTAATGGTGAATTCATCAGGTCTGAAAGAAAATTATTCTCACAGAAGTGTTTAAATCTTCGGTAATATATAGTTTTATGCCCAACGTAAGAAATTGTTATGCAATGTTTAAACCAAGTACAGCAGACAGGATTATGATCACAGCATCCACATGATGGAGCACGTACTTCAGCTATGTGCTGTTTTGCGTTAGTGTATATATGAACAATTAAAGTTACTGAGTTATCTGTTATACGTGTGGGTTTATCAATTAGTTGTTCCAGACCAAGCATCATATAGTTGTGTTTCCATTTCGGTTTAGGTTTGAGTAAGTCTATGTTAAAATCTCCAAGAATAATAGTTTCACAGTTTTAAAGTGCAACTTCATCCATTAGAGAATTGAATCTATCAAACCAGTAAGCGGTTTCTGACGGATGTCTGTATATGAATCCTATCAAAAGTGGACTACTGTGTTTTAGTTTGATTTCTACCCAAATCGATTCGATATCATACACATCAAAATTGTATAGCCTTTGACAGCATAATGAAGATGCAAAGTATGTTAATAAGCTTGTAGTTTTTTGTTTGTATGGATCTTGGCAAAATATTTGGTATCCTGGAATGTGCATGTCTGCATCAGTTATATTTGACGAAAGGTGGGATTCAGCAAATCCAAACAAATGAAACTCATTCACATCATTAAATAGTATAATAGCAATGTCATCTTTTTTATTGGGTGCATTGTTTATGTTTAGGTAGCCTACTCTAGACCATGTTTTATTGGCCACATATCTGAGGTAAGAGACATGATGTTGAGGTACGAGTGCGCTTATTATAACGCTGTGTTAGAACTTAAGGTTTAAGAGAGCAATCGCACAAAGAAAAAAACCAAACAAAATAAACATATACAGAATTAAAAACCCAAAAACAAACACGTAAGTGAAATATAAACATTCACTAGGATCTACAGATATGATCTTATAATAACTGTTCTGTAACAAAATTAAGTAATTAACCAAATAAATGTATACACATACACACACTAATTCAGGATTCTTGTGTCACAATACAATACAAAATCCTATAAAATTTAACAAAAATATGCAGTACACGTGAAAAATGAGATCAAATAGAAAAGATTTAAAGGTTTAAAAATAGACTTTCAGCTTGAAATAAGTATCCTATTCCGTTTTCGTAGCTTTTAACTGTTATTGCTCAAAAGTCTCTATCAATATACAATGTTCAATAATCAGCTTGATAACTGAGCAAAACAGGACTTCACTGTGTATGCCTTGTCAAATATATGGCAGCATGACACCAATATCATTTCTGAGAGAGAGAGAGAGGCAGAGGTTGTGACAGAGAGACAGAGTCAGGCAGAAAGAGGCTTTTAAAAGAGAAGAATATACTAGATTACATAGAGATATAGAGGGAGACAACTTGAAATTGGCTAGTACTCTAACATAATATCATCAGTAGGTTATGTTTTATGGTGCGAAATGACACAATATTAGAAAATAGGGGGGGGGGGGGGGGGGGGGGGGAGAAATGAACATGTAAAGGTGAAAATCACAAAAATATGAAAAAAATTTGAACATATAAAACTTACTAGGTAATTATGGTAAACGTGATTCTCACATATGCATGTGAGAACATGTGTGCATTCACCCTGCACATGTGCAGGCACACTCCTTCCTTCCCCCCCCCCCCCCCCCCCACACACACACATATACTCAAGCTCACACATACACACATACATAGACCCTTATATTCACATGCTTCAAACATACTAAGGTTGGAGCAGTTCCATTAACAGACCTATCATTTTGTCTGTTTTGGATTCTGGTAGGCCTACAGTCTGTCAACCCTGCGTAACTGCGTGGGAAATAGGGTTTCCTGGGTTGTCTGGGTGGAAAGTGAAAGTCATAATCAGTCTCAGGTGGATACTTTGTGGAAGTGGAAAGGACAGGGGACATAGAAACATTGGAGTTAGTGTCGTCTGTCAAGGAGGGTACAGTCTCCACACTTCGGTGCCCCTTCACTGCGTCCACATAGCTGGCAGGAAGGGAGTGTGGTTTTGTATGTGGCCGAGATGGCATCACTGGGTGATAGTTACTATGGTCACAGAGGGGGTGGGGGAGGGGAGGGAGAAGGACATCACATCCTCTGTAGCTTGGATGTAGACTGTGGTACATCATTTTTTGGGGTGCACCCGACTTGGCTAGGAAGGAGAGGATGTTATTGATGTAGGCAACCCCTTCCTGAATGCGGTCGTGTCTCAGATTGGCTGTCGACCATTAAGCAGCCTCTCTGAGCGGGTGTCGTCCAAGGGGAGGAAAAAGTGAGGAGGCATGTAGTGTGGCCCGGAAAACACGTCTTTGAGCAGTCGGATCAGCCTGACCCAATCTGCTGAAGAAACAGGGCCCATGTAGGCCTAGAAGCTATTGATCCCCACGTGGAATACCACACGTCTGATGAGGGGTGAAGGGGGGTTGAGACAATAGCCACTGACACAGGTGGTCGACAGTCAGGCCAGGCACTGACAGGTTACAGACCGGGTGGCTGTGTGTTGGCATTTTGTTGTTGTCCAGATGTACCAACACAGAGTCACCCAACAGTAGTGTGTTGATACTGGGTGGGACAGATTTCTGCTTCAGAGCAGTTAAGGGAGATAGGCGGGGTGGGGCTTTGTTGGTAGCTGGGGACTTGGGCTGTTTGCGTGTCTGTGTATTGAGATGTGTGGCTGTGGAGTGTGAATAAATAGAATGGGGGTGTGGGCAAGAATGGGTTGTTTGTTTCGTTGATTGTTAGTCAAAAGGGGGTGAGAGTGAGAAGTCTGCAATTTGTCTGCGAGAATTGGCTGCTTGTTAGTCTGTGTGTGCACAGATGAAGAGTTGATTTTTTTAATTGTATCAGTGGTTTGCCTGCAGTGGCTGAGAGTGAATCTGTTGCATTGTCTGAAAGAGCTTCAAATCTGTTTGAAACATCTACACTATATTTTTCTGTTTGTGGGGACAGTTCAGCAGGAGGAGGCTCTGTGTTTGCATTGTTTGTCTGTGTCACTATGCTGTTGTTGACATTGCTTTTACTGTCTTTGAATGACTGGAGTTTGTTTGCTGTTTCTTTTAGTTGGGTTTGCTGGGATTTGTGGCTGTCTTGTAGTTCGATCGTCATTGGATCACTTGTCCAGGTTTTCTTACCTTAGTAGCTATAAATGTATAACTTTCAACCAATTTTCCTTCTATTGTAGAGGGGGGCAAGCGTTGTAACACCATTATAGGGTGTAGATAGAAACAAAGGTTATTATAAACTTGGCTTACAATTTCTTTGCAAATAACAGGATGAGAAAGCACAAAGCTAGCTCAGTTTGTAACAGGTTGTGTTTCCCAAGTACTGGACAGTTGTCAAACTAAAGATAAAATGCAAACAGTTCTTTTAAATTGCTTTAAATGAGTAAGATTAATGAAACAGAATAGTTTTATATAAATGACAAACATGAACACGTTTTTGCAATGGGTTCAATCTAAAAAAAATAACCCTAAAGTGTCTCAGTTTAACTAACAATTGTCATTTAAAAAAATTATCTGCAGCCTGAAACATATTATGAAAACACAAAAAAACGAATGACTATGAAACACAACATACTTTTTTTAGGTCAAATATCTGGAAAGGAGTAGGATAAAAAATCCATGGTAAAACTCCATTCAGTTACCCGGTACTGTACACAAAACAAGTACTATTTTAACTTAGATATAAACACAGACAACTTGGCTGACTTTCAAGGGTTCAGACTGATTCCGACAGTTGTATGTGTATAGTGCCACCAGACTTGGTTTATTTTGTTTTATCAATATTTGCACACATGTTGACTCGTGGTACCAGGATCTTAATTAACAATTTGCTTTGTACCATCGAGAAGATAATAAGCATAAACGTTGTTTGTTTTTTTTAAAACACAACACGCATTTATAATTGAAAAGCTTAAGATTGTTCAGAGTACAGCTTTAGGCAAAGAAATAAGATTTTTTTCCTAGCTAAAGGACACAAACCTTTCAACAGTTTTTGAACCTTTGCATCATGCCAAAATACCAAACATGTATAGGTGAGTTTTAAGTTATTATTTAAAACTGATCTCTAAAAAGTCTGCATTTGGTCACATGTTTCATTGGAATAAGTATTCAAAACTTTTTTGGCCTAATTTTTAAAAGTGGAAAGTTCCAACCTCGATGGTGGGCAACAACAGTCGCATATACACAACTCTAAGCACTGGTGAACCTTTGAGCTGTAGCCATGGAAAAAAGTCTTCTCTTTAGTTGTAATATTATGCTAACAGAGGCACCCCATTCACTACCTTTCCCTGTAGCAAGAGGTAAAATTTGACCCAAAGAATAATGCAAGGAATGCTAAAGCAATGTTACAAATTCACTGAATGAAACTCAAACATCACATGACATTCAGGGATAAATCCTGTGTTCTCTTCCATTTTACCTCATAAACTAAAGAGCTAGTTACCAGTTTCTGCCAATTACAGGAATTAAAAAAGAAATACAGCTTCAATTTCGTGATCAGAGCATGAAGCCTATGATCACATAAAGGTGATGCAGATCAATAGCATAAGAAGTCACCTGGTTAATCAAAAAACTGGAAAAGTGTGCATTGCATACACAATTGTTATTGAGAATATAAAAAGAGCTGATTCAAATTTCTATAGTAAACATGTTTTGTGCATTAAGACTATCAGTTCCATGACAACCACTGTGAACTTGGGGGTCGTTGCAGGTGGACATAGTGTGGGAATACAGAAACAAAGACAGCAGACAGTGGACCAGACTCAGCAGTCCTGACATCTCCCAAACACAACGAGCTGAGCTCGACAGTTGTGACAAAATGATGATGTGGACAATCCTGAAACGGACACTGACAGCTGTGGATGATGGCAGAACATACCGCTGTTACCTGGTCAAAGATGGAACAGCCCATAATGACAAAATCACTGATGACCTTGGTTACACAGTGTTCATCAACTCAGTGGACCATTCAGGTACTGAATCATTAACAACCACTTTCTGATTATCAATGAAGAAATACACCAGGTAAGAATTTTAAGACCTTTCATAAATTCTTCCCGGTTAATCAACACATTTTTAAAGTTAAGTTTAGGTGCCCTCGGGGATATACTTACTTTGATGACTGAGTGGGCAATACAGGGTGCATGTAGTGTCTGAGGTGTTCGCTTGGCATGCACAGGGCTCTGATGGTTGTTGAAGTTTCTACACAAAGTCAGCTCAGTGCCAAGCATCGCTAGAGTGACAAGGGACGTAACATCACCTTTGATTCTTTGGAGAAACAGATATAAGAGTAAGGCCAAAACAAAAGCTGTAAATCAATTCTCCTGCACCAGCTTTTAGTAATAATAATAATACATGGAATTTATATAGCGCAATATCTTGCAAAAAAAAGTCAAAGCGCTTTCATTCATCCTACTTGTTTACATGCAGCCAGTTACAGTTAATAGGGTTGGGTTTTTTACAAATTAAAATGTATACACACATGTTCGCATGCACCCATGCACATACACGCAAACTCACGCACACACATAAAGGTTGTACAATCCGGCAGGGTGATGGGGTTTTGGCTGTTGAGGGCAGGGACAAAAATGAAATAGAACAAAAGGGGAGAATCATAGGTTTGAAATAAATGTCTTGAGGCCAGATTTAAAAGCGTCATAAGAAGGCTTTTAACAAAGGGAGAGAGGGAGGTCATTCCAGATCAATGGAACAGCGAAAGAGTGACGGCCAATGGTGGACTGTTTGAATCTAGGTATTCTTAAGCATAAGGTATCTGCAGCAGAGCGGAGGAAACAAGAAGGAGTGTACATATGAAGACATTCACAGAGGTAGGAAGGTACTGTTTTATGGAGGCATTTGTAACAGAGGGTACCGATCTTATAGTTTACTCTCTGTGGCACAGGCAACCAGTGAAGAGATCACAAGAGAGGAGTGATGTGCTCAGATTTTTTCTTTCTGAGGACTAGACAAGCTGCAGAGTTTTGGATATGTTGAAGGGAGTGGATAGATGATGCTGGCAGACCAGCCAGAAGAGAATTGCAATAGTCCAGACGTGACAATTATTACAATTTGACAATTATTTATTTGTGATAAGCTTTACGCCCATTCACAAGGGGACAGAGGGGTGGGGACTGGGCACAGCACACAAAACTGAAAAAATTCAGTCAACAACAGCCCAAATAGACAACATGGCATGGAAATCCACAACATGGGTTTGTAATAATTGAATAGTATGAATAATATACCTGTGATACAAACTATCATCAATTCAATTTCTTATGTTTTATGCTTATCCTAGACAACACTGTCTCTCATGAAACAACTTCAGCTGTCATCAGTCATTACTGGAGTAACTATGATACATCTCTACAAACAAATTGTTCTCCAGCAGTCTGGCCAGATGTTTTCATTTCTCTTAGATCATTGCAGAGATTGTCCATGTTATTTTTTAACTGGTCACGAAACTCTTTTAAGCTGTTCATAATATCCCTGGTCGTAATTTCTGATCTCTCACACATCTGCCCTTCCAGACATTCACCTGAATACTCTGCCATCCTCCAC
>CM054147.1:55533896-55558302 GCA_028751875.1 Rapana venosa | reverse complement strand
CACGCATTTATAATTGAAAGCTTAAGATTGTTCAGAGTACAGCTTTAGGCAAAGAAATAAGATTTTTTTCCTAGCTAAAGGACACAAACCTTTCAACAGTTTTTGAACCTTTGCATCATGCCAAAATACCAAACATGTATAGGTGAGTTTTAAGTTATTATTTAAAACTGATCTCTAAAAAGTCTGCATTTGGTCACATGTTTCATTGGAATAAGTATTCAAAACTTTTTTGGCCTAATTTTTAAAAGTGGAAAGTTCCAACCTCGATGGTGGGCAACAACAGTCGCATATACACAACTCTAAGCACTGGTGAACCTTTGAGCTGTAGCCATGGAAAAAAGTCTTCTCTTTAGTTGTAATATTATGCTAACAGAGGCACCCCATTCACTACCTTTCCCTGTAGCAAGAGGTAAAATTTGACCCAAAGAATAATGCAAGGAATGCTAAAGCAATGTTACAAATTCACTGAATGAAACTCAAACATCACATGACATTCAGGGATAAATCCTGTGTTCTCTTCCATTTTACCTCATAAACTAAAGAGCTAGTTACCAGTTTCTGCCAATTACAGGAATTAAAAAAGAAATACAGCTTCAATTTCGTGATCAGAGCATGAAGCCTATGATCACATAAAGGTGATGCAGATCAATAGCATAAGAAGTCACCTGGTTAATCAAAAAACTGGAAAAGTGTGCATTGCATACACAATTGTTATTGAGAATATAAAAAGAGCTGATTCAAATTTCTATAGTAAACATGTTTTGTGCATTAAGACTATCAGTTCCATGACAACCACTGTGAACTTGGGGGTCGTTGCAGGTGGACATAGTGTGGGAATACAGAAACAAAGACAGCAGACAGTGGACCAGACTCAGCAGTCCTGACATCTCCCAAACACAACGAGCTGAGCTCGACAGTTGTGACAAAATGATGATGTGGACAATCCTGAAACGGACACTGACAGCTGTGGATGATGGCAGAACATACCGCTGTTACCTGGTCAAAGATGGAACAGCCCATAATGACAAAATCACTGATGACCTTGGTTACACAGTGTTCATCAACTCAGTGGACCATTCAGGTACTGAATCATTAACAACCACTTTCTGATTATCAATGAAGAAATACACCAGGTAAGAATTTTAAGACCTTTCATAAATTCTTCCCGGTTAATCAACACATTTTTAAAGTTAAGTTTAGGTGCCCTCGGGGATATACTTACTTTGATGACTGAGTGGGCAATACAGGGTGCATGTAGTGTCTGAGGTGTTCGCTTGGCATGCACAGGGCTCTGATGGTTGTTGAAGTTTCTACACAAAGTCAGCTCAGTGCCAAGCATCGCTAGAGTGACAAGGGACGTAACATCACCTTTGATTCTTTGGAGAAACAGATATAAGAGTAAGGCCAAAACAAAAGCTGTAAATCAATTCTCCTGCACCAGCTTTTAGTAATAATAATAATACATGGAATTTATATAGCGCAATATCTTGCAAAAAAAAGTCAAAGCGCTTTCATTCATCCTACTTGTTTACATGCAGCCAGTTACAGTTAATAGGGTTGGGTTTTTTACAAATTAAAATGTATACACACATGTTCGCATGCACCCATGCACATACACGCAAACTCACGCACACACATAAAGGTTGTACAATCCGGCAGGGTGATGGGGTTTTGGCTGTTGAGGGCAGGGACAAAAATGAAATAGAACAAAAGGGGAGAATCATAGGTTTGAAATAAATGTCTTGAGGCCAGATTTAAAAGCGTCATAAGAAGGCTTTTAACAAAGGGAGAGAGGGAGGTCATTCCAGATCAATGGAACAGCGAAAGAGTGACGGCCAATGGTGGACTGTTTGAATCTAGGTATTCTTAAGCATAAGGTATCTGCAGCAGAGCGGAGGAAACAAGAAGGAGTGTACATATGAAGACATTCACAGAGGTAGGAAGGTACTGTTTTATGGAGGCATTTGTAACAGAGGGTACCGATCTTATAGTTTACTCTCTGTGGCACAGGCAACCAGTGAAGAGATCACAAGAGAGGAGTGATGTGCTCAGATTTTTTCTTTCTGAGGACTAGACAAGCTGCAGAGTTTTGGATATGTTGAAGGGAGTGGATAGATGATGCTGGCAGACCAGCCAGAAGAGAATTGCAATAGTCCAGACGTGACAATTATTACAATTTGACAATTATTTATTTGTGATAAGCTTTACGCCCATTCACAAGGGGACAGAGGGGTGGGGACTGGGCACAGCACACAAAACTGAAAAAATTCAGTCAACAACAGCCCAAATAGACAACATGGCATGGAAATCCACAACATGGGTTTGTAATAATTGAATAGTATGAATAATATACCTGTGATACAAACTATCATCAATTCAATTTCTTATGTTTTATGCTTATCCTAGACAACACTGTCTCTCATGAAACAACTTCAGCTGTCATCAGTCATTACTGGAGTAACTATGATACATCTCTACAAACAAATTGTTCTCCAGCAGTCTGGCCAGATGTTTTCATTTCTCTTAGATCATTGCAGAGATTGTCCATGTTATTTTTTAACTGGTCACGAAACTCTTTTAAGCTGTTCATAATATCCCTGGTCGTAATTTCTGATCTCTCACACATCTGCCCTTCCAGACATTCACCTGAATACTCTGCCACATCCTCCACACATTCAGAACCAGACACGCTCACTTCTTCCTCCCTGTCCACTTTTTCTCTCTCACACACCTCTTCCACACTGACTTCTACACTCATTTCATGGCTATCACATTCTTTCGCTCCATTCCCGACTTCACCACACAACTGATCACTTTCTATATTGTCAAAGTTGACTGTCACTGTCTGTCTGTCTATGTCATGTTGTGTCAAGTCAATCTGCTGATTATCCTAACAGCCACTTGAAGATGGAGGGCAAGAATCATACATAAACACATCAGTGGGAGAGTCTTTCTCTGCACGGTTTGCAGCATACACTTGACTGGGCGGGGTGGGTAAAAATAAACCAGAGGGAGAGGGAACCTGTTCCTTCACTTTTTCATCACGGTTTGCTCTGTGTGCTTCTGCTCGTTTTCTGTCACTGGATACCTGGCTAAAACATTTTTTGCGGTATGACCTTTGACCTGGAGTGACAGGGAAATGGCTGTCAGCTTTGTTTGTGAATCGCAAAATAACAACAGTCTGGTCACCTCTGCCGTCCAGTTTGAAGGAGGACAGTGTCTGCTCTTGAAGTGCAGAGTTCAGCATACACTCCAACATCACTGGTAGTCCGGTGACTGGCATTTTGATGCACAAAAAGGAAAAAACACGAACACTTCACACACAGCTCACACAAAAGCGTCTTGCTGGCAGCCAAGCAAGGGAAACCACACCGTCCAGACGTGAGAAAATGAGAGACGTGACTAGTTTAGATGTTGCATCAGTGGGCAGGTACTATCGAACTGCACTAATGCACTGCATTTGATATTAGTACGACTGGCAGTTTGGTTGATGAATTTTTGCATGGAAAGTGTGTTGTCTATAGCAACCCCTACATATTTCATGGCAGTAGATAAAGGGACAGATGTATTGCCGAATTCGATTGAAGCTGTTGTGATGGAAGAAAGTTTGTGTTTGGTCCCTACAAGCATGGCTTCAGTTTTATCTGCATTTAGCTGTAACTTGTTCTGTATCATCCAATTATGGATATCTTAAAGGCAGTAGGACATATTAATCAAGAGAGAGGGCAGATTTTCAGGAGTATCATTGCTATGAATTTGAGAGTCATCTGTATAAAAATGATGGTTGATCTGATGACGATTTATCATAATAAATCGAGGAAGAGGACCAGTGTAGAGAGTGAAAAGAACAGGGCCAAGAACTGATCCCTGTGGGACTCTACTTTCCAGTTTTGCAGGTGTTGATTGAATCTTGTTTACTGCAATTGTGTGGAATCGGTTTGTAGGTTATGAACTGAACCAGGTGAGGGCTGTACCTTTAATTCCCAATTTTTTTGGAGACAGGAGAAAAGATTTGAATGGTCTATTGTGTCAAAGGCTGCAGATAAGTTGAGAAGAGTGGGAAGCGAGACTTTTCCTGAGTCAGATGCGTGTAGAAGCGTGTTTAATGTGACGACTAGGGTGGTTTCGGTGCTGTGGTTGGCGCGATAAGCAGACTGAAAAGGGGGAAGGAGACTGTTTGAATGAAGGAGCCTATTGAGTTGCACCAGAACAAGTTTTCCAAAGACTTTGGAGATGAATGGTAAGTTTGATACAGGTCTATAAATCTTCAGAGTGTTAAGATCGAGGTCGTGCTTTTTGAGTAGAGGTGTAACTAGTGCAGTTTTAAGAGCTGTTGGAACAATTCCTGAAAGAAGTAATGAGTTTACTATTTTTGTGATAGTTGGTATAAGCTGTGGAAGGCACTGAGTGAAAAGAGAAGCAGATATTGGATCAAGATCACATAATTTTATTGTCATTTCTTTCATAATTGTTGCAATTTCTTTCTTGCTTACTGGATGAGGAGTACCAGAAAATTGGGGGTCAGAAATTGCAGGCTGAAAAGGTATCTGATTCAAACTAGAGTGAATGTTGCAGACTTTGTCAGAAAAGAAAGCAAAAATATAGAAGGGAGTACAAAGTGGTCATAGACAGGAGGCAGAGGGCTAGCCTTCGCAGATCCCAGAAGAGTGGATGTGAGGGAAAAGAGAGGTTTCCTAGACGTCACATCAAGAATTTGAGACAAATAATACTTTGTTTTTGCTGAATAAATTAAGGTTTTGACCTTGTTGCTATTGTTATATACCTTATTAGCGGTTTGTGTATATGTTCATCAAAAATTCAAGATGCTGTTGCTTGACAGTTAAGAAGCACATCAGTACCCATGTATACCATATCTATGGATCTAAAGGTTTAATTGGTAATAATTGTTTAACTTCCAACTAATTGAAAACCAATGTGATGTAGTTGTATAAAATTATAAAGAGGTCTATCAGCAAGATCTTAAGATATTTGTGCTTAGAGAATAGAAAACATCTTGAAACATAATATATATTTTTTTATTGAGTGCTGCCTTGAGCTGCCAGTGGAAATGCTCAACCATGACCTTCGCCTGAGGGAGGCAGGCTGTGGTCATGTGTGTCTCAATGCCCTAAAGCTTGTTACACATTGCCCAGAGAGTTGAGGTGAACTCTCTGCCGCGGTCAGAGACAATGTCTTCTGAAACTCCCAACCTGGAGATCCAGTGATAAATGAGAGCCAAGGCACAAGATAGAAGCATGGGCATTGGTACAGGCATTGCTTCTGGCCATCTGGCGAAACGGCCAATGGTGATAAAGAGGTAGGTCATGCGCTGGCTGGCTGGCAGGGGCCCAACAAGGACCATGTGTACACTGCAGAATATGGTATTTGGTAGTGGATGTTATACTAGTGTGTCGATGGATTTTTTAAGTTTGGCATGCATGACATTCTTTGCACCACTTGCGTATGTCACATGTCACACCATGCCACACAAAACAATGGCTGATAGTTTGTTGAGTGGGATGTGTACCTGCATGTGAGAGTCCATGTGTATGGTCAAAAAGTTGGCAACTCCAGGAATTTGGTAGCACTGGACTCTGGACACCAGTAGATGTGTCACAGAGCAGGGTCAATGTTCCAAGCTGAACGTCTTGGAGACCAGTGGTGGCTTTGTGATAGGCTTTCATTTCACCTGACTGGACCTGGTCTTGGCAAGGCGTTTGAAGTCACCTACAGGGGAAAGATGCAGTTCTGAAGAAGTGGAGTTGGTGCTGAAAAAGGAAAGAGCGTCAGCTACTACATTGAACTTGACTTGGATGTACTGGATGTCAGTGGTGAACTCGGCAATGCAGGAAAGATGTCTTGTCTGCTGACAGGAGCGGTCAGTTTGACTCATGAGAGCTAATGTCAAGGATTTGTGAAGTGTGCAGCGTAAAAGGGTGTTCCCTCCAAAAAGTGCCTGAAATATTTTATGGCCGTGTAGACTGCAAGAAGTTCATGATCAAAGGCACTATACTTCTTTTCTGATTAAGAAAGTTTCCTGGAGTAGAAAGCAATAGCTACCCAGGACTGGCCTTGTTGTTCAAGTTGAGCACCTACAGCAGTGTTGGATGCATCTACTGTGAGACTTGTTGGTGTGTCTGTCTGAGGGTGATGATGTAGCAGCACCACCTCATTGAGTGCTTCCTTGGCTTTTTCAAATGCAGATTGGCATTCTGCAGGCCACTCAATGGCTTGCCCTTTACCACTTGCTTGAGCTTGCAGAGGAGACGGGATGTCAGCAACATGGGAGATAGAATGGTGGTAGTAATTCATCATCCCCAAAAATTTCTGGAGGTTGGTGCGGTTGGCAGGGGCAAAACAATCACAGAGGAAAGCTATCCAGTTAGGGAGTGGACGTGTTCCTTGAGCAGTGACACTGTCCAAGGAAATCCAACACATTGGCATCAAAGACACACTTGCCAATGTTGATGACCAGTCCATTGTCTGAAAGGAGCTGGGAAAAATCTTGCAGGTGCACAAGGTGTTCTTCATGTGAGTGACTGGCGACAAGGATGCCATCAGCATAGAAGGAATTTCCCATAGATTTCCACCCATGAGACATTGGAAAGCCTGGACTGGGATCATGGTCCCACTATGTGTGTCAGATGGAACCACTGAAATCTACTGGATACCTGCAGAATGTGTTTTCCAAATACCATCTGCAGCTTTGGCAAGCTCTACTATGTCAACAAAAACTATAATGTCCTGCGAGGATGCTTCGAGTGTCTGCAGTAGGGTTGGATAGGAACACTGCACGTTTCAGTGTTTGTGTGTCATCATTGAGTGCATTGATCTTGTGCCTGAGGGCAATATGGTGTTTGTCACCAAGTCCATTTAGATTGAGTAGTTCAGCATCCTCCTGGGCGTGGGATTTTAGAAAGGTTTTGATGAGGGCACTCTTTAAAGTGTCATATCTGTTCATACCTGGGGGGTTGATGAGAATAGATTGCACTTCCTCTGCAGTGTTTATGTCGAGTGCACTGACAACCTAGCCATAATTTGTTTGGTCTTGGGTCATACCTTTGGTACAAACTGAGCTTCAATCCTTGCCAACGACACTTCAGGAGATTTGTTCCAGAATTCTGGAAGCTTGACAGATACAGTATTGACGTCACGAGCAGGTTGACTTGTAAGACCCTGCATTTGCCTAAGCAAGTGCACCAGAACACCTGCTTCAGCTAATTCTTGTGCCAGGTGTTGTTGTTTGGCAACAAAGTCACCAATGTAGCAATACTACAAACGGCTAATACCTTCATTAAAGCCCCGGAAACTCTTGTATAAGTCCAACGAATGTGCACATATTTGTTTTCAGCCGATTCATGGAAAAGATTAGTCCCTTTTTTTTCAAAACCCAAGGGAAGTAAATCTTTTTGAGATGAGACACTCATTTGTTATTCCCTTTTCTGAAAACAAGGCCTTAGTACAGGGGGAAAGTTACGTTGCAGTAAACGTGGGTTTGATTCTGTGAGCATAGAGCCAGTTAAATTTTATCTTTAAAACGGTGTTTTTTCTCTGCACTGCACACTTTTTGGGGACTAGTTTTTCCAAAATTTAAAAAAAAATTTTTTTATCATCTCTCCTTGTGACTTTTTTAGAACAGGGGCCGTGATGTGTGTGTGAGTGGGGTGTGTGGGTGTGGGGTTGTGTGTGTGTGTTGTGTGTATTTAAAAAGTTTTCCTGTTACCTAAAAAGAAAAATTATGTGACTTGGGTTGACACCCTTTGAATTGTGCCCAGTGTCACGGCAGTGTGGCCATTCCCCCCTCAGAAGTGACAGTCACCCAAACCAGGCAAGCTTAAAGTGACTCACATGCGGGAAGGGAGAAGAGCCAAAACGAATGGTCAACCTCATTTTGCACTGAGGCCACGGTCAGAGCACTATGAAGAGGCCAGAGAGCGGCTGTTGCACCCCTCCCACGCAGTTGGAATAAAGTGCCCAAAAAGAATTTTGGCCCATCACAGGGGGACTATCCACGGGTCATCAGTTACCCCTTTGGAGGGGGGTGTTGTCTTCAGAATGGCATTGATTTTTCCCCCTGTGCGGGTGTGGGTGGTGGTTTCAAAGCTAAGCATGATTTAACCCCAGGGGCGGGTTGTATTAGGTGTTTTTTTCAAAGCTAAGATGTTAAACCCATTTGCGGGTGTATTAGGTGTGTTTTTCAAAGCTAAGCACTCATTATAATCCCTGTTGCAGGTGTAGGTAGGTGTGTCTTCAAAGCTAAGCACTGATTATAATCCCTGCTGCAGGTGTAAGTAGGTGTGTCTTCAAAGCTAAGCACTGATTATAATCCCTGCTGCAGGTGTAAGTAGGTGTGTCTTCAAAGCTAAGCACTGATTATAATCCCTGCTTAAGGTAAAGGTAGGGGTGTCTTCAAAGCTAAGCACTGATTATAATCCCTGCTGCAGGTGTAAGTAGGTGTGTCTTCAAAGCTGAGCACTGATCAAAATCCCTGCTGCAGGTGTAAGTAGGTGTGTCTTCAAAGCTGAGCACTGATCAAAATACCTGCTGCAGGTACAGATGTAGGTATGTGTGTCTTCAAATCTAAGCACTGATTATACTACCTGCTGCAGGTGTAGGTAGGTGTGTCTTCAAAGCTAAGCACTGATTAAAATACCTGCTGCAGGTGTAGGTAGGTGTGTCTTCAAAGCTAAGCACTTATCAGAATACCTGCTGCAGGCTCTTAACATATTGTTTGATTTCAGGATTTTAGTCATTTACCAAACCTAAATCTTGTCATATATTTTAGAAACATCTTACAGATTCTAAATCTATCATTGCTGTAATGTGGAAATATTAACCATGCTGTCTGCATGCTACTATTTCCCCCCCCCCCAAAAAAAAAGTTCTTTGTCAGCCAAAGAGAGTGATGTGAAGGGGGAGGGGGAGAGAAAATTCAAGAAGTGAGATGAATTGATTTGAATTTAATGAATATTATTCAAAGAGGTTATAGCGTAAGCAAACATTCGTTTTTACAATTCCTCTGGGGGGAAAACACAAAAAATCTTTCAACCAAATAAGAGATGATCTTTTTCAAAGAAAAAAATCAAATCATCTAAAATGTACTTTTATATATATATACATATTTATGTACATATTATAAGCAAACAACTTTAAATGTTACTTAACAAAACTGCAAGGTACATGTAATAAAATTTCTCAAAAGTATCCAACCCTCTAACCATATAAATAATAATATTGATAAAAGCAAAAAGAATAAGGATGATGATGATGTCGACAATGATCATTGTGTTGATGATGAGGATAATAATGATGATAATAACAACGATGATGATGACAAAAATGACAATGACGGTGACGACGACGATGATGATGATGATAATGGTGATGGTGACGATGACTTAACAACAAATAGCTATAGACAGGCTGAATGACAATAATGTGATAATGTATTGATTTAATACACCTTTGGAGTTAGAGATGTCAAATCAGAAAGATTCATTAAGTAATCAAACAAGCTGGTTTTAAATCTTGTAAAATTAGATTCGGATTTAAAGAACTTCAGAATATTATTCCTTAGCCATCATCCAGAATACGTAAGGCTAGATTTAAAAAGAACAGTTGTTGTGAAAGAAATATTAAATTGTGTGAGTGTCGATAATCAATATTAGTAAACATATTCATAAGAGAACAAGGAGCTTTACTATGGAGTACTTTATATATGAGAATACCTTTATTGTTAAAAAATGTGGCTGGTAAGGTAAGATTTTTTGCTTGTTTGTAGTCAAAGTCTGTGAAAGCAGATGACATTCATGACGATCTTAATGCCATTTTGTGAACACTAATCAACAGTTTAAGTGTGTTTTTACTTGCTAGATCCCAGAGTTTATGTGCATAATCAATGTGAATTTGTGTATATGCACAAAATAGGTTTCCTAGCATGTAAATTTAAAACTCTCTTTTTTTTCTTAACTGATACGCTTTGATATTCTATTTCCAGACATTTTGTAAGTGTTTTGATCATGAGAGGTTGTTACCTATTGTTACACCTAAAACTTTATGATTCACTTTTTCTTTGACATTAACGTTAAAAATATCAAGAGAGGGAAATGACTGAGTGAGATTTTGATGCTTTGTCTATTGGTAATCAATATAAAATTAGTTTTATTGGGATGAAGAGACATGTAGTTAAGTTGAGACCACTCAATATGGTTCTTGATACATTTTTGCATTATATAATAATCCCATGATTATCAGAGTTAGTTGTTTCAACGGTGGTGACTTTAGCAAACATATCACGCTTAGTACCTATGAATAAAGGGAGATCATTAATGTATAGCACAAAAAAGTAAAGATAAAAGGTAAAGCTGACCCATAACCTATATGATCGAGGGGAGTGAGGCTTCAAAGACCTCAACTTCTCAAGGGGCCAGCATATTGAGGGTGGCGCCTATCTCCTCTCCCTTGCTGTTTTACCTTCCCTGACCTTAAAGAGGCAGGTACCCATTTACAGCTGTGTGAACATGGGGAATGTACTGAAGCCAAGGTGCACAAACGGTCACCCATCCAAGTGGAACCACACTCAATGCTGCTTTATCTTAGCTGGGTCAAGCAAGTGCTCTGACCACCGAGCTATCCCATCCCCAAAAATGTATTAAAAAAATTTAGGGGAGCCAAAACTTAACCTGAGTCACACCATAAGTGTTTGGAAGAAAATCAGAGACAGATGCATTCAAAGATACTTTCTGTTGTCTATCAGAAAGAAAAGAGGAGATAAACTCAAGAAAACTAAAAGATAATTTGTAAAGTGGTAATTTTTAAGAACAAGTTTATAATCATTAACATCAAAAGCTTTTGCAAAATCAACAAAGAGAGAGAGAGAGGTGGTATGCTACAGAAATATGAACACTGTGGACAGGCATCATGCCACGATACAGGGACTTACATCTGTACTGCCATCACCAAGCTTTCTGCTACAACCAAGACAACCACCCAAGAAAAGTCATTCGACTTACAAAGTAGGTGCTATATAATAACACTACGATTTTTGTTAGGGAAAGTGTGTGTGTGTGTGTGTGTGTGTGTGTGTGTGTGTGTGTGTGTGTGTGTGTGTGTGTGTATGTGTTTTGTGTTTGTGTTGTGTGTGTGTGTGTGTGTGCATGTATGTCAGAATGCCATAGATTTATGGCACAAATTTTAATGTTTTTTTCCTCTTGTTAATTCTGATATTTACTACCTTAACCTGCATTTTTTTTTTATGAGTAGTTGGGGCAGTAGTCTGAATTTCTCAGGCAGCATTTTATAAGAAAGTTAAGCCTGGAAGAGCCCAACCCTCCCCAGGCAGACTAGTAGGTTGATGCTGGGTACACTCTTGTCACCCGTGCTGTCTGTCAGACCTGGCTTACTTGAGAGCCAGACTGAGTGAGACGTCCATCCAGAATGTTGACCATCACACTGTCCCTTTTTATGACCTGTTAACCTCCAGCCCCAAAAGCTTGGATTTAAACTCACCACAGGCCCAAAAAGTATATTAAAAACTAAAATTAACCCATCACTAGACAGAGCAACTGAGCCCCCAAATCAGAAAAAATGATTTTTTTTTATGACAGGGGAAACAAGGCGATGAGGATGATGAATAAGCTCAATGGGGTGTGTTTTTGGGCAGGAAGCTTTGTGCTTCTTCCCATGTCTTTCTTCTAAACCCTTTTTCTCGTGCCACCTTAATTTCTTTTGTGTCTTTTTTCAGTTCGTACCACCGGAAAATTTTTCTGGAAAAGGTCAGGGAAAACGGAGAAACGTTAAAAGTGTCCCCACGCTCCTCGAAATGGCCGATGTTTCAGTCGTGCGTTGCCTTTTTATCACACTTTTCCATGGCCCTTATTTATCTTTGTAATGCAGTTTTTCCTTCCTTTTTTCCTTTCCTTCCCTTTCCTTCCTTTCCCTTTCATGGCTCATTCCCTTTACAGCTATTCTTTTCTTTTTTTTGTCAAGACGTTTCCCACAACATCCATCATCTGGTAGTTTAAATTTCCCCAAAGGGTTGTTCCAAACCAAAAAAAAAGTCAAAGAAAAAAAACCAAAGTGTTTGCTTTGAGTTGTTTTCCTTAAAAGTGATAGACAAAAGAGATGGAAAAGGGGGACATAAGAGATGGGGGGTTTAAAAAAAAGAGATACATGTTGGTAATATGTCATTAAAACAATATTCCAAATTTTAAAAAAAAAAAATTTGCGAAAAAAAAAACATCAAAGAAGCAACTAAAAAACCAAAATTTTTAAAAAATTAAACAAAAATTAAACAACCCCAAAACCCTTAAAATACCAAAAATAAACAAAATAACCAACAAAAATTTTACATTCCACCTCGTACTTTACAAAAATAAAATACTGAAGATTGCATCAAACAAGCTATCTCACACAATACTTTGGATGGTTTTAAAACTTCGTCAGGACTTATCTTAAAATTTTGGGTAGGAACTTTTTTAAGCCTCAACCGTTAAAACATGGAATTTTTGCAGTTTTTCACCGCATCTTTTCTTCTTCCTTTGTGTCATTTTTCTCCCGGGGGTTTTGACATTATGAGCCCTTTCCACTCTTCTCCTGTTTTACTTTTCCCCCTTATTTTACCCCCTTTCCCTAGCCTGCAAACAGGGCCCCTCTTCAAAAAAACGTTTGCCTTTTTTTTTGAAAACCCACGTCTCTGAACCATACAGGATATGCATTGTATATTTCTTACAAATTTTGCTCGAAAGACATTTAATTTTAGTATATGGATTAAAGAAACATTTTTTCCAGTACAATATTTTTGAAAGCCATTTTGAGTACAAAGAATGTTCCCAATATCCAGAACAGAACAAGTATGCTGGGGATAACCAGCTTCTTCCTGTTTCTTTCTTTTACATGTTTCCAGCAAACATTTTGAAGCAAAGCATAACCTTCATGAAGAGAAATAGAAATATCTAAAACAGATGAACAGGTAGAATGTTTTGCTGCCTTTTTGGCTGCTTTATCTACGTTTTCATTGAAATGATTACCACAGTGAGATGGAACCCAGCAGAAAGTAACTTGCAAACCCTTCAGAATTAGAAGATGCACCAAAAATCAATTTCAGTAATCACAATTTGCCTAACTGTCGACGTTGAGTTATTTACAGACTGTAATGCAGATTTAGAATCAACACAGAACAAAATCTGCAGAGTAATATTAGGAAAATCTAGCAGAAAGTACAAAGCCATCGCAATAGCAGTGAGTTCAGCAGTAAAATGGAATGATTTTTGCTGATATAACAGGACTTTTCAATCTTTAAAGCTGGGATGATGAATGCTGCCCCTGCTTCCTGGTTTTCAAGAAGGGATCCATCAGTGTACATCTTAAGATGAGAAGAATATGTATCTTCTAGGTGCACATTTATAACAATTAGAGTCCAGAATAAACCCATTTTCTTCTTTTTTTAAAGAGAGATGGCTGATATCAAAATATGCTTTC
Source organism: Rapana venosa (assembly GCA_028751875.1). NCBI lineage: Eukaryota > Metazoa > Mollusca > Gastropoda > Neogastropoda > Muricidae > Rapana > Rapana venosa. The sequence goes on along the minus strand of CM054147.1, from coordinate 55,544,823 downwards.
TGAAGTTCCCATGTTGGACAGGGTGTTAAAAGAGGTGTGGATTTTTGCCAGTCTTTAGGATTAATACTTGACTCTTTGAGGAGATCAGAGCTATATGTGCCAACTGTAGCAAGAGAAGATAAATTTTTAGCTCATTTAGGAAAATCCATGTCAGATCTATTTGAAATTTCTGATGCAATATTATCTTTAACTGTTGAACTTCGTAAGATATACTTTGAAACAGCTAAGTTACGATAATCATATAAAGGTAGTACTCCTATTTCTCTGTATGTACCTAAAGAAGATGCATTAAATGGAACTCCCAAAGCAATCCGGAAAGTTTTACGATCTAAACTTTGGATTTTGTTCAAAAGAGTGTGTGTATATGTGTATGTGTGTTTGTGTGCATACACTCAATCGTTGCACACTAATTCATTTGACAGAAATGGTATAGACAGACAGAAATATGACACAGAGGGACAAGTGTGTAGGGATAAACAAACAGGTACAAACATAAACAGATGAACATGTAAACAGACAGACAGACAGACAGACAGACAGGTGGCTACAGAGACCACCACACTGACCTCACTCACCCTCTCCTTCTCTCAGTATAAACAGACAGGCAGACAGACAGACAGGTGGCTACAGAGACCACCACACTGACCTCACTCACCCTCTCCTTCTCTCAGTATAAACAGACAGGCAGACAGACAGACAGGTGGCTATGGAGACCACCAAACTGACCTGCTCATCTCCTCCTTCTCTCAATATAGACAGACAGACAGACAGACAGACAGGTGGCTATTGAGACTACCAAACTGACCTCACTCAGACATGCTACCAGCTCTCTACCCAGTTATACACACATACATTTGCAGCAAACTCATGCTATCACTCCAATCAACCAGAGGTCACACAATGCTTAACTTACCCTTCCCTCTACAAAGAGACTTATTTATTCCGTTATGTCAGTCTACCATATCACACAATGTATTCAGGTTTGAGAGGATAAATTCACCAGTATTCAATAGTCTAAATAAATGTTCACAAGTAGACATTACTTTCCAAAGATTCTGTGTTCTCCTTTAATCCTTCTGGGGTGCGGTCAAACATCCAGAATGTTCACACAAAATTGTTCTTCTCTTCTTGCAGATATCATCTTCCTCTGTTACTGCAGCAGGTTGAATAATCTGGGATGTAGAGTGCCCACGTTAAAGTATTCATTTGGAAATGGAATGGCCGGTAATCCTATCAGTCCCAACAGCCTAGCTCAAAGGGAGTAGTTCAATTGTGAGGTCCCAGACCTGCCCCGCCAAAGACAAAAGTGTTGAAGTCTTGTTTTGACTGTACAACATTACCTTGGGTGAATACTATATCCTCTTCAAGCCAATCACCACCCAGTAGGGATGAGAGGATACAGACCATTCCAACTGGTGAGTGGTAATCCAATCTCCTCTATACACAACCTGACCCTACTGCATAATTAAATACAATAAAGCGAGACTTACCTCAAAAGTTGAAGCTGTTTGTAAATTCTTGCAAATTTATTGTAGACCGGAACGGAGTGCACATGAGAAACGGGGCGCAGCCTACTGCCAGTTTTTAGAGCCTCTAGAGAACACTGTCATACTATAATATAACAGGATCATCATATAATTAATCAACATTGTTATCATTCTTTTCATTTACTTTGGGTGGGATGTCTTACTAATGCACTGAACACTGATGGCAATTCTTCATTTTTTTCAAGTGGTCTAAGTAGTTTCGTTTGCATGGCATGCATTTCATTTTACTTGCATGGTATGCATGCAGACCATTGCATGGGTGGGCATGTGCACTCCGTTCCAGTCTACAATAAATTCGCAAGAATTTATAAACAGCTTCAACTTACGAGGTAGGTGTAGCTTTATTTTATTTAATTCTTGCTCATTTCCTGTATACCTCCACTACAGGCACATGAGATTTGAGAGCCACAGTGTTCTCAAGACAAACACATCCATTACATGAAAAAGAAACATGTCCTACCTTACTTCTATGTTAGGGAACCTCCATGATGGACTGGCCCATGGTCAGTGTTGGCCCCAAATTCTTATTATAAAATTTTGCAAATGTGGAAACATTCGTCTATCCAGCTGCTTTCATTATGATGTTTATTGGAGCATCTGCAAGTTTTGCTGCTGAAGTACTGGCTGACCTGGTACTGTGCGCTGTGAAGCGTGTAATGTCTATGCCTGCCTCTCCAATGTCCATTTCAGCCAGCGAGAGATGGTATCGCTACTAGCTCCTCTGTCCGGTGCTTGGAGAGTGATAAACAAATGTCCGGTGGAATTTGAGCCCTTAGTTCTTTTCTTCATCTAAGGTATTCTTTCAATGTGTGAACTACACACAGAGCCTCCTTATCCACAAAAGCAATGAGTTCAATCATCTTGATTATTTTAATAAACTATTTACATAAAATACACATTTCCCCCTCATTAGTAGCATATTATCGATGTCAAGTGCAGCAATAGTTTGACACCTTTGACCTGACAGAAGCGCAATCAATATCACAAATTCCATTGTCAGTTCTTTGAACGTCAGTTTATCCACTGGAACCCACGTTTCTAGCATTTTTAGCACAATTTGTACATCCCAAGTTTGGTGATACTTTGGTAGTGGTGATTTTCTTTCAAAAACACCCTTCATAAATCTTTTTGCAAGTTCATGTTGACCGACCTAGCCCCTTCTAATTGCAGAGAAAACAAAAGACAGAGCCCGCATGTCCACTGCTATATGAATATCCCTCTTTAACAAGATGCCAGAAAATTTAGAGGTGTGGGGTAGAGGCGGTGAAACTGTATCCACTTTTTTGCTCACACGGGTACCCTCCCCCTTTTGTATGTAAAATCATACATCTGTTTTTTTGGGTTTCATGGGCTGAGAAATGGTAGTGTCCTCAGAAAACCCTTGTTTTGAAAACTTTTCCCCCGGGAACTTTGCAGAATAACAGAGTCAAATTTTCCTTGTGGATGTTCCCCTTCCTTTTGACTTGGTTGTTTTCAGTAGAGTGTTTTTGGTGACTAGAGGCGGGCCGGCTGTGAGGATTTTTATTAGTGCTGGCCCAAAAAAGGGTGGTTTTTCCGGTGGGGCTACTATTTCCCCTTTGCTTTTTCTTCTTAACTTTGGGATTCGGGGGGTAGAATGCTGAAAGGGGGGAAAAAAATAAAGTTCTTACCCCCCACATGCAAATGCGAAAAAAGCACTCTCCCGGGGGAGGCAAGAAAGACACATATCTGGAAAAACTGAAAATTTTTATTAGAAGCAAACAAGTCAAAAGTAGGGTTTTACGGATATCTAGAATATTTGAGCCCCAGGGAAGCGTGAATCAATTTCATTCTGTTCTAGTGGGCCCGTTTTTGACAGCCTTCAGCTTCAATATTTTTTCAAAATCCGGGATGTGGGGAGCACTGAGCCATTGTTTTTTTTTGCTTTTACACCAAAGGCCCGATTTGCTGAGAACTCATTCAGCTGTTTTTGGGCTTTTGAACCCTGTTAAAACAACCAACTGTCTTGTGTTATCAGAATATGTTTTAGTGAACTTCGTTGGGCATGCAACAAAGTTTGAGACAAAAAAAGACAGTAAAAGCTCCAATGAGTTTATAGTCCTTTTTTGTCTTTTTCACACCACAGCCTTGTGTTTGGGGTTTGGTCTCAACAATCCAAGACCCCCCTTACCTGAGCTGTCTTTCTTTAAGTAAAAGTGGGGATTGATCTCGAATAGGAGTCTTTTGTTTATCTATGTTATTGATCCACCAGTCTAGCTCTGATTTCCCTTCAGCTGATAACACTGCAGACGTATCCAAGTTTCCCTTTCTTATTTTAAGTGCCAAACATTTGTATTGTTCAAGTGTTCTGTAGTATAAAGGGCCCATTGGCACAGCAAGAAAACAAGAAACCATTAGTCCAATACAAGATGCCAGAGATTCTTCTTCTTTGCGTTGCCTGGGTTAATTTGTGAGACCAGATCTTCTGAGGAAATTTAGCAGTTGCCTGGGTCATCCCCCAATTTGTACAGTTTTTGCTCCAAAGGCGTGGGTCGGGCCCCACACTTCCCCCTTAGCATCTGGAGATCCTGCGTCTGAGGATGGGGGCCGTATCCTGGTCTTCTTTCCACGGGGGCACATAGCGTGGTGCAATTTTTTTAAAAATTTTCTGTGGATAGTTTATTCGCCTGTTGGCCCTGAGTATTGAAAATGACCCCTGTGCTTGTTGTAAAAGCTGGTGAAAAGGGTTTTCGGGTTTGAGGGGTTTTAAAGGGAAGATTTGTGATGGTTTTTCATCTCCTTTTGGTTTGAAGGATTTTTTCTCTTGCTCCTCTTTTTCCCCCCTTTTTGGGCCATTTTTTCTGCTTGTTCTTTTCCCTTTTAATGCCGCAGGGGAGGGATCCACGGGGAGCTTAGTGTAGGGCTTAAAGGTGTGCAGGCCTTCCCCGATCTTTCGTTGTTGGCAAAAAGGGACTGCAGCCAGAAAAGTGGTCGGTCAGGAGACGATTGGGTGTTGTTGCCCATTGGTGTGATGACATTTGCTGCATAGACGGGGCTTCTACTTCACCTTGTATTAGTACAATGCAGGCCTGTTGGGAATGTTCAGCCTCCCATTCCCCTTTTGGGTACGAATGTAGACCCCACACCTCCACCTTCCCAATCTTCTGATCCATGGGGTTTTTATATGTGAATCCACTTTTTTGGGGGGTATCTTTTTTTTAAACAGGGCAGTGTGGAGTTTTTTTCACAATTTCACTTGTCATTTTTTGTTGTTATGGGGGGGGAAGAGGTTTTTTTATTTGTATTGGTTCTTCTTTCTTCCAGTCCCAGAGATCATTCTTGATGCACAAAATTTTTCTGTGCCGTTCTTCTGTCACAGCGGACTGTCTATGGAGTTTTTTTTGAAACCCAGGTTGTGTTTTCTTGCACAGGTATAAAACTGAGTTTTTCTTTTCATGGACATAGAATCCTAGATAGTTAAAAATTTTATAGGTCGTCAACACGTAAACTTCGTTTTAGTTTTCAGTCTCCAACAATTAAACTATCAAAATGAATGAAGTTCTGGGGACTCACATCATATAAGCATGCTAAGAAAGGGTTCCCTAATTTTTTTGAATTTTCGGAATCGGGCTGATTCCCTGGCAGTACCCGAAAAAAAAGAGTTTTTCCTCTCCCCCTAAATTTCAGGTATTTTGAAAAAATCTCCTCTACGTTTTTGACTAGAAGGGATCTTCAGATCAAATTTTGCAAATACCAATTTTTCGAAGATCCAAAACGTATGTATTGTTTCCATCTTAAATTTCTTTTATTTACCTTTTTTTTTAGAGCTTTCAATCAAAATCATTCTAAATATCCTTTTTTTTTTTTGCCTAACAAAGTAGGTGAGCAATTTTTCCTGATTCTGCAAGGGTTCTTTAATCACCCTTTGTTCAACGGTTTTCTTTTCAGGTCAAAAGCACAGTTTCATGCTTGTTTAGTAGCCTTTTTCAAGCTTTTCTTTATTCTTCGGGCATCATCAAAAGTGTTTTAATTCCTTCAACTGTTTCAAGTACATCAGGGTCGAAGTTTAAAACATTCCCGCAACCTTTTTCCCCAATACTTCCTGCGTAATTTACATGTTCGCTTTAAGATAAGCAACAGAGAGGGCAGCAAATTCAAATTCACTCCCCTTTTTTCCAAAAGGGGGGGCAGCCCTCGGGGTTTGAGTTACTTTTAGGGGTTTTTTTTGACCCCTTCTAAAAACTCTTGTTGTTGCCCTGCCTCCATGGCTTCTGGCCAAAAAAAGAGCTGGTGTTGTTGTGCGCCAAGGGTTTTTTTTGCTCCACAAATGTTCTCCCAAGTTTGGGGGGACTCCTGTACTTCTTTCAATCCTTATGAAAGGGGGCGGCGTACAGTGTTCGGGTCGGGCCAATTTTGCGTCCCAGTTTTCCCCCGAGATTAAAGGGGTAGGCAGGGTCGGGCTTTCTCTCTTTTCTGGGACAGGTCAGGTTGGCATGACCGTGAGGGCAGGGCGTCGAAGGGGTTTTTTTCCGGTCAGTTTTCCGGGATACTTTAGCTGCATCCTGCCTGAGATGGTTCTTTACAGGCCCAAGCTTTTTTTTGGGGGGGAAAAAGGGGTTTTTGTTTTTATTTTCCATCCTGACTCTTCTTTTTTGAGAAAAAAAAAAAAAAAAAAAAAAAAAAAAAAAAAAAAAAAGGAAAAAAAAAAAAGGGGGGAAAAAAAAAAAAAAAAAAACCCCCAAAAAAAAAAAAGGGAAAAAAAAAAAAAAAAAAAATGGGAAAAAAATTTTTTAAAAAAAAAAAAAAAAAAAAGGGGCTTGGAACGGAAAAAATTTCCGGGGTTTGTTCAGGAAACCCCCCAGGTAAAAACAGTTTTCAGGAATAGGGTACTTGTTAAGTTTTTCCCTTTTTTCTGTCGGGGAGTTTGACCCAAAATTGGACTCAACACTTTCCCAGTTTTCAAAAAACGGGGGGCCCTTTTTCCTCTTATACAAAGGATGTTTCCATTTCGGTAAAGATTCGTCTTTTTTACCTCATCATCTGTAGCTCCATCAGTTCTTTCCCCGCTCTCCCCTGTATTAGAAAACACTGCGTAACAGTTTCTGAATCGCCCCTCCCTTTCTTTTTTTCCCCTTCATTTTCCAAAAGGGGATCTATTCTGAGCCAGCGCTTTTTTTTCTCTTCCTGGGTGCGGTGCATTTTTTTTCCCAAAGTTTCATTCTTCTAAAAAGACTTTGGATTGTTGTCAAAATATCCGGGGGAGAGGGTTCCCTTTCGTAAAATGGCAGCTTGTTTCTTCTTCATTAGATGGCCCTCCCCCAATTCCTGTCCAGAATAATCAGCGCATAGACCTCCATTATTGTATCTTTTGTTTTTTTTTCCCACGAAACTTACCCCAAAATACACAGTATTTCCCCAGCATACAAAAAACCAAAAACAGGTATGATAAAAAAAAAACCCATTTTAAAAAACCAATTCAAAAAAAACCAAGAAAGGCTAGGACTAGAACTATATTTTGCTTTGCCAGATTCCGATATGTGGGATTGAGACCAGCGAGAGGCAATATGATAACCGTTACAGTAAGGGGGTAGCACGAACTGGAGTAGGGTGCTCGGGCTTCTCATGTGCCCGGTGGGGGTTACAGGAAATAGAAAAAATTAGGGGGAAAAGGCCTTTAAACCTTCACTTAAAAAATGTTTTTAGTAAAAATTTAAGCTGGGCCCCTTTTCAACAAAAAAAATGTGCGCATGACCCATACCTCCAACAGTCCTAACCAACAAGTGAAAACATGACACTTTACCCTGTCCTTCTCTCAGTATAAAACCCAAAAACAGACAGAAACAGACAGACAGAGGGGGGCTACAGAGACCACCTCACCACCCCCCTCTCCTTCTCCACAACCAACAGCAGCGACCTGGTACTGGGGGACCCTGATGAGACCCTCGCTCACCCCGATTGCGTGGACAGAGTCCGCCAAAACAAGGGGTCACCCTCAAAATTCAGTTCCCCCCTCCCCCTGTGTTACGTCGTGTCCACCTCCACTCCCATTCAAGTCACTTTCTTCAAACCGTACTCCAAATTTTCCGTTTACACAAGGGCGGTGTTTTAACTTTCAAAACTAACCCACTTTTACCAAATTTACCACCAGGTAAGAGTTGTGATTTTTTTTTCATGATGTTTTTTAAGACAGGGACTGAATTCGTTAGTTTGTTGTTGTTTTTTTTTCTTTTACTTCCATACAAAGGCGATAGAATAGGGCCCTCTGCTTCGATTCTGGTTTTTGTTTTTTCAACAATGACATTCCCCCTCTCTCTTCTCTCTCTCCTCTCCTCTCTTTTTCTCTCTCTTCCCCTTCTTCTTCTCTTTTCCTTCTCTCCTCTCTCTCTTCTCTTTCTCTCGCGCGCTCGCTCGCTCGCTCCCCCTCTTTCTCTCTCTCCTTTTGCATTAAGAGTGCACACACACACACAAACACACACACATAAAACATACTACATACTACATAAATATATTATAATAATAATAATAATAATAAAATGGGAATTTAAAAGCGCTAAATCTTGCAAAAAAAAAAAAAAAAAGCACTCTCATTCTCCTAGTCTTTTACATCAGCCTTTTCAATTAATAGATTTTTACAAAATTTAAATGTAAAACATACACGTGCACAATTAACGTTATAAATAAATATATATATATAAATATAATTTTATTATATATATATTATTTAAATTATATTTATAATTTATATTACATTTAAAAAAAATTTTAAAGTTGTGTGTGTGTGTGTGGTTGTTGTGTGTGTGGTGTGTTGTACATGGCATTAATTTTGCACTATTTTGCCAAAAAATAAATCAAACTTTTCAATCATCCTACTTTTTCCATGCAGCAGTTTTAAATAAGGTTTTTTCAACTCAAATAAAAAAACCCAAAGGAGAAAACCCATGCCCAAATAAAGGGGGGCATCCGAGGTGGGGGGGGTTTGGAGGGGGGGGGAAAAAAGGGAATAAACAAAAAAAAATTTTATTTTAAAAAAGGGGGGAAGGGGGTTTTTAAAAGGGTAAAAGCCCGGGGGGGAGGAGGACCTTCCAACATACCAAAAAAGAAAAAGGGGAATGGGAAGGGTTTTAAAAGGGAAAAGGGTTTTGGAAGGGGAGGGGGGGGGGGGTGGGAAAATTAAGGGTAGGAGGGGGGGGGGGGGGAAAAAAGGGAGGGTAGATTTTGGGGGGGCCAGGGGTGGAAATAAAAAAGGAGGAGGAAGTTTTTTTTTAAAAAGGGGGGGGGGGGTTTTTTTTTGGAAAAAGGGTGAAAAAAAGTGGAAAAAAAGGAGGGAACCCTTGAGGGGAAGAAGAAAAAAAGGAGGAAAAGGGGGGGAAAAAAAAAAAACCCAAAAAGAATTGAAGAGAACTTTTGAGGTTTTTTAAAATTTTCAAAGGGTTTTTTGTGGAAACCCCCCTAAAATTTTTCAAGGTGTGGGGAAAAACCTTTGGAAATTTTTTAAGTGTTGGATGAAAGGAAAAATTTTTTTTTTGGGGAAAGGGTGGTTTTTTTTTTTATTTTTTTTTAAAAAAATTTTAGTGGGAAGTAAAAGTGTTTGTAGAAAAATTGGGGTTTTTATTTAGAAAATAATTATATAATAATAAAATAATAAAATATAAAATAATAAAAATAATAATAAATATAAAATTTAAATAAATTAAATATTCAAAACAAATAAAAGCGCATGCTTTTCACCAATTTTACGTATGCAATCAATGATAAATAATCAAAATTTAAAAAAAAAAATCTTCAAATGGTGCCGGGGAGACAAAATCGTGAATGAATTTCAATTAAATTTTTTAAAAGCCCACAACCACCAGGGCGTTTAAATTTTGCAGGTGAAGACAGATTGTGAAGGTGGATAGCTGAATCAAAGGGGGGGGAAACTTTAAAAATTTTGAAAAAATATGTTTGGGCTGGATTTTTAAAAAGGCATAAAACCCCAAGTTTTTGGGAGGGGGGAGAGGGGGGGCCATTCCCGGCAAGGCCCCAACAAATAAATAATAAAATAATTTAAAAAAGAAAAATTAGAAAAAAATAATAAAATAATAATAATGTAAATAACGCGCGTCTTGTAAAGCAAAAACAAAGCGCTCTTTTTTTATGGGATAAGGGGAAAAAGCCCAGTTTTTTTTTACAACCAAACCCCGTGTGTTTGCGGTTTTTAAATTTTTTTTTGTTTTCCACCCGGCACACAATGGCCTACCTTTTTAAAAGCGGAACAGGATTTAATGTTGGGCGCAAGATGTTCTGCATGCGTTTTTCCCCCAAGGGGGCCCGGTTTAAAATCTTTATCCGAAGGACATTAGGAAATTTAAAAGAGAAAAGAGCAAAGGAAATAGAGAAAGAGCGGGGCCCCCGGGGGGATTGGTGAATCTAGTATTTGAGGCAAGGTTTTTGCGCAAAGTGGGGGAAAAATGGGTGTACAGGTTAGGCATTCACAGGGTAGGAGGGTGCAGTTTTTTTTTGGGAACATTTTTAAAGAGGGACTGACTTAGATTTTTCTGGTGGCACCAGCCGTGGAATCCAAGAAGAGGCAATGTGCCGATTTTTTCTTTTGGAAAAAGCGAGTTCGAAGTTTTGTAACATTGAAGGGATGGATCGATGAGTGGAAGCCCCGACAAAGAGAAATTGCAAAAAGTCCCCGGGGTGAAAGATGGGAGAAGGCAAGTTGGTATTGCCATGTGGACAGGACTTTCAAATGCCTAAACGCGAATGTAGTGCAGACGACGGGGGGTGATGAATTTTTTCATGAGAGGTTTGTTGATAACAACACCTAATATTCCCCGATGGTGAGGGATAGATTTCCGAGCTATTGAAGCTGTTTTTAACGGAAGAGGTTGGGGTTTGGTCCCACGAGCATGGTTCGGTTTTATCTGCATTTAGCTTGATGGTTCTGTGTCATCCAGTTTTTAAATCTTTAAAAACATGGGCCATATTTGGAGAAAAAAGGCAAAATTTTTGGAGTAACACGCTTTGAAACTGGAAAACTGCTAAAAATGAGGTTGATTTGTGAGGTTTATTATATGTGACGTGGGGCAGGGAAAGAGTGGAAAAACGTCCAAGAAATGAACCGTGGGCCCGATTCCCTTTGGCGGGATTGTTGAAATGTTTACGCTACTGTCAAAAAGGTCAGTAAGGAATGAATTAAACCAGGGAGGACTGCGCCAGTACCAGAAAGTTTTTTGAAGAGGGAGAGAAGAAAAATGGCAATAGGTCAAAGGCTGTTTTAAAAATCGAAATAGAGTGAGAAGGGGGTTTTTCCCTGAGTCAGAATCGGTAAAACGGTTTAAAGGGGGGCAGGGTGGTTTCGTGGTGGGACGAGTAGGCAGACGAAACTCGTGAGAAATTGTTGGAGAGAGGGGTTGTTTATGTTTTAGACCAAAAAG
>CM054147.1:55415643-55533396 GCA_028751875.1 Rapana venosa | reverse complement strand
AAATAAACCTGGATAGAATGGAAGCCAACCTTGCACTTTCATATTTGCAGGACAAACCCTCTGTGGATTTATTTGCCTCAAGGATAAACAAGCAGTTTCCATGCTATATCAGTCACAGACCTGATCCAGGAGCACATGCAGTAAATGCCATTTCAACTTCATGGAGGTTTACTGGTTTCTATGCTATTCCTCCTTTCAGAGTGAATCTGCAAGTTCTCCAAAAAGTACGCTAAGAATAGACCACAGGTGTATTTATTGTCCCGAGATGGAAAACGCAAGTCTGGTGGCCAGTCTTGTCCAGTATGCTGATAACAGAATCTGTTCCCCTTCCAGCAGTCAGGGATGTCCTTCTTCTTCCAAGCCATACCAGCAAGATAAATCCCCTTGTAAAAGAAGGAGAGACTACATCTTCTGGCATGCAGAATATCAGTGAAAGGTTTGGGGGAAAAAAATTGAAAGATACTGCAGCAGACCTGATTTTGGAATCCTGGTGAGCAGCAACTCGGGTTGTATATAACTGCTACATTAAGAAGCTGAAAAACTTTGCCCACAACAATTGTCTGGATGATTCTAAACCTGACCCTGTAAGTATAGCAACATTTCTTGCTTTACTGTACTCTAAAGGTGTAAGGTATGATGCCGTGAATAGTGCAAAAAGTGCTTTGAGTGCATATTTTTCTCCAGATGGTACCAGTATACACTCAATAGGTTTCCATCGAGACATTTGTCGATTATGAAAAGGAGTGTTTGAGAAACGCCCAGCACTACCAAAGTACCAAGAGACATGGGATATAGATAATGTTTTGGAACATTTGCTTGAGTGTCCAGAAATACTTTGATCTGACACTCAAACATTTGACTTTGAGAACTGTAATGTTGTTGTCTCCCTTAATGGGGTGAAGAGGTCAAGCATTACATAAAAGCACACGATATCAAGCTTTATCCCAATATTATATATATATATATATATATTTTTTTTTTTTTTTTTTTTTTTTTTCTCTGGGAAACAGAATCACACACAGCCAGGTGTCCATACAGAGCCAGCAATTATCTTGTAATTCCCTAACAATGATAAACTGTGTTTGATGAAACATCTCCATAGGTATCTAGAGGTCGCAAGGGAGCTCTGGAAAGGTTCAGAACTGTTAATCAGCTTAATTAAGCTGTATGACCTACCTCCAGGGATACTTCTTCTCATTGGGTGAAAACAATTCTTGAAGTGATTGCATAGATACCTCAAAATATGGAAGCCACAGTACACGTGCTGCCAGAACCAGTGCAGCTGCTAGTCATGGTGCATCCCCTGCATCAATCATGAAGGCGGCAGGCCAGAGTAGTCGGAAAACTTGTGAATAGTGAAACAAAGCTGCTACTTCAAACTTTGGACAGTTGGTTTTGGACAGCTACCTTACAAAACAACAATGTGCCATTTCTGATTTTGGCTTTGTTGCACATTCACTAGTGAGTCTGCACTGATCAGTGCTTCATCAGTTTGTTGCAGACCTATTTCATTGGATGAAGTATGTTTGATGTGTCTTGTAACTTATTGTAATTGTATGTGACTAGATTGCTAAAGTCTCACGTGATTTTTCTGTATAGGAAATAGATGGAACCTACTTTTATAATTAAACTAGGCTTACACTGGGAAGGTGGAGTTAAATTAGGAATATTTTTAATCTACTGGAGGGATGACAAATGACGTGCCCTCCCCAATGATTTGCAATAATCCTGATGAACATTCCCTCCCTGTTGGTAAGCCAAGTGGACACATATGCTAAATACTGACTCACTTGGCGCTCAGTTCCGCTGCTATATCTCACGTAATTTCTCTTCCCTCCATCAGATTGAAAATAATCCTAATTTAATTCCACCTTCCTAGTTTAAACCTAGTTTAATTATAGAATTAAAACAATTGTTTAACCTGTTCCCTATGGGTAATCCTTTATAGGGTGACCAAGCATCTAAGATCCCTTCCCTCTGTGGCCACCACTACTGGGGAAAGCTACCTGCCCACATACAGCAACGTGCCTTATAAAAAGCAACAACTCCTGCTTTCCCACACCAACTGTTAGCCAGATACAGTCTGTTTCCGTCAAGATTGGGGGACAGGATAGCCTAGTGGTTAGAAAATTGTGCTCACAATCTGATGACCCAGGTTTGATTCCCGTTTAAGGGGATTTCTTCCTGGAGTGAACACCAGTGCAGACGCTACTCTCCCCAAAAGTCCTTCGTATGAGACTATAAACCAAGGTCGCGTGTGCAAACGTATCCAGAACATCTTGCACATGCATTAAATCCTGTTCCGCTTTTTGAAAGAGTACGCCATTGTGTGCTGGTGGGAACAGATGACAAAATTTACAAAACTGCATACACACGTACACGGGACCTGATGTAAAACGTCACTTGAGTGCTTATGCCATTATCCTTGATATAAACGAATTAATAAATAAATAAATAAACAAGTATGCAGGTCAGAGAATAGATATAGTTACTCTAAATCAGCTTCAAATACTGAAATTCCCCCCCCCCCCCCAAAAAAAAAAAAAAATGTTACGTAGGAAGACGGGGTTGCACATGTGCACATTGATGTTTTACTGGAAAAAAAGCTTTTCTCCATAACTCGGGATAAAGTTATTAAAACCCAACATCTTTATCCATTAACCCAAAGGGGAAAAAACGCTGAGCAATGAAAAGAAAAATGAGAAAATTCATTAAGGAAGAATGGGTGGAAAGCAAAAAGGCTGAACAAGCATATTTCCTGTCTTTTCGAGAATAAACAAGGAGAAATTATTTTGTAAAAAAACTTCCCTTTGAACATTACAAAAAAAACGTGTAATTGAAATGTCTGCATAAACCAATGTAGTTTGTCTAGTCCAAAACAACATTCCATGTACACCACGCATGTTACAGAAATAAAATGTGTGTTACTTGTTAAGATCACTGATGATAAATAAATAATGAGCAAGAAAGATGACAATATCAAATATAATAAAGTATGTGGAAAACAGAATACAAGAAAGACAGGGAGAAAGACACCTAGCCAGCAACCACCACCATGTTAACATTAACTGACACTGGTTATGGTAAAGATAGAAGAGCTTGCAGATGTACTGTGTGTAGCCATAGCATGGTACAATCAAAAGGGAATCCCCTGTTCTACTGTTTACAGGCTACAGGATTACCTAGGTAAAGGTCTTAGCTATCACTGATGTTGAGAGAGACTCCCTCTCCTAGAAGAATGGACTTCTCTGCTGCCATGTGCGGAATTTTCTTGCTCCCAAAAAAGGTCGTGCTTGTTTGTGTGTGTGTGTGTGTGTGTGTGTGTGTGCATACATCTGTCAGTTTCTTTAAATGGATGAGCTGGCAAAAAGAAAAGAAAGGTACTAAGGAAATTGGTTTATGTGTGCTTGAAATGTAAGTAGCGTGACATTATGAGTTTAAGAAAGAACCTGTCTTCTAAATAAATAAACATGCTATGTTTTCAAAACTGATTCTGTAAGAAAAAAGTCAAAGCTAAAATGTGGTAGTCAGCAGGGATAATTTTACTTTCTCCACAGTACAGTTGGGGATATATTCGAAGGCTGCTTAGTTAAGAGATATAGTATTCTGTGATGCTATGTCCGAACAATAAATTCAACTTTTTCAACTGGTCATTAATAAAAAGAAAATTTAAAAAAGGCTAGAGAATATATTAGGGAGCAACATTGTAATCATATATAGCACTCTGTATTTCTATGTCTAACCAAAAAATAAATCAATTAACTGTTTCATAAGCATCAGGTGGCTTAAGACTATTATTTTCTTATAAGGGTCACTCTCCTGAAACCTGTATGAACGATAGTAGGGTCACAAAATCAGAGCTCAAATATCTAATATATGACCAGATGTTTTTAGGTGTTCTTATAAAAGTTTCAATTAGATATTTCTATCAGCAAAATCAGTGCTGGTCATTGTGTTTTCGTTTTTTTTAAACAACTTATTATTTGAATGCTGGAATTCAGTGGTTTCTAAATCATCATTTCGTGACAAGGAAAAAGGGCCACAAATATCTTAAGTAATCTATCAAGACTACCAAACACAGAACACTCAAAATTCACAACCAAGTACAGATCAGCTATCTTTACACATCCGCTACGTTAGAACATCATTTACTTGCGTTTTTTTAAATTAAAATCTCATGTCGAGTAATCGAAATCGAACTTGAAAGTGAGGCATCCCACATGAAGAACAACTTCTGACATCCTGTGTATTGGAACTATGACATAAGTGACCTAGTTTCAGAAAGGATTGCTGTAAATATTCATTTTTACTCACTTACTAAGATTTTAGGCTGACATATATTTGCATTGACAAATTGGCATCTAGATCGCGATGACGTCAAGGTGACGTCAAAACATTATGTGTTGGATTAAAACAAGACCTATTTTCTTAGCCCTTGCTGTATCAACAAGCCAATTGGCAGATAAATGTACTAGCAGTTACTTCATTAATGACTTTGCAAGCTATTCTGAAGTTCTGCTGTAGCCTTTGTAGCCATGAGAGCCAATCAAATCATGGTGTCAGATCAGAGTTGGCGGTTTGTGTAAGAGAGTAAACCACTTATCCCTGTAGCAGAAATCCTTCCAAGTGTTTGACAGATAAGCTGAACACATTTTTATGCTATGATATTTCATTAATAGTGCACATGTGTTTAAACCAGAGACAGTTTTAATAGTGTATCAGGATGACTATCTTATGATCATTGATTTTGAAATTTGATTTGGGAAAAGATAGAAGCAATCTAGACTGCCTGAGGTGTTGAACCTTTGATCTAGTCAACAATTCTTTCTTGTTTGTCAGAAAATCCTATGCTTTATAATGTTAAATTTTTAATAAAATGTCATAAAGAAGTTCAATAAATTCAGTATGGGCATTGTTATGAATGTTTACAGTTTTAAACCAAAACTATGCCATCACAGTTGATAGTAGGTATTAAACGTTAGAATAAGGCTGCTTAGTTGGCAACCACATTGTGACGATAGACCATGAATCGTACTGTGTGTTTCAGTAATTTATTATTTTGTGGTTTTTGACATTTTGTGGCTTTGCATATACTTTGAGCATTTTAGTTTTCTAGATCTATTGCTAATTTTCTAGATTTGTTGCTCATTTTTAAGATCTTTTGAAAAACCTACCAGTTGAAAGTCACAGACTTAAATGGACAACCCTCAATGGAGGAGAATAACATTATGATGTGGTGATAATTTTTTAAAGAGTTTTTTCCTAATGAAATAAACACAGAAAGAATTTTTAAACCATCATTTGTGTGGTAAAGTATTAAAGATACTGATAGTCATTTATTGATGCATGAAAGATGGTGTCATGCAAGATGAATTTCGATCATTGTTTGTATCAATCTGAGCATTAGCAGTCTTGTTTTCCCTTCTTCTGGTTCCTGGGATACAATCTGAATTTGTGAGTGAACGTGTTTTTAGAACTGAAATTAGGGACACTTTTTATGTACATCTACTAGCTAAAGCCTTAACATAAGAAACTTTATACTTTGACATTAACCTACTCATTATATTACTAATCAATTCCTTAAATTTCAATTCCTAACATGCAATAGCTTTTATAAGTGATTTCTTTCCTAACCATAACAAATGGCAAGGATGCAGTGAATAGCAGGGGAGATAAATGTCAGAGCCAAGTGAGTTAACCGAAAGTATCATACACATTTATGTCTATAAAACGCAGTAAATATTATGGTTTGAATACAAATTTTGCTGTGTTGGAAATATGCAGGAATTAGAACAGGTAAATAAACACAATTTTATCCCCAAAATGGATACACATGCGTCTGTCTACAAACTGTTCATGGAAAACTAATGGCATGTCTGTAATCTCCTAGCAAAGTGCGCACTCTGTATTTCAACACATACCCTACAGGGTATCAATGTGCCACACAAACGCTTACATCTTAATGACTTCTCTATTGCCGTGAAGGTGCCTTGAAGCCACCTACCCCTTAATGACTTCCCCATGGTTCTCCAGGTGTCCATGGGGCCTTACCTTCACAAACACTGAGCAGGCCATTGAGAAACAGTGTGCAAAGGGTCAGGGTCTCAAACACGGACATAGTCAGGATGTCAAAAGGTGTACGGTGTATGCTGACTACCTGCATCTCAGTTTTACAAGCCCTAGGAATGAAGAGAAAAAAAATTAACCTCAGACATGATTTCCAATTTCTAGTAATCAAGGACAGGTTTAGTGAGACCAGTACATAGGGCACTGGAAATGAAAGAGTTAATCAGGACCAAGCCCTTGGCTTTCCATGTCCATCCCATGAGTGTCCTGCACATAGTGGGATATCTACAGCAAGACTTCAGCTTTCCAGGAAACATTTTGCACATGGGCACAGGTTTGTAAGTTGGAACAAATGTAAACAGGCTGGGAGATGGTAGGCTGGATAAATGTGCTGCACTGTACCCATGTGCAAAGTCTTTATCTGAAAATATAATAGGTACAACTAGTGCACAATGACTACATAAAACTGCAAGCAGCTAGTACCTTTGACAGTGCACGCCTGTGTGTTGATGTAGCTCCCTAGACATAGATGGCATGTGTTGTTGTCTCCACGGCACACACGGGATCTCTGCCTCGTGCCTGGACCACAGTTCTTGGAGCAGCTTCCAAAGGAGGACCAGTTTGCCCAGCCATCAGTACCCTGAACTGTGTGATGTGCACAGAGTATTTTACTGTCCACTCTTTCTTCTTAGTCAACAACATTTTTTTTAAAAATCAAACAAGATAGAAAAGAGAAAGAGACAAACTAGATTACTTGAGGAAACAGAATCCCACCTGTATTGTTTCAGTTTGTTCTTATTTCATATTATTTTCAGCTATTGGCCATTATCAGTACTTTTAGCAGTTTTCCTAGCATTCTCCACCACCCCAGCTCTTTTCATTTCCTCTAGATTTCCAGATGCATGATTTTGTGGATATTTGTGGACCAATTAAAAGTTGTAGTAGTAACACCCTCTGCAAAACTGCAGAAGTGGTCAGAAAACAGGACGCAGAACACATAATATCATCATTATATACAACAAGCATTCAAGAACTTTTGTAGCAAGGATTCTTTTAAAAATGTAATTCCATTTCTTTTACGAAATGTTTTTAGCTGAGATTAAAGGAAGTTTTTTTTAACAGCTTGTATGTATTTTAATGACATAGTATTAAATTCTTGATTAAAAAATATGTGATACTCCACCATGAAATGGGTCACTTTACACCTGACCAACTTTTCTGCGAGGAGCCATTTTAGGCAGGTGAGGGTCAGTTTATCGATTTTGATTGATTTTAAAGCTA
Source organism: Rapana venosa (assembly GCA_028751875.1). Taxonomy (NCBI): domain Eukaryota; kingdom Metazoa; phylum Mollusca; class Gastropoda; order Neogastropoda; family Muricidae; genus Rapana; species Rapana venosa. The sequence continues at coordinate 55,526,049 of CM054147.1, read as the reverse complement.
TAGCCACTATTCTACCTTGTACTGAAAAATCAAGGTGATACTGTATTTTCTTTTGCTTTTAAACGTTTTCTAAAAATATCCCAGCCCTAATTCTGACCACCTATTACAATGCTAAATTTATCAATTTCTCATTTTGTCACTTCCCGCAGTCTCTCGTTTCAATTGAAATAACTTTTCACAGAATTTCCTGACTTTCAATCTGCTTTTTGCATTAAAAGCCTCTTTACTTCAAAATAAAAATATGGCAATAACCAAAATTTACCTCCATGCGATGGGACTCATTATGTGGTGGAGAGTCACATGTGCTTTACCATAGGAAGATTACTTTTTGGGAAGATGCACAAAGTTTCAAATGATCAAACTGTGAGCAGTTACAAAATCCATACCTTACCATCAACTTTACACATACAAAATCACTGACATAATTATTGAACTTACCACAGCATGGTTGAGTATTGCAAGGAATATCATTATCAAAAAACCCAGAGCACAAATAGGCACATCCAGTCCCTGTACCCTTACAGGCTCGTGTTTTCCTACTGACTCCACCGCCACAGGTTCTGCTACATGGCATACGTTCGGACCATTCAGTCCATCCGTGTATGCTGTGTTCTGGCAACAAACACAAAAAACAAAACAATAAGCACGTAATGTATAACACATATTGCACACACACACACACACACACACACACACACACACACACATGTGCACAGGGGGACATAATAACCTGGTTGTTAGACCACTGTGTTGCGCTGGTGATCTGATGGTCTGGGTTTGAGCTCAGGCTCATGCTACTACTGATACACCCATTCCAAGGGATTTTTCCCCTGGAGTTAACATCGGTGTAGGCTCTACCAGCTCAGATTCACGCTACTACTGATACACCCATTCAAAAGGATTTTTCCCCTGGAGTTAACATCAGTGTCAGTTTCACTTCCCTTAAAGTCTTTTGTACAACGTTTTTTGGTTAAGACTATAAACCTTGGTCCTATGTGCAAGTGCCTGCAGGTCACCATATTAAACCTGTTCTGCCTTTTGCTAGACAAAGCCATTGTGTGTCAGTGGGGATGGATGAAAAACTCACAAACATGCTTGCACATGAGGACTCCATTTAAAAAAGCCCTAAATGCATATTCCATTGTCCTCAAAATTAAAGATTAAAAGAAAATGAGTAACATACACACTCCCATATGTAAGTGTACTTATGAGCACGCATGCAAGCACGCACATGCATGCAAGGACACACACACACACTGGGGTATAATGCTGGGGTAGAGATAACCCTTGCCTCATAGGACCAAAAACTTGCATAGTTTCATATAAAAAATAAGCAGTTTACCTTGAATCGGCTTTTCCCCTATCTCTCTACTAAAAATGAAAATGTTTCTATTATATTTTTGATGGGTAATATAAAATTCACAGTGAGTGCTGCAAACTTTCCACCTATCCTTGCTTGAAAAATTTCTAATACCTCTGGGTCCTTAAGCTTCTCGAGGTCAAATTTGATCCTGATGTTGTTCTGCTTGTGGATTTTCTTTAGACGTAGTCGGAAAGTCATCATCACAAGATCATGATCACTCCCTATGTCTGCTCCTGGAAAACTTCGTGTCTGTGCGATGTTAACGCTAGACTGAAACCGTCTTTTCACCATGATGTAATCTATTTGGTTGTGGTGTTCTCCATTGGGCTATGCCATGTCCATTTTCTGGATTTCTTGTGTGGGCCAAGTGTATATCACTAACTGGAGGTGGTTGTTACGGCAAACTCCAGGAGTCTCAAGCCTCTTTCATTTGATTGGTTATTACAATGTGGCCCACAAACGCCCTCCCAGTCTTTCCATGCATCTTCTCCTACCTTGGCGTTCCAGTCGCCTTGCACAACGAGGATGTCTTTTGGGTGTTTGATTCAGAACCTCTTGTAGCTGGTCATAAAATTCTTCTACGGCTTCATCTGTGCAGTCTGATGTAGGGGCGTATGCCTGTACTATTAGTTATGTTAAAGGGGTTGCTCTCAGGCGATGGTAATAAGTCTGCTGGACACAGGCTGACAGCTCATGTCGGTGTTCACGGTGTCTTTGTGAACGAGAAACCCCATGCCATGTTCATGTTTATCCTGTTTTCCACTGTAGTATAATTTGTGGTCTTCCTGGGTCGTTGTTTCTCCCATGTTTTTCCACCTGACTTCGCGGAGACCAAGGATGTGCCATTGATATCTGGACATCTCATGTGTCAGTACTTCCACTTTGCCTGCAGCTCTTAGTGTCCGTACATTCCATGTGCCAATGATGGTGTTGTTTCTGGCACGAATTTTGCTGCGTTTTACATCAGTAGCATACTTTTGACATCTGTCCTGATGAGCAAGAGAAGGCGCGGTCCTTGGTAACCCGGACGACGACCGATCCGGTATGGAGATTCTGGCTGTCTTTGTCATTGGTGTATCTTGGGCAAATCAAACCTGGCGGAGCCCATCCCTCTCCAGGTCGGATTTTTTGGTTGGGTTTACTCCCCACATGTGGCAGGTGGTACTGGGTTACATGGTTACCAGTAGCAGAGGGAGTCTCTGACCTGACCCTGTGGTGGTGGAAAGTTTGCAGCACTCACTGTGATAGACTCAGACATAGATACACTGACGAATAGTTTCAATACAGCAGTGACTGAAACAGCAAACGAGCTTCTTGGCAAACGCCGACCAGTCAAAAAACCATGGGTCACACCTAACATCCTACAACTATGCGACAAGCGTAGAGAGTTGAAGAAAAAGAAAAATGAAACAAAAGAAAGAGCAGAACAATATAGGCAGTTTAACCAAAGAATCAGGAAGTCCATGACGGAGGCAAAAGAGAAATGGATCGGTGAACAGTGCCAAGACATTGAAGAGAACATCAAGAAAAACAATAGCAAGAAAGCATATCAGCTGGTGAAAGACCTGACTAGCACGAAACAGAGAAAAGGTTTAACAATCCAAGACAAAAATGGGAAGTGTCTCACTGACGACCAGGATATTCTGAACAGATGGACAGAATACTGCTCCGACCTGTATAACTATAGAACCGCAGGAGATCCAGAAGTCCTTAATGTACCCGACAGCAAAGACACAGACAGTCACCCTATCCTCCGAGAAGAAGTGGAAACAGCAGTCAGATCGCTGAAAAAGGGGAAGTCAGCAGGGGCTGACAACATTCCAGTTGAGCTGGTCCAAGCTGGAGGGGAAGCCATGATCAGCGCCCTACTAAGAATCTGCAACAAGATCTGGCAGACAGGAAAATGGCCAACACCATGGACGCAGTCACTCATCATCACCCTCCCCAAGAAAGGAAATCTACAACAATGCCATAATCACCACACAATCAGCCTCATATGTCACCCAAGCAAGGTCATGCTGCAGATAATATTGAATAGACTGAAGCCACAAGCAGAGACCATCATTGCTGAGGAACAAGCGGTTTCAGAGCAGGGCGCAGCACACAGAACAGATATTCAAACCTCAGAATACTATGTGAGCGGTACCTCAACATCAACAAGACTTTTACCACGTATTTATCGATTTAAGAAGGCATTTGACAGGGTGTGGCATGCAGCTTTGTGGGAAACCATGAATTTGTTACAGCATCAATGCAAACCTGATCAGAGTCATCAAACAGCTGTACAGTCGACCACCAGTGCAGTGTACTACAACAACAACATTGGAGAATGGTTTCGAACAACAGTTGGAGTAAGGTAGGGCTGTCTACTCTCACCCACTCTTTTCCAACATCTTCCTTGAGAGAATCATGGCTGATGCACTGGAACATCATGAAGGATCAGTCAGCATTGGTGGCAGAACGATCACAAACCTCCGCTTCGCAGATGACATTGATGGAATAGCAGGATCAGAAAAAGAGCTTGCCAGCCTAACAGAACACTTGGATAAGGCCTCCAAAACATACGGCATGGAAATAAGTGCAGAGAAGACCAAACTGATGACTAATAACACCAACGGCATTAGCACTGATCTCAGGGTTAATGACCAGAAGCTGGAAACAGTTCAAAGCTTCAAGTACCTGGGAGCCATTGTATCAGACCAGGGATCCAAGCCAGAAGTAGTATGCAGGACTGCACAGACAATAACAGCTTTGTCAAAACTAAACACCATCTGGAGAGATAAGAATATCTCACTTATCTCCAAGATCAGACTAATGCGCTCCCTTGTCATATCCATATTTCTGTATGCCTGTGAATCATGGACCCTGACTGCAGATTTGGAGAGAAGAGTACAGGCAGTGGAGATGAGATGCTTTCGGAGACTCCTTGGCATTCTCCTACAAAGACCACATAAGCAACGAAAGCGTGCATAACAGAATCCAGCAAACCATTGGACTCTATGAGAACCTTCTAACGATCGTGAAAAAGCGTAAACTTAAGTGGTATGGGCATGTCACAAGATCCCAAGGAATTACAAAGACAGTTTTGCAAGGCACTGTCCAAGGAGAAAGAAGAAGAGGCAGACCAAGGAAGAGCTGGGAGGATAACATCAGTGAATGGACAGGCCTAGAACTCAACAAAACCCTGAGAAAGGCAGAACAGAGAGAGGAATGGAGGGAACTGGTTGCTGAGTCTTTGAGGGTGCCCCCACGGTCGTCAGACTACGGACAGATAGATAGATAGATAGATAGAATATAAAATTATGGGAATTTATGCTAAACAATATCTTGTCAAGAACTAATACAAAAATACTAAAAAAAGAAAGAAACTAATACTTCTTCTTTATTATTTGATTTATGATATGCTCTGCTGAGTTTTTTTTATAAAAAATAAAAAAGTGCAAAACCTTCTCCGCTACCCAGGCTCCATTACAGAAGGAGAGCAATTTTGGAGGACACTGCAACGGAGCTTTGGGTAGCAGAAAAGATTTCCGGCATTCACGACTGTTGGAATGCCGACACATGCATTCACACACCACTTGTAATCATCACACATAACAGGACAACATAATACACACACGAACTAAAAAAAATTGTACAAACAGGACATAATACACACAAACACTAACAGCACAAACATAGTACACACAACACATAAGCATAGGACCTGTAGCTACTGCTACCCTACACAGGTTTTATCCCATGCCTGCCAGCACCACCTGCCTGCCCTGTCTAATGCATTCCTACTTCCCCATTGGGCTGCCCCAAGGGCAATAGAAGGGTGAAAATTGATAAATATAAACTCGACAACAGAGATTGTGCAATACTTGGCCCCGCCTACTTTGTGCGTGTGTGCTAGTGTTCACTGAGAAAAAAGGAAATGGCATTACTATGCCGCCTATACAGTGCAGTTGACAGCAGCTGCTTCTCTGTGTGTGTGTGGGGGTGCTTGCCTAGGCAAACATAAGTGTCAAGGCTAGGCCTACCTGTGTGTTGTTGTTGCTGTGTTTAGCAGTCTGTCTGTCTGTATTAAGAAAAAATAAGCTATTGCATTTCACACTAAGCAGTATTTAGTCAGCTGGTCTGTTTTCAGTATAAGTTTACTATGTTTTGAGCTTCTCAATTTAACTTTAATTTTTTCTCTTTCTTCTCCATCTGTAATAACATCATTCTCTCGAAGGCAATTATTAAACCCATCTCTGTCTTTCATGTGAAAAATTACAACGACCCTTGCATTTACTCAGAAGAGAATTATTATAAAGCAGGGTTAAAGATTTTCACACAAGTTTGGGACAACCAACACCAGAAGTACTAGACCATACTGACTATGATATGGACAACAAAGACAATCTGTATGCTATAACTGACACAGGACAAAAGGTTTTATTAACAAAGAAAAATAACCCCCATCAGTTTTAAGCAAAAAATAAAACTCAGAAGACTAAATTGTTGCTATGCAGAGAAAACTTGGTATTATTTGGTGCACTAACTACTAACAGACTGCCTACGCAAGCTGTTTGCACAACTACAAAAGGCTGAAAAAAAACCTACCAACAAACATTGAAAGTCTACCACTTGAAGACCTTTCACAGTCAGCAAACACAACAACTGAAACTATTCTAGAGTTTGGAACTAGCTTCACACAACACACGAAGAAAACAGCACTGAAAACAATAAATGAATCAACCCCTACCATGAAAGAAATAATGGGGCCCAATCAAAGCACTACAGAGTTTTAAAGGGGCGAACTGATAAATAATTTAGCAAAGCAAGGTGATTTAGACTCGCACTTTGAACTAGAAAAGAAGAACTAGCAGAAGCAGATTGAAATCTTGACAAAAATAAAAGAAAAGATCACACAGTGTCTAAAAAATCTGCAAGATGAACGCAAAAGCAAATAGAGTTCTTAAACAATAACAGACAACAACTACAATCTCAGGTTAGCAGAATAAAAGAAACAATCTCCCCGAAATTCTTTATAAAAAAAACAACACTGGCGAAAAGAATCCGTACACTGTTTCGTGAGCAAGGCTTTAACACTTGTCATTAAATTACAGCATTGGGTTCGCTAACAAGCACACTTGTGTATGCACTGACAGGAAGCACACTACCACCACCACCACCACCACCTTCCGCACCCACAGGCACAGGCTGGGTTGAGAAACAACTCACCCACTTAGCAGACTTATTAAAAAAATTAGCCTACAAAGTTGGCAATGCACTTCTTGGTATAAATGGCTCCGTGATTAGCTGGCTGCTATCAACTGCAGGAAAAGTTGTGAGATTTATTGCTGAGAATGTTTGGACGCTACTTGTATTAGTTGTCAGTGTTTTACTTTCTATGATAAAGATAAGCAAGGCCGCTTAAAACAGGTATAGTTGTTAAAGCAATCATCTCATCAGAGTGATTGTTTTTTGCAATAACTTTTTTTGTTTGCTCTGAGGTGGCAGGAGTTCTTTCCCTTGTTGTTGTTGGTGGTGTTATTACTACACTTTTTGCTTCTGATGCTACTGATACTACTGCTGCTGGTGTTTTAATTATGCTTTCATTTTTTCCAAGCTGCACATCATCTCCAGCTATATTAATATTGTTGTTGTAGTTTGTAATTGTTCCTATTTGTAATTTGCATGTTAAGGCAGCATATAAAACCATGTCCTATACAAAGCTGCCTTAAAACCGTGCATAGTGAAGAACACTTATAATGCTTGAATGCTTGATGTTATGGTTCAACAGCCGATTAATACGTCTTCAAAAATTTACTAGAAACTGCTTCTGTGCATCAAACCCAGTCCCACAATAATACTTGAACTTGTCTGTGCCTGTGCCCAACCACACCGCCCATGGCAACAACAAGTCATTATCCTTCTAATCCTGGTCTTGTTAACCTTACTTTTAATCAGAATAAAAAGTCTTTCCATGCATCATGTGCATTTGCCTATTAAACCCAAAACAACTCTTTCCTGCGTGAGAAAAATGTATTTGGAGGTCACCAGTCGAAGTTTATAACCTCCTGTGCCTCACCCCACAAAAACAGAGTCCCCATCCCATGATTTTTGTCCTTGTTAGTCTAAATGCAGTCCTTAGAGTCAATATTGAACTCATTGCACACCAAACTTAACGCCTTCAGGGTTAAATTTATTATTAAACGGATTAAAATTACTATCAATTGGGCAGTGGGACCTTTGCAGCTCAATAACACTCTAAACTGATAGTACAATGAAACCTGTCACAGACTTACTAACTGTTTGGATGGTTCATGTGTCAGCATATGACCCCACAGCCTGTAGGTTGCACAGTGAATAGCAAAATTAGGGGTTTTTTTCATTGAACTGTATAGGTTTTAGACAACCATGTTTGCAGTGGATCATCCTTAATTGGGTTTAAGTATAATTTCAGTGGTTGGGAATTTTTACTTCGAGATAAATGTCTCTGAAACAGCAACATCTAGCTTATAAAGGTAAAAGTCTTTGGGTTTATTTAAAACCAGCCTCGAAATTTTCATCTTTATTAATTTAACATTATTAATTCTTTAGTAATAAAATGTTTATAACACTAGCAAACATCCAGTCAGGTGTACCATTTAAACTAACCATTCCTACTGACAACCGCTGTCAACATAAAACTGTTGCTTTACACAAGGTCTTCTACACAGTATCATGGACAAACATCATCAGATACGGCAACTGGATTCAACAATACGATCCTAGAACTAAAACGTTTAATACATTTACTGTGCAAGAAGTGGAGGCACAGTAGTCGAGTGGTTTAGGCAGTCAACTCGTGATCCAGAGGTCGCGGGTTCGATCCCCGCTCGGCTCGGTGTTGTGTCCTTGGGAAAGACACTTTACTCCTATTTTCCTCACTCCACCGGGTGTTAAGTGGGTACCACTCATGCTGAGAAGTAATCTGTCGACAGACTAGCGTCTGTCACAGGGTGGTGAAAAACCCACAGTTCGCTTAACCTACAGAAACCGGGGATAAGCTTCCGCTCTATGGCCTTCTGGCTCGAAGAACTATACTGTGCAAGAAGGTTATTATGATTTCTGCACCTGGAAAGGGATCCTTCACCCAGCTGGCTCAGCAAAACTAAACCCAAAGCTAGTCTAGAGTCACTCAAGGGACACCTTCACCTAACATAATAATAATATGCCACAATCAATTGCAAAAGCTTGGGTTTGCAGGGTTTTTTTCTGGTGGTATTGTGATGTTTGGCAAGGACATAACCTATGTGGGTGAAAGACCCAAAAACATGGTGTAAACCTTTTGATTTTGTACATTTGTCTCAGTTAAACACAACACAAAACCAAGTGGGTGATGAAGGGCTTTTTCATCATCATCCTTCTGATCTACGAGAACTTCCTCCAGCAGAGCAATGCTCGTAAAAACGCGCCAATAGCTTTACAGACTTCATTTTAAAGAGCTAGAAGAAGGGCTTCCATAAACACTCGTATAACAACAAAGACACAGCACAAAGAACAGTTGACTGTAAAAATTTTAAACATTTTACATTAGAAAAAAAATAATATAAATACTAATAAACATACATAACCATGTCACGCGGTCCCGTAATAAGAGCACCTCAAACATGCCCAACTATTGAGCTTAAAGATCTTGGTGATGTACAAGAGTTTGAGAAGGATGGGGAGATTGGTGCAGTTTATGCTTTTGAGTACACAAATGATGGATACTACAAGTGCACAGCAATAAAAGAAGCTAAGAAACCTCGGTTTCCTAAACTTGAACAGTTGCGTAATGTTGAAGCTGAAGCATTAGCAGATGATTTTACTTACAAAGTAATATATAAAGCTAATAAATGGCACTTCAAACCCGGCAGATCAAGTTTGAGTTTATTAGTCCATACACTTTCTATGCGCCCAATAGAACTTTCTGTAAAGCCATAAATGCTGGACCAGTAAATATAGCACTAGCATATATCAATCAGCCAGCAGAAATGAATTAGAGATAATAGTATTACAGAATAAGACACGTTACTTGCTTCATAGAAAAGACTCAGTGACTAAACCATCAACTACATTGCTACGATTCCTTCCATACTTTCCTCTGGATAATCAGTACACATTGGTGTCTGTTCTGGTTGCAAGAGAAGACAGAGCTACTTTCTTGTTCATGGATGGGATTACTATTAACTGGAAAGACCTCGGCGTTGATGCCCTCAGATTTGCTATTGCTATTCGGAACAGCGGCAGTGACAATGACATTGAAGGGAACATTTCCAGTAATAAAGTCAACTTGCTCCTAGACCCACCACAGCTGACACAATAAGCATCCCTCAATCTACACCACATTGACCTTGTTGCAGTCTATTACACAGATGTTGTACTGTCCGAAAATCATTTAAAAGACTTAATGAATGAATACCAATAAAAATTACACACGCTTTTTTTAAACAGTAATAAGAAGAAGATGACGACTTTTAAAATATCCTAAATTTCCCCAGTGCACCAGATCCTGAAAACCTTAATGTTAATGCTAAATGCCTTTTGTTGACAAACATTACACAGATGCAGCATGACATTGAGCAACAACTAGCAAAGTATACAAAATGCAGGCGTAGGTACAGATCAGCACTTACTGTGTTAAGCTCTATTACTACAGGTACAGCATCACTGTCTACAGCCGCAGCAGGAGCAGGCATTGCTTTCTTGGCTACTGGAATTGGAGCTCCTGCATCAATAGCATTGGGCTCTGTTTCAATAACAGCAGGAGCCTGTTCCTTTGTCACATCAGTCTTTTCGAAAAAGGTTGTGCGTAAACTAGAAAAACATGATGCTGTGGTTGCCTTGACATTAGCCAAGTTAAGCTCATTTAGACTCATTATTAGCAAAGCTCTAACAGATGCCAAAATATCAGAAGAGGAGTTCAAACGTCTTCAGGATGACTACAATGACAACAAGCACCAAAAATTCGACCTCCAGAACAAACAACACAAAGCTATGCCTGTGGACATTGACTCAATAAAAAAGGAACATATTATAAAAAGGGGTATCTTCTTGGCCAAGACAGTGCTTTAAACGATCAGCTGAGTACTCTATTAAGGAGCTAAGAATTACCTGTGGTAGATTCACTGCTTCATATCGTAGCAAAACAAAAAAACAAGAAGCAATTAATTAATTAATTAATTTGTTTTCTTACTATATGAGTTAGAGATTTTAGTTGAGGCTCAGTATGAACAAAGTGTTTCAGACAATAGAGCTAAATGTTACACAACCACAAAACATGGTACAAAGCATTCAAGATGCAATCGCTTAAATACCAGACAACCTAAACATAGATCCACCAGTAAAGGTGCAGTTGGTTGCTGAAATTCTATACAACACGGCAAATAAAGATAACGAATTAACTGTTCATGTGTCAACAAAACAACAAGGACTGAACTCGTTTGAAGAGCTCAACACAACATGGGCAGATGAGATGATGCGCAGCTTCGAACATTCTGCCGAAACAGCAAGAATAAGCGGGTCAGATGGACAGTTGGTAAAGTTCTTCGCATAGAACTAAAGCAAACAAAGTTTCCCAAACCCCTTGTTGGTAGAAGTTTCATTCCCTTGCCCCCGATGTTGTAGCAAAAAGTGCTGTGCTGAACATTCAGAACAAAGATGATAAGTGTTTTATGTGGTGTGTGCTGGCTAAACTGTTTTATGTTGCAAAGAATGCAGAGAATTTCAAACTATCATGAACATCGTGGCAAGCTTGTCTTTACAGAAATTGATTTTCCTGTGGGCTGTTAGTAGCATTGACAGGTTTGAAGAATTAAACTCACCCATCAGTGTGAATGTGTACACCTGGAAAGATGACGCCCTATGCCTGCTACGCATCTCAAGAAAATCTCCCACTGTAGGTGATCCCGACAAAAACCATGTAGACTTATTGTTGATAAATGGCCATTATACACTTATTAGAACAATGAGTAGACTTATTGCACAGACAACAAAACATCAGCACAAACAAGAGTTTTGCAGACGATGCTTGGTTCGTTTACCGCCTTTGCAAGCAGCTGACGAACACAGAAAACATTGTAAGAGTGAGACCGAAGCAATCACTGAACTTGTAACACCAAGGCCAGGAAGCAAGGTTTACTTCAAGAATATAAAAAAGCTACAAAAGAGTCCCTATGTAGTGTATGCTGACTTTGAGTCTATCATTGTGCCATATGAAGGACTGGCACCGGAACATATTCCTAAAACAGTCTTACTCAGTAATCATCAAGTCTGTTCATTTGCTTATGTTATTGTTAGATCAGATGGTGCACACTCAGAGCCAGTTTTGTATAGAGGACCAGACGCAGCTTAGCTTTTTCTTGAACACATGAAAGCGAATCATAACCACTACTCTCAACAGCTAAACCTACAAGAGATCATTATGTCTGATGAAGACCAGGAACAGTATGCTTCTGCCACACATTGCTGGATTTTTGGTAATTTACTATCACCGCAGGTGGCAGACAATCACACAGTCAGAGATCATGACCACATCAGTGGTAAGTTTCGTGGAGTAGCACATAGTAAGTGTAATCTACAACTAAAAGTAGATCCCAAAACATGGAAGCTGGCAGTCTTTTTCCACAATCTAAGAGGTTACGACTTGCACCTAATTATGCAGGCAGTAAATGACGAGTATAAGGCCCACTGCATTGCACAGTCCCTCAGAGAAGTACCTGACTTTACACTAAATATTTTGTCCTTTTTTTCTGCACAAGATCTGATGGGATCCCCAAGAGTCCTTGTCCTCATCACTGAGTACTTGCTTAATTACAGAAAAATACTTTGACACAAAGCTTTGCAAGAAAAAACGTTTATCCTTATGGGTACATGGACTCATAGAAAGGTTTGAAAAGAAGACTGCCCCCAAAAGAAGCAATCTTCAACAGATTGACGGGGAAAGGAATCAGTGATGAGACTATCAGCACGCTCAGGGCATGGCAAAAGATGCAGTGTCGACGATGGCGATTACCATGATCAGTTTTCTACTTTCTGATGCCATGTTTTGCTTGCTGAATGTTCTTTGAGAACTACAGAAAGACCGGAATGAAACATTTATGGGGCTAGAAACCCCTCACAAATATATTTGAGCACCGGAATGTCTTGGGATGCTTTCTTGAAGTTTACTGGGGTACAGATTGATTTGTTGTCTGACCTGCCAATGCTCCAAATGATTGAGGATGGTCTGCGTGGTGGCATCAGTATGGCATCGCACAATTACTGTAAGGCCAACAACAAATATTTAGAAGACTATGATCCTAGCAAACCTTCAAACTACATCATGTACTTGGACGCAAACAATCTGTATGGATGGGCGATGTGTCAGCTACTACCACTAAGAAACTTTCAGTTGTTTAATGGTCCTTTTGCTTTTGATGAGACTCTAAAAATGCTAACACAAATGGTGCCTGATCAAGCAATGGGCTGGATCTTAGAAGTAGATTTAGTCTATCCCATGAACTACATGATGCACACAGTGACTACCCAATGGCTGCAGAAAGGCTCAAAACATCTCCAAAAGAACCACCAAAGCTTGTACCAAACCTAAATGACAAGAGCAAGTATGTTTGTTACTATAAACTGCTACAGTTCTACCTAAGGCATGGGTTAATTCTTACTGCTGTTCATCGTATCATTGTGTTTGACCAAGAGCAATTCATGAAACCATACATCATGAAGAACACTGATCTGAGAACGAAGACAACTGGTGCATCAGAAAAGGATTACCTCAAGCCATGAACAACAGCTGCTTTGGTAAAACAATGGAGAACCCACACAAAAAAAAAGATTTTTAGATAGTCACAAAAGAAATGAAGCCATAAAGCAACATCAAAGCCAAGCATCAAACTAAAGGCAATTCCATGACAGTCTGTAAAGGGATCATGATGAAGAATCGCAGGGTTTAAAATAGACAAACCCTATTCATTGGGTTTTGTGTGCTAGAGCTGTCAAAGCTGTTGATCGGAGTTCTTGTATGATTACTTCAAGCCTAAACATCCGCGTAAGGGCTTGTACACAGACACAACTCTTTCATCCTAGACATACCCACAGAAGATATATACAAAGACCTTGTAGAGGACGTAGCCCTGGGGTCCAGAGTCATGGTATGACACCAGTGATTATCCAAAAGACATCCCTTGCATTCATCAGTAAAAAAAAAAAGTTATTGGGAAGATGAAGGATGAGATAAACGGGACTATTTTCAAAGAATATGTGGGGTGAGGGCCAAGATGTATAGCGTTGCAAGCCAGCAGGTGTTAAAAAAAAGGCAAAGGTGTTGGGAAACAGGTGGTCAAAACAAGCATCAGTCATGATAACTACAAAGAGGATCTGTTTGTAGGTAGAGTATTTCATCATGACAACCCAAAGCCCTGCTCAACCCTGCACCAAATCACCACAACTGTGGTTAGAAAAAAGACATTGATTACGCGGGATACAAAACGAGTATATTCTTCACCAGAACTCTCATACGCACTTGGTCACTGGAAAACAAAGTAATTAATTAATTAATTTATTTATTATTTTCACATTTATATACGAGTTAAAAATTTTGATTGAGACTCATAATGGATTGTTTACTCTTTATTAAGACCTATGGTAGTGGTACAAGACCCCGTCTCTGCTTTTATAGCGTGACATAATAGACAACTTTGGTGAGCAAGTAGAAATAAAACTTGATTATGGCACAAAAGAAAGAGGTGCTAAATAATATTCTAGGAGTTGTTAGTGGGATGAGAGAGTGTCCAACCCACTTCAGTTATATTAAAAATGTTCCCATAAATTGTAGTAACAAAAAACAAATAGAAGAAACAATGCTGTCACTTACTTCTGATGAAATAGTAGCCTTCCTTACTGAAGCGGGAGAGTATTAGGTGGCACTAGCTGCAGTTCCTCTCTAACAAAAGCTCGCTGTGGTTCAGGTAATGACAAATAATAAATAGGAGGAGCCATCTCCACAACTATTATTTGTTCGTAAGTGTCTTTGATCCAGATGGGATCTAATGCTCGTTTGTGACTGTCGCTGGCTTCAGCTTCTCCAGGAGCATACAGATATCTCAGTTTCTTCCCAAAGGGTATTAGTGGTTGCTTAGAAGGTGTTGTTTGGTTGTGCTGCTGTATTGATTTGTGTTTATTGGCGTCCACAGGTTTTAACCCTGTGGCTTTAGTTATCTCAGAGTTCATTGCTCTCAAAACTGCAGGCAGTCTTCTTACCCACTCTGTATTTCGTGTGCCTGGGATCATGATTTCTTGGTGGTACTGATATGCAAACAGTCTTTCTTCTAACAACTTGTTAAAGATTTCAACCAGTGCTTGAGATCTGTGTTTGTCTGGTATACCTCTTAGAACGCCCCCCCCCCCAAAAAAAAAAAAAAAAAAAAAAAAAAAAAAAAAAACAATCCCCAACCAAAAAAAACAAACAGAAAAAACAAAAACAACAAACAAACAAATGAGGAGGAGAAAAAAAAACCAAAAAACCCAACACTGTCCAAACCCCCCCCCCCCCCCCCAAAACACACATAACCAAAACAAAAAACAATAAACAGACAAAAACCCAACCAAACAACAAACAACAAAACAACAACTACAGCAATAAAAACAGCAATAACAACAGAGAGGGAGAGAGAGAGAGAGAGAGAGAGGAGGAGAGAGAGAGAGAGAAGAGAGAGAGAGAAGAGAGAGTAAGCCAAACTTGTAGATCATAAAATTGAACACCTTCATATTGCAGAATAGTACACATAGGGGACGGGGACGGGATAGCTCAGTGGTCGCAGCACTCGCTTTCCCCAAGCCAAGTTAAGCAGCGTCGAGTGTGGTTACCAGTTGAATGGGTGACCGTTTGTGCGCCTTGGCTTCAGTACAGTTCCCCCAGTTCACCCAGCTGTAAATGGGTACCTGCCCTCTTTAGGGTCAGGGAAGGTAAAGCAGCGAGGGAGAGGAGATGGGCACCGCCCTCAATATGCTGGCCCTAGAGAAGTGAGGTCTCTGACGCCTAGCTCTCCTACGACCTTAAAGGTTATGGGACTCCTTTACCTTTTTACTACCATGCTTGAGTAACAGCTGATTAAATGTTCCTTTAAACTCTTTACCATCACCACACTGAATAAGTCTGGGATATTTTAATGGGCCCCGACTCTAGATTTCCTGCGAAGCAACTGCAGTTGTGGTGGCACTCTTTTCAGTAAGGGGCTCTGCATCTTTATACCTAGAAGCTACGTCCACCACAGTAAGAGCATACTTATACCTCTTTCTTCTGATTGTGTCATGGGGTAAGTATAAAAGGTCTATTTGGTGAGTATCATTTGGCTTTATGTTGATGAAGGAGGGTCTATTAATGTGTCTTGGTGAAGGTAAATAGATCTGCCATATTGCTTGTTTAGACAGCCACTTCTTTGCTACTTCGGAACTTACTCCTGCTGCAATGCTCAGTTTATTAATAGCCGTCTGTCCTTTCCAGTACCCTTTTGGTGTGTAGTAGATCTTAGAGAGTTTGGCATCCATTGTTCTAATATAATAAATAAAAAAATTGCCTGTTGGTTAACCAATCTTCTGTGCTAAGAAATAAACTATTGTCATGCCCACCACAATAAAAGCAATCTCGCCTGTCTTCTGGGTTTCAGTGGGTTGATAATAATCACAAAGCTGTGGCTTAGTAATGTGAGATATTTGTTTGCCTGTCACAATGTAGTACTCTTTTATTGCTGCGTCAACATCAGAAAATGTTTTTTTGGCATGTCCTTGTTCACGAAGTTTTTCATTAATAAATTCTAACTGAGCAATTCTTTGTCTTTCGTATTCTGCCTGTGCTCTGTTCAGTTGTTCTATTGCTTGATCATGCCTCTTCCTTTCTTCGTCTGTATGAAGATTAGAAAACAAGTAGTTGCTGCCTGTAAAAGCAAGTGCGTTAACTACAGCACCACCAACCATCATCACTAAAGAAGCCTTTTTAAAATTTTATTTAGGACTAATATTTTCTGGAATAATTCCCTGCTTAACCGGAAAGTCCTTTGTAGCAATGAATGCTGTTACAATCGCAACTAGCTTGGCGCTGTCTTCAAAGTCTAGTTTTCCTAAATCAGCAGGCTTCATTTTTAGATGGCTCTTTCCTAACATAGTATAGCCGACACTAAGACTGCCAATAACGGCAGCGTGGTAGACCAAATTGACTGCAGTCTTTTCTGTACTCATATTTCTACTTTGTATAAATTAAACATTTTTAACTATTAATACATCTTGAATGGATCGTTGTCAGGCTGTTTGCATGGCAGTGGTTGCGGCTGTGGTTGTGGTTTTGGCTTTTGTTCATGTTGTGGTTTTTGTCTTGCTGGTTTCTTGTTGCTCCATACTCTATAGGATGTATAACCAATTCCCATAGCTGTTATACCATATATTAAGTAAGACTGAATGTTTGTTTTGGTGGTGCTGTATCTTTTGTCTGGTCAGGTCTGTGCTGTGTTTCTATAGGCATCAATTTTTTAAATGTTTCTCCAGATAAGATCTTTTGCTTTGCTTGTTTGCTAAGTTTTTTCTGTCGATTCCATTCTGCTAACCTCTTGCCAGCTTCAACTCTCCCAGGATTCTTGGTGATAGTTGTCACTTGTGAAAGGGAGGGTTGCTCTTGGTTCTTGGCATTCTCCTGTGCTTCCTGTTGGTTTGATACTGTGTTCTGTGCTTCCATCTTTCTCTATGTGGTTAAATTTTATATGTTTTAAAGTTATCATACTAGCAACTACTGGTGCTAACAGAGAGCCAAAACGGTAATACATATCACAGGCAAGTGTCTCCAGTGTCTAAGACAAAACAGGATCTTGTGCTAAATCATAAGCCAAGTCAGCTTCTGAGTCCACATTAAAGACCCAACTTGTTGCTTTAGCATATAGACCAATAACAGTATGCCCTAGGCTTTTCACCATTTTTGCTCCAAGAAGAGATTCATACCTATTAAATACTTATTAATGTCTTGTGGTGATAACTGCTGCACCTGTTCAACTGTTATTTGTGTTCCTAAGTAATGTTTTGTTTTACCACAAGCAGCAAGAGAGTACAACTTCTCCTTCTTATCCAGTAGACTCTTCTCATCTGTTATTTCTTCTTGACTAGAACCAGTAGATGTCATCAACAAAAGTTCGTCGCAATTCATGTTGTCTATCTTTATCAATATATTTTATATTTAACAATTAAATGTTCTTGTTAGATTCTTTGTTATGTTCTTGTCAGATTCTTGTGAGGTTATTGTTTTAGTTCTTATTAAGTTCTTGCTTTAGTTCTTCTTAGGTTTTTGCTAGGTTCTTGTTTTAGTTCTTATTTTGTTCTTGTTAGGTTCTTGTTTTAGTTCTTGTTAGGTTCTTAAATAAGTATTTGTTAAGTTCTTAAATAATTATTTATTAAGCTCTTGTCAGGTTCTTGTCAGATTTTTTGTTAGGTTCTTGTTAGGTTCTTGTTTTAGTTCTTGTTAGGTTCTTGTTTTAGTTCTTGTTAGGTTCTTGTTAGGTTCTTAAAATTAATAAGTATTTGTTAAGTTCTTAAATAAGTATTTATTAAGTTCTTGTCAAGTTCTTACATATTTTTATTTCAAATAAAATTGTTTTATCATAAATTTCCATATATTTATTTGTTTCCTCATTACAAATAAATTAGTATTACTTTCAGTTTTAGTAGAGAGATAGGGAAAAAGCCAATTCAAGGTAAACTGCTTAGTTTTTATATAAAAGTATGCAAGCTTTTGGTCCCATGAGGCTTCGCCTCATGGGACCAAAAGTTGCGTGGTTTTGGATAAAAAGTAAGTAGTTGAGCTTGAATCGGCTTTTTCCCTATCTCTAATATCCATAAGTCATCTGCCATGATGGAGGGAAAAAACAAATACAAAAGACATTAAATTTCCATCATACTACTGCCATTGACAATTTAGACGTGATGGAAAATCCTAGCTCTCTAAAAGAAATCCAGAACCTGTTATCTAGACAATCTTAATGGCAGAGTATTTAAGTTGCTGATCCAGATATAGTTGAAACACTGATGTA
Organism: Rapana venosa; assembly: GCA_028751875.1. NCBI lineage: Eukaryota > Metazoa > Mollusca > Gastropoda > Neogastropoda > Muricidae > Rapana > Rapana venosa. The sequence goes on along the minus strand of CM054147.1, from coordinate 55,507,629 downwards.
TTTCTACAGCTTGTGCAGAGAGTAAAACTGCATTTTTCTCATGCTTAAAAACGTTAACTCTCTCCACTGTTCCTGGTTTGTTCCTCACACAACGCATGATTTCGTAGAAACCTTCTCCCTTCCCGATTGGGAATCTGAGGTTTGTACAATTTTCAATTCACTCACTAGCATCATAATGACGTTATATGCTAAGAATAGAATTACTGGCCTATTTTTTCTGTCAAAAGCAATCAATCAGAACACCTCCTAATAGTTTGTGGTTGTTTATATATATATATATTATATGTATTTGATTTATGTATATATATATATATATATATATATATATATATATATGATTGGTATAATTCCACTTACTGCCTCCTTTGCAGTGCATGACACCAAAAACCACAACACAGAGTGCAATAATGAACAGACAAAAATTATGTGCCGCTTGCAAGCCTAGTTCCAATCTGTCCCAAAGCACCCGCAGGTAAAACTCACCACAGCAAAAATGAGTGTTACAAAGTCTGGTTTCAATATTTCGACCAGGGCACAGATGGGTGCAGTGTGCTGGGCCCCTGCAGTTACGGGTTCTCTTTTTGATCCCCTCGCCACATGTTTTGGTACATTGGTCATAGGGGGTCCATGAGCTCCATGTAAGAGTTACCGTGTCTGCAACCAAACGTCAGCACAAGATTTAAAACTTTTTTAAAAAAAAAGTGGTCTCAGGAGTCTTTGTTCCCCAGCAAGAAAGGGACTGCTATGACGGATTGAGAATATGTATAGTGCCTCCAACTCTGTGTCTGATCTACAACCTGAAGAGGCTATTACATCAGATGCAAGTACGGAGGGTTGGGGATGTTCATTCCAGGACTGCCGCTCTAGTAGTGCATGGCTCCCTGTAGAAGCAGACTACCTTATCAAACTTGGCTAACACCACTAGGCCATGAACCAAAGATAAAACAGCTGACTCCACATGGCTACAAAACTCTTTCTTTCCCCCAAATCTCCCGTGGAGGTGGCATTGCCACCATCTACAAGGACACTCTGCATCCAGCTCTGTCTATCTGTCACTCCCTTCCTCTTTCACCCGAATCTTTCGAAGTTTGTGAACTCAACCTCACCTTACCTGGCCGCTCTGTTACTTTCTGTTGCCTTTACCGTCCACCTCCCAACCGTAGAAACAATTTGGCATCTTCATTTTCCAACCAAGAGTTTCAATCACTCCTTGACCATTACAGCCTCTCTCCAAAAAAAACTTATCATTCTTGGAGACTTTAACTGCCACTTCAACCACCAATCATCCTGATGTCAGGCGTCTTTCTCTTTCTTTGTCAAATCAATCTCTTTCCAGCTGGTAAACAAACCAACACACAGATCAGGCCACATTTTAAACTGGCTTATTAGTGATGATTCACAAGGTCTAGTCACATCTCAGTCTGTATCTGTCACTAACGAACTGCTCTCAGATCATTCTGCCATTCTTTTCTTTCTCAACATTGCAAAGCCTATCAGAATCAAGAAGTGCATTACCCGTCGCAACCTCATGGCCATAGATATTCAAACTTTCCTTTCTCAAGCTGTTGAACGCCTATCACAAACCCCTGATCATTCTGACCCTTCTAAGCACTATAATACAGTCCTCAGCCAACTCCTTGATGAGCATACTCCTCCTACTGACCATCTCCTGCCTGATAGGCCATGTGCACCATGGTACAACCGTGACATCCTGGTCGCAAAGAGGGCAAACGCCGACAACTAGAGCGCCACTGGCGAAACACAAAAACCGAAATAAACAAACAGCTTCTTTGTAAACAAATCAACAAAGTTAAAACCTTAATTCATTCAGCAAAAACAAAGTATTACTCTCCTCAAGTTCTTGATGCCACGTCTAAAAAATCTCTCTTTTCCCTCACATCCACATTTCTTGGATCTGAGAAGGCTAGTCCTCTGCCTTCTATTCACGACCACTCTGAACTTCCTTCTATATTTTCTGCATTCTTCTCTGACAAAGTCCGCAACATTTGCTCCAGTTTGGATCAGACTCCTTTCCAGCCTGCAACTTCTGATCCCCAATTCCCTGGCACTCCTTTCCTTTCCTTTCATCCCACAAGTGAGAAAGAAATCGAGATAATTCTGAAAGGAATTACTATAAAATCATGTGATCTTGACCCCATACCTGCTTCTCTTTTCGCACAGTGCCTGCCACAACTTATTCCCACTATTACGAAAATAGTAAACTTATCACTTGTCTCTGGAAATGTTCCTTCCGCTCTAAAAACTGCTCAAGTCACACCTCTACTAAAAAAGTATGACTTTGACCCCAACATTCTGAAGAACTACAGACCTGTTTCTAACCTACCTTTTATCTCTAAAGTCCTTGAAAAAGTAGTTCTAAACAGCTTAACCACCACCTTCTCTCCAACAGTCTCCTTCCTGTGTTTCAGTCTGCCTATCGTGTCAACCACAGCACTGGAACTACCCTTGTCCACACCTTAAACACACTTCTCTTTGCTTCTAAATCGGGGAAAATCTCTCTTCTTACTCTACTCGACTTATCTGCAGCCTTTGACACTATTGAACACTCTATTCTTCTCTCCCATCTTCAAAAAACATTTGGTGTTACTGATACAGCCCTTACCTGGTTTAATTCATACCTTAATGACCGATTCCAGACAGTCAACAAGATTCAGTCAGTACCTACCAGACTGGAATGTGGAGTTCCACAGGGATCTGTTCTGGGCCCTGTTCTTTTCACCTTCTACACTGCTCCACTGTCACATATAATTAACCACCATAAGATCAACCATCAATTTTATGCAGATGACTCTCAGATTCTAAGCAGCGACACTCCTGAAAATCTGCCTTCTCTCTTTACAAATAATGGCCCACTGCTTTCAAGATATCCAAAATTGGATGACACCGAACAAATTACAGCTAAATGCAGATAAAACGGACACAATGCTTGTAGGGACCAAACACAAACTCTTTTCCATTACAACAGCTTCAATACAACTTGGCAATGCATCAGTCCCTTTATCCACTGCTGTGAAGTATCTAGGGGTCATTATTGACAACACACTCTCTATGCAAAAATTCAACACCCAGACCTGCCAGTCCTGCTACTATCAATTACGGCCTATTAGTGCAATTCGAATGTACCTGTCCACAGATGCAACATCCAAACTTGTTATGTCTCTCATTCTTTTACGTCTGGACTATTGCAATTCTCTTCTGGCTTGTCTCCCAGCTTCATCAACCCAATCCCTTCAACGTATACAAAACTCTGCAGCTCCACTAATCCTCAGAAAGAAAAAATCTGAGCATATTACCCCTCTCTTGCAATCTCTTCACTGGCTGCCTTTGCCACAGAGAGTAAACTATAAGATCAGTACCCTCTGTTACAAATGTCTCCACAAACCAGCACCCGCCTACCTTTGTAAATGTCTTCACTTGTACACTCCTTGTTCTCTCTGCTCTGCTGCAGATACCTGTCCTTATGAATACCTAGATTCAACTAATCCACCATCGGCCGTCGCTCTTTCTTTATTTCTGGTCCATCGATCTGGAATGACCTCCCTCAATCTCTCCGACAAAAGCATTCTTATGACACTTTTAAATCCAGTCTCAAGACATATTTATTTCAAACCTAAGATTTTCTTCTCCTGCTTCATCTCATAGTTTTTCCCTGCCTTCAACAGCCAAGTTTCTATTGCCTGCCAGGGTGTGTGACCTGTCAAAGTCAAAGTCAAAGTCAAAATTTTATGTCCAGATGGTACATTAAATAAGCAATGCATTTGCTTTTTTTCATCAAGCCATCTATCTAAGAACAAATTTCGTAATGATTATACTAAGACACTACATTATTGCATCATTTACCATTAAATTAAACCAGTACAAAAAAGGAAAAAAACCGATAAGGAAATACATTGAAAATACCAATTACCACATATTCATATACACGCACACACATACTCATGCACACCTGAGAGCGTGCGCGCTCACGTCCACACACATATTTACATAAAAATGTTTTAAGAATTAAAAAAAGAAAATCATAAAACGTCAGGACAAACAAATTACTTCACCTACTGTTTTATCCATTCTCTCACGTTTATACTTCAGATAATAAAAAGGTACAGGAATAAAACGTTAGAAAATACTAGGCATTCGTCATTACTGACAATATTACCTTCAATGACCTCCCTCCTCTCCTCCTCCACCCAGCAAACGTGTGCTTTTTATGCGCTCATACTCTTCAAATAGCGCTTTTTAAAAATGATATATTCACAAAATAACTATCAAAGCAAGATAAGTCAAAAAAGATTACAATAATGATTGTTATAATAGAGATACAATAATAACAACAATCACCCATCACCATGAGACAACAATAATTGATCCCCATCACCATGAAACAACAACATAACGATGATAACAGAAAAGCATTGGAAGGGATGGGGGTGGGGGAGGAGTATCAAGGAGGCAGGGGAAAAACATCTTCGATCAAATGGAGAATTAATAATTATAAAAAAAACCATTTTTCAAACAAGTAGAACCCCTATACGATACAGAATTCAAAAGCTCATAATCAACTGGACTATCAAACTAAAACAATATCAAACTAAAACAGTATCGCTTATAATAGTACTAATAATCTCATCTCTAACTGCAATAAAAACAACATCCTCGATAACATCTATTGAATTAGACAAGACAAAGGGCATGAGGAGAGGAAGGAGAGGGGAGAGAGAGAGGAGAGAGAGAGAGAGAGAGAGAGAGAGAGAGAGAGAGAGAGAGAGAGAGAGAGGACACACTATCAAGCTATCAGGTCTACCATAAAAAGATTTTTAAAAATTTCCTCCTTTCCACTTGTTTCAACATTGCAGATTATTTACTAGCTTGTATAGATTACTTCTTTGCATAATTAGTGTGCCTCTTTCCTGCCTCCCCCTCCCTCCACACATATACAGCGTGTGACTGTAGAATTTCTAGTCATAGTAAGACATACTTGAATTTTTTGTTGTTGTAAGGAATACCATTAGTGCTGATAAATGTAAGTATGGTTGATTTTGCCGTATTAATCATGGTTGATTTGCCTTATCAGTCAATTCCTAGGCATTCATGCATTAGATGGCTTTTTAGCTGTGTCTTGAACTGATTTTTGTTTTTGATACATTTTAAGCGTTTTGGGAGTTTGTTCCATAAGTCACTACCTGAGTACAAGAAGCTTGTTTTGTAAAGATTATTTCTTGGTCTCGGAATGTTAGTAGATGATTATGTCTGTGTTCATTGATTTTGAAGCTATTGGTGATCTTTAGAGGGGCATTTCCATTGACAACTTTCTGGACAATAGAGCTTTATTTAGATAAAGTCTGTTTTTGAAGGTTGGATATTTGTTTTCTTATAATCGTTTGATGGTTAGGGAGCTTGATTTTAGTAGAACAAGTTTCAGTGCTCTTTATATAATCTATGAATCAATTTTAAATTCGTATCACTGCAGCTGTCCCAAAGAGATGAAGCATAGTCAACTATAGGCAAAATATGGCCGCAAAAAAAGAGTTTGCGAGAGGTGGTTATTCAGAAAATGTTTTTTTTTTGATAACTGAAGTAGCTTGTAAGAAAGACGTTTTTCCTAGCGCCATCACATGTCAGTCCAAGTAAGATTTTTGTCCAATAATTACACCCAGAATTCTGTGGAGTCAACTTCTTCAATTACTCTTTTACATATCAACAGAGGTTGGAACTTATCTTTCATTTTTTGTCTCTTCTGTCTTGCTAGTACATACATACACATAGTTTTTCGTGTATTTAGGGACATATGGTTTAGTGAGTCCAAGTAACCAATCTGTCAATATTGTGTTGAAGTTTGATTGTAAGTCTGTGGGGGTCAGAATCACTACAATAGAGGGATGTGTCATCAGCAAACATTTCACAGCTACATTCTAGAAATTGGGGTAAGTCATTTACATAGATTGAAAATAGAAGTGGACCCAATATTGACCCTTGTGGTACTCCATGTTTAATAGGTACTAGTTCTGATGTTTGATTATTTGCAGTTACTAGCTGCTGCCTATTCAACAACAAACTTTTCAAAAGATATATCATTTCTGGTGTTAGTTTATACAAGTGAAGTTTACGCAATAATAGGGAATGATTGATTACATCAAATGCTTTTTCAAAGTCAACAAAAAAGAGGACTGTATATTTAATTTCATCGATAGTGTGTAGGAGACTGTCTGTAATTTGTGTAAGAGTTGTGTGACAGGAATATTTTTTACGAAAACCTGACTGATCTTCATTTAATAGATTGTTGTTTACAAAGTAGGAATATACGGATTTTTGGATTATGTTTTTCGAAGGGTTTAGACAAGACAGACAGAATTGAAATTGGTCTGTAATTTGAAGGACAAGCAGTATCACCTGATTTGTGGACTGGTATGATTTTTGCCTTTTTAAATGTGACAGGAAAGTTGTTTTTCTCTATGCACAAGTTATACAAGTATGTCCGTGTTCCAGCCATAACTTGACCACAAAGCTTAATTATTCTTCCATCTAGATTGTCTAAACCACATGTTCTGGAACTTAGTTGAAGAGACAGGCTTTCCAAGACGTCTGTGATTGTCATTGGCAGTTGTTTAAATGGGAATGTTATTTCTTTTGCTTCGATATATTGTTCTAAGTAATGGAGATCATTTTCATTTGACTGTCATTTAATATTACTTTGTCGGCAATGTTTGAGAAGTGGTTGTTCAATCATCAGCTGATTATATCTTTAACTGTCTGTTGACTTTTTGATATAGGTTTATTACATATGTATTGATGGCTTTCCATACTTGGCGAGAGTCAGTAGTTGTAATTAACAACATTTTGAATGTTATCACGTTTTGATTTGCGTTTAGTGTAGTTATTTTGTTTCTTGTGCTCGAACTGCTCATTTGAACCATGTGTTTTCAAATAGTCTCTTAGGTGTATTTCGGATTCTATGTCTTTTTTATAAAGGTGATTTGATTTTTTCTTGAACTCTTTTTTTTATGAAAGGGGCATGTTTGTCGTATACTGAAGTAAATGTCCTAAACCAAAATTCAGCAGCTTATCAGGGTCTCGGATTTGGTATATGTCATGTAATGGAGAGTTTGTCAAGTCTGAAGGAAATCTTGCTCGTTAAAGTTTTTAAATTTCCTGTAAAAATAGTTTTATGCCCTACTTTAGGTATTTTGATAGATTTTTAAACCAAGTAAAGCACACTGATTATGATCACTGCATCCACATGAGGAGCACATACTTCTGTTATGTGTTGTTTTGTAGTAGTGTGATATGATCTATTAATGTTCTAGAGTTATTTGTTATCCGAGTGGTCTGTCTATTAGTTGTTCTAGGCCAAACATAATAATGTTTGTGGCCCATTTTGGTTTAGGTTTAATGAGTCTTGTTAAAATCCCAAGAAATATTGTTTCATTGTTTAAAAGTTACCTCATCCAAAGGGAGTTGAATTTTTTCTAGCCAGTTCTACTGGTTTCTGAAGGATTCTGTATAGAAATCCTATTAATATTGGTCTATTCTGTTTTAATTTTATTTCAATCCACATGGATTCAATGTCATAAACTCAAGGATATTATTCTTTTACAACTGAGCGAGAGGCTATATATGATAAGTAATCCGTGGACTTGGGTTTGTGAGGATATTCACGGAAGATTTGATACCTGGAATATTCATGTGGTGCATCTGTTACATTTGGAGAAAGTCGGGATTCAGCTAGGCAAAACAAATGAAACTGATTTCCACTGTTGTATAGTATGGTTGCAATGTCATCTTTTTTGTTTGTTGCACTGTTGATATTCAGGTAGCCTACTCGGAGGCCCTGTTTTGTTGGCCACTTGTCTGAAGTTTGAGACATAAAATATGTCAGGATTGATTGGCTAATTTATATAATTATATATATTCTTGTTCTGTACGTTTAAGTAATCTCTCAAAATAGAAGACCCGTTTAGTAGGTTTTCTATTCAATAAACAAACGGAGAATATAATAAAATAAAGGGAAACACCCAAAAAAACGAACAATACAAAAAGTAAAATTTCAAAAGTTCTGGATCTAAAAAAATCGGTCTGTTTATCAAACAGATATAAACCCCGTTCCCTTTATAAGTGTAGAATATTTTTAAAAAAAAATACTAAAAATTTCTTTTTTTTCTAAAAAAATAACATCATTCAAAATACACGTATTCATATAAGCCTAAAACAAGCAAATCAGTCAAAAAGGTAAAAACAAAAATAAATAAAAATTTTTCTTGGAAAACCCCTACGAAAAAATTTGTTCTAAACAACTTTTTGATCTAGATCTCTGGGTAGCAATATAGCGCTAATCACAACATCAATTTTTTTAAATCAGCAGACGCTTGTTAAACCCAATTTTGCTATCGCCTGTGTTTGTGTGTGTTGTGTGGTTGTGTGTGTGTGTGGTTGTGTGTGTGTGTGTTTTACGTGTGTGTTTTTTGTGGGGTGCGTGTGTGCATTTTTGGGGACTTGATGGAATTTTGTTACTGGTTGTAGACTGAAAGAATGATTTGAGTGAAGCGCTTTGTTTGTCCTGCAAATATACCTATATAAACCCTTTTTTTTTATATTTTTTTAAATTTATTTTGAACTAAAGAATCTTTTTGTTTTTGCAGTGTTTTTAAGGGGAAAAGAGCTAAAGCAGTTTTAAGTTTTGACAGACAACTTTACAGTGTTGCTTTTATTTAAAAAATTTGGTAAACCATTCACCATCAGCATACATTTTTTCTACTATATGGGGGAAAGATTATTGCTCGACATTTCCTTTCAGCAGCATTTAACCGGAAAGACAATTTTGAAGCGTTTCAAATCCAGGAAAATAAACCTGGGTGCTGAATGGAAGCTCAAAACCCCGCTATGCTGATAATGCACCACATTTGCGGGAAAACCCCCTGTGGGATTTATTGCCCAAGGGTAAACAAACAGTTTCGATCTAAACATCACAGCCGACAGGAGCCCGATGAATTTCCTTTTTAAATTTCATTAAAATTCACGAGTTCTCTGATTTTTCCCTTTTATGTGATTCTGAAGTTTCCAAAAGTACAAACCAACTACATCCCTATGATTGTCCCCAAATGGGGAAAAAAAGTCTGGTAGCCCGTCCTATCGTTTTGGTTATAGCAAAACCCATTCCCCTTCCAGCAGCCAGGACGTCCTTCGTCCAAACCACCTATGCAAGATACATCCCCTTGTAAAAGAAGGAGAGCCTAAATCATCTGGCATGCAGACAATCAGGGAAAGGTTTGGAGGGAACAGATTTAAAGATACTGCAGCAGACATGATTTTGAAATCTTGGTGACCAGCAACTCGGGTTGAATATAATTGCTATATTAAGAAGTGGACAAACTATGCCCACAACAATTGTCTGGATGAGTCTACACCTGACCCTGTCTATCTATCTATCTATCTGTCCCATAGTCTGACGACTGTGGGGGCACCCTCAAAGACTCAACAACCAGTTCCCTCCATTCCTCTCCCTGTTCTGCCTTTCTCAGGGTTTTGTTGAGTTCTAGGCCTGTCCATTCGCTGATGTTATCCTCCCAGCTCTTCCTTGGTCTGCCTCTTCTTCTTCCTCCTTGGACAGTGCCTTGTAAAACTGTCTTTGCAAGTCCTTTGGATCTTGTGACATGCCCATAAACCATTTAAGTTTACGCTTTTTCACGATCGTTAGGTTCTCATAGGGTCCAATGGTTTGCTGGATTCTGTTATGCACGCTTTCGTTGCTTATGTGGCTTTGTAGGAGATGCCAAGGAGTCTCCGAAAGCATCTCATCTCCACTGCCTGTACTCTTCTCTCCAAATCTGCAGTCAGGGTCCATGATTCACAGGCATATAGAAATATGGATGACAAGGGAGCGCATTAGTCTGATCTTGGAGATAAGTGAGATATTTTTATCTCTCCAGATGGTGTTTAGTTTTGACAAAGCTGTTATTGTCTGTGCAGTCCTGCATACTACCCTGTAAGTATAGCACAATTTCTTGCTTTCCTGTACTCTGAATGTGCAGGTTATAGTGTTGTGAATAGTTGAAGAAGTGCTTTGAGTGCATATTTTTTTCGAGATGATACCAGCAGACACTTAATAGGCTACCATCATGACATTTGTAGATTATGAAAAATAGTGTTTGAGAAACACCCAGCACTGCTAAAGTACCAAGAGACATGGAATATAGATATTGTTTTGGAACATGCTTGAGTGTCCAGAAATACTTGATCTGACACTCAAACATTTGACTTAGAGATCTGTAATTTTTGTTGTCCCTCTTAACAGGGCAAAGAGGTCAAGCATTACATGCAGTGAAAATGCATGATATCATACTTTATTCCAATAGATGTGTTCTTTTTTCTCTGGGAAACAAAAGCATACCAGGTGTTCATATAGAGCAAGCAAATATCTTGTCATTCCCTAACAATGATAAACTGTCTTTGGTGAAACATCTCCATAGATATCTAGAGGTCACAAGGGAGCTCCAGAAAGGTTTAGAACTGTTCATCAGCTGTATTAAGCCTTATGATTCTGTCTCCAGGAAAACCTTTCTTGTTGGCTGAAAACGGTGCTTGAAATGGCGTGCGTAAATATCTCAAAATATGGAAGCCACAGTACACGTCTGCCAGAACCAGTACAGCTGCCAGTCATGGTGCCTCCCTTGCATCAATCATGAAGACAGCAGGCCAGAGTAGTCAGACAACTGTTTGTAAATGTCATAACAAAGCTGTTACACCAAACTTTGGACAGTTGGCTTAGGACATCTACCTTTCAAAACAATATTTTGTCATATCTGAATTAAGTTTTGTTTTATATAAGTGAATCTTCACTGATCAATGCTTCATCAGTTTGTTACAAACTTTCTTTTTCATTGAATGAGGTACGTTAAATGTGTCTTGTAATGTGTTGTAATTGTCTGTCCACTAGGTCGCTCAAGTTTCGTTCAAGTTTCGCGTGATTTCTCTGTACGAGAAATGGATTATAAATATTTTTTATAATTAAAGTAGGCTTACACAAGAAAAGTGGAGTTTAATTAGGAGTATTCTTTAATCTGTTATAGGGAAGAGAAACTACGCGCCCTCTCAAACGATTTGAGAGAATCGTGATGAACATACCCTCAATATTGTAAGCCTAGTGGACACATTTGCTAAATACTGACTCTCTTGGTGCGCAGGTCCGCTGTGACATCTCGCGTAATTTATCTCCCTTCCAATCGATTCAAAATAATCCTAATTAAACTCCACCTTCCTAGCGTAAGCCTAGTTTAATTATAAAGTTAATGTCCAAAAGCTTCAGGAGATGGTACTGACCACAGCAAACCTCCACAGAACAAGTTGCGGACTCACGACGGACACCAAAGCACTCATAGGCACAACCTGGTGGACTCTTGCAGGTACGGGTTCTCTTTTTAAATCCTGGGCCGCAGGTTTGGGAGCAGGGGGTGTACTCTGACCATGTATTCCATCCAGTGTTTGACGAGTCTGCAACAGACCGCCAGGAGAGGAAATAGGGATTTTTTTTAACAGAGACATTTAATGCAGGCCTCAGTACTTGCTTTATATCCATAACTGACACTACACATTGACATCATTTTAATGCAGGCCTCTACGCTTAGTCTATTACCATAACTTTCATTGCACTGTAACAACATTTAATGCAGCTCTCGGTACTTTGTTTATTACCGTTACTGACATCAATCCATAACAACACTTAATATAGGCCTTATGAAGATAATTATTCTTTTTTTTAAACAACAACACATACATGCTTGTTTTGTGACGGCACCCACGAAGCAAATGTGCAACTGCTTCTATGGTAGGCAAAAGGCTGCATACACAAAATGTCACCTTCAGTAAACCTTGGAGCTCTAGCCCAATAACAAGCTAGAAAAAAGGCCCAAACAAAAATCACCAACCCCGCTGCCGAGATCCGAACCCATGACTTCATTACCCATGGGGCTCAGTTACATGGCCTCAACCACTTTGCCAAAGCTTTTGTAGTGTTAGTCTTTCAAATGAGACATGGGCCAAAGCCCTGAGTATGCCTCATTGCTCACAAAGTACACTGTGTTGCTGGTTGTCCACAAGAGTGAAACTACAATAAACGACATTAGTCAAGTCAATTCTAAAACACTTAAATCATCCCATGAAGGGCAATTACAATACTGACAAACAGATTGATATGCATCAAAAATATCAAAAGACACAAAAAGCTATATTTCATATTGGTTAAAACAATCAGAAATGACTTCAAAAAAAGTATCACGAACGCACACACACACACACACACACACTCACACACACACATATGCATGCGCACAACACACATACACACACATACACGCACACACAAAACACACAACAATTGTGAACACAATGTTAAAAAACAACAAACCACCCCATTGACTAGGACATAAAAACTTATTACTTACGCACGCCCCATACGCAACACGTACACACACACGTGCGTGCGTGTGCGAAACACACCCACCACCATACACCAATGTATGAATTCAGTAATTTAAGGACAATTGACTAGAAGACAGACTTATTTCACCCCACACACAACACTCACACACACACACACACACACACACACACACACACACACACACAAATATGTATTGACTACACTCATAACAATGACAATCAGCAAGTAATTCAGAGAAATGTAAAACCTAGGTAGTAAACATCATTGTGAATTCGGAATTCGAATGCTTACTGGCACAAAAGAATTTCTTTTTCTGTTTGTTTTACTGATGGGGCACTGAAAACGGCGTTCCGAAAGCAACAACTGAAATTCTGGAAACAAAGCATGTGATGGATCGGCCAAAATGGCTGTGGCTTTGCGTACAAGCTGCTGATTGCAGAACGACATGAGTTCTCTTTGCTCTTCTCTAATTATTTTTTTTATCAGATTCTTACAATTCTCTGCAGGCCATTCTTGTTTTTAACACTAAGGTTATTGTACCAACAAATGAAAGCAAAACTTAGAACACTCTCTATGTAAGAAGTGTAAAACAAGGACAAAATCTTTTTGTCTACAAAAGTGAGTTCAGTTTCCTCAGAAAATACACACGTTGTTGTCCCTTTTTGACAATAGCGTCAGTGTTAACGTACCAGTTTAACTTGTGGTCAAAAACAGTTTCCAGATACTTATAGTTCGAAACGTTTTCAACTTCCTGATTATGGATAATAATATTGTTAGGAGTGTGCCATGATCTTCCGAAGTTGATTGGCAGATCTTGAGTTTTAGAAACATTTAGCTCTAGATAGACCTTGTCACATCAGTGTACGGAAATCGGTGAGGGCTGGACCGTGGTCTAAGACTGATCCGGATAAGAGAGATAACAGAGCACTGTCGTCTGCGAACTTTACCAGAAAGGAATTTCCAAAGTTGCTTCTGCAATCATCTGTGTATAGAATGTACAGAAGTGGTGAGAGGACGAAACCATGTGGAGAACCAGTGCAGGTAAATCTAACCGAAGTAAAAATTTTGTCAGCAAAAACACGCTGTGGTCTGCTGGTAAAAATTCAATCAGCCAACAGACAAGTTGATTGTCTACGTAAAATTTTGAAATTATTTTGTTAACCAGAACGTGAAGCTACATTGTATTGAAAGCTGAACTAAAGTCAGCGAACAATATTCTGGCATGAGAATCAGGTGTTTCCAAGTGGCTATACAATTTGTTCAAAACAAATAGTTTGGCATCTTCGACACCCCTTCGAGATCTGTACGCAAATTGTAGTGGGTCAAGGTATTTCTCTGTAGCGGAAAGAATGAGAGATTTTACGATCTTTTCTAGCGTTTTCATCTCAAGAGATGTGCGAGCTACAGGTCTAAAATCGTTAGATCGTGAAGGATTGGGTTTATTTGGAAGATGTATTACATTGGAAGTTGTCCAAATAACTGGAATCTGACAAGTATCCATTGAGGCCTGGAACAGGTGTTGAAGGACACTGGCAAGCTCAGTAGTGCAGAATTTCAAGGTTCTTCCACATATAGTATCTGGTTCGGGAGATTTGTTCATTATCTATTAATATAAGTGCTTACAGATAACTTCTTCATTAACAATGACGCTATTCTAAAACACTAGGAATTGCTTCAGGTCATTTATTTAATCTGAGAAATCATGCTTTTTAAAGCTAGTAAAAAAGGCGTTTAAATGGTCTGGTAAGTTGTTATCACATACCCCATGCAAACTGATCTTTGATCTATGTTGGACACCTACCATGTTTACTGCAGACGTAGTTTTGATACCCTGCCATGCAGCACAAAAATTGTTCCCTGCAAACTTGTCTTTTATCTTATTTTATATAATATACGTCTGGCCTGTGCAATAGCAGCTTTGACTTCTTTCTTACTTCCTTTTTTGTTGCTCTGTGCCTGTGTAAAATACTACTTTCTTTTTGTTTAGTACATGTTTCAGATCCTTTGTAACCCAAGGCTTGTTATTCAGGTAAATGGTTATCTCCTTAGTTGGAATGACACAACTAAAACAAAATGAAATATAAGAACAAATAACATCAGTGAGTTCATTCAGATCTGAACACACATTATAAAACATATCCCAGGCAGTGCAATTAAAGCAGCCTTGCAGACTAGCTATACTATCAGCAGTCCATTTTCTTGAGGTCCTGACTATGGGCTGAAGGCGCTGAAACACTGACTGGTACATGGGTGCAAGAAGAACACAGTTGTGGTCAGATGATCCCAGGAGAGGTAAAAGCAATGATCTATAGGCGCCTGCTGCAGTCCTGTAGCACAAGTCTAGGGTTTTGTTTCTTCGCGTAGGGCAGGTCACATACTGTTCATAGTTCTTCAGCAGTTTACTAAGGGAGCAGCTATTGAAATCACCCAGGATAAACGTAGGGGCATCAGGGGATATAGAATCGAGCACATGGAGGTGATCAAATAAATATATGTTCCGTTGCTCTAGCCACTTTTGCTTTGGGGTCAATGTAAGTCAAAGTTAAAAAAAATAGTTGCTGGAATATGTTTTTCCCCTTGTGTGATTTTCAACTTGTTTTATTGTAAAAATTAGAATAACCGTTGTTTCAGCCAAGTCCTGTGCATTGATCACGTGTTGCAAGCTTAAAAAAGTGTTTTTCCTGATCAATGCATACAAACAAAGCAGTCCATACACCCCCAAGCAGTAGTTTCTTCTTATTGGTGGCTCTGTACCTCTAGCTAAACATTATCTCCACGGGAAAAAAAACAGGTAATTTCCACCGACTATTCTGCGGTAAGTGACTGGGAGTGATACAGAGACATACACTACTGGTGGTCAGTACTGTAGCTTGGTGGGGAGGGGGGGAGGGGCAGTGAGTGCTCTGATCATTGAGCTATGCCGAACCCAATATCTCAAAACACAGATACAATACAGTTCAAAACACTAGACATAATGTAGGTACAACAAAATACAACAAGGCATAAACACAATATGATATAACCTGTATAATAGTCAAAACAAAGTTTGAAACAGAACAGTATGCAGCAGAACAGCACAGTACAGCATTCTCTTAAGCACTAAACTGCAGTGCAAAATGACACATTCTGAGAGTGAAAGCACGCCATCAGTTCCCCAATGCACAACACGACACGCACGAGCACAGAACAAGGGGGCGCCCACAATCCAAAGTCAGGAGCACAATAGTGGAGCTTTCCAGAATGATTTCACCAGTACCTTCACCTATCCAATAGTCTCATAGACCGTTGGGGTATCACTGAAAATTTGCAACCTGCTTCCTCCATTTCCTGCCGGTCTCAGGTTTCAGTAGTATGTCTTTCCACACAAGACCAGTCCACTCTCTGATGCTGTGTTTCCATCGTTTTCTCTGTCTGCCTCTTCCTCTCCCTCCTTGTACTGTTCCCTGAAGGACAGTCTTGGCCAGTCCAGCTGTTCCTATGATGTGCCATTACCACATCAATTTTTGTTTTTTTCATTGAAGTCAAGAGCTCTTCATATGACCTGATGGCGTTTTCAATTCTTGGTTTTACTTTCTCGTTAGTTATTAATATCTGTATGAGATAGCTAAACGTTTTTGAAAGAATCTCATCTCTCCCGCTGCAGAATTGGTGGCAGTAAAAGCAGCAGTAGCAATAGTGGCAGTAAGATGTTTTCCTAGTAGCAGTGGGTGTCATCATTGACGTCGTAGTTGCAATCATATTCGTAGCTGTAGTGATGGTGATGGTAATAGTGTTTGTGGTACTGGTAGTACCAGCAGCAGCAGCAATAGTAGCAGCGGCATCTGTTGTATAGTCAAAGTAACGGTAGCAGCTAAAGTAGAGGTAACCCATAAAAAAGTTACACCATAGAAGCAGCAACCACAATCGTAGTTATAGTAATAAAATTAGAAGTAGCAGTAGCAGTGGTAGCAGCAGCAACAGCAGCAGCAGCAGGAGCAGTAGTAGTAGTAGAAGAAGTAGTAGTAGTAGTAATAGTATAAGTATTTGTGATGGTGGTGGTGGTATAAATTGAGGAAAAAAATTTTCAACTTACTAAGTGTGCGTGCGGTACAACGTTCTGCAAATGACAAAACAAACAGCCGATTAAAGAACATAAATCACTAAAACAAACAAACACCCCCTCCAAAGCGATAAGGGGTAAAAGCATTGGTTTTCATGGTCGGTTATTTAATTCACATACAAAGCAAAACTAACACATCTGCAAAGACAAGTGTTTGAAAACTTGAGCACAACATCGAATCGATAGTATTTGTAGAGATATGCTTTTAAATTCTGAAAAATTAGATAATGATGAAAATTTACAGTTGTGTTGGAAAACTCAAAAGCAGCCAAAACTAGAATACAAAAACAACATATTGATCTTTCAATTGTAGGCAGCACTCCACAATCAGCATTATCTTTTTTCCTTAAAGCGTTTCTTTTTAAATACAAAAGATAGCTTGCACTCTGACACCAATAAAGAAATATCTCTTAATTCTGTTATTAATAACTGAAACCTCTTACACTGTCAAAATACAGAAGAAAACCTCTTACACTCTGTCATAATACAGAAGAAAAACTCTTACACTCTTTCATAATTCAGAAAAAACCCTCTTACACTCTGTCATCAATACATATAAACCTCTACACTATGTCAGAATAAAGATAAAAACCCTTACATGCTGTCATCAAAACGGGAAAAAACCTCCACACTCATCATCATCATCAGTCCCGTGACCTTGGCAGTCGTTGAGGAGACCCGAAAGACGATGCCGTGGTAAGCCTCCTCCATCCATCTCGATCCTCGGCTCTGCGCAGTAGTGCCGAGTCATTCATTCTGGTCCAATCTCTGATGTTGTCCATCCATGACTTGTTCTGTCTTCCCCTCTTTCTGCCACCTTCGAGTGTTCCCTGCAGTACTGTTTTGGGCAGAGTGTTGTGGCGGGTGATGTGGCCGAACCATATCAGCTTTTTCTTCTTGACGATGGTGAGAAGGGGTTCCTGTGGACCTGCCAGCCGTGTTATTTGGCTCTTGACAAATTCATTGGTCTTTCGTTCTCTCCAGGATATGTCCAGCAGTTTTCTATGGCATTTTGTTTCAAATGACTGGATTCGCTTTGCTGTTTCAGCAGTCAATGTCCAGGTTTCACTTCCGTACAGCAGGATAGTCTGAACTAGGGCTTTGAAGAGCTTTAGTTTGAATGGGAAACTGATCTCTTTACTTTTCCATATGGTGGTGAGTTTTGTCATGGAAGATGTTGCCATGGCTAGTCTGACTTTGATTTCTGTCATCGATTGCCCGTCCCTTGTGAGTGTAGCGCCAAGGTATTTTAAAGCGTCTACCTCCTCCAGTTGCTGGCCGTTCATGTAAATTTTAGCAGTGGCGTTGCTCGTGCTGTTCACAAGTACTTTACTTTTCTACGAGCTCACCTCCATTCCATATGCTCCAGCTCTGTTCTCAAGTCTGGTCGTAAGATCTTGCAGCTCTGTGTTACTTCCGCCCATGAGGTCAATGTCATCGGCAAACCGTAAGTTGTTGAGGGGTCTGCCGCCAATGGAGATGGTAGGGTGGAAGTCATGGAGGGCTTCTCTCATAATGTTTTCCAAGAACAGATTAAACAGGACTGGAGATAACAGGCATCCTTGTCGGACCCCAACTGTGGTTTTGAAGTAGTCTCGGACCTGATTGTTCAGAAGGACTGCACTGATTGCGGTGTTGTATAGTGCCTTGAATGGTTCCCTAGTCCTTCTTCAATGCCAAACATTCTGAGGACCTGCCACAGGCCTTCGTGCCATACTCTGTCGAAAGCCTTCTTGAAGTCGATAAAGTTATGGAACAGGTCTCTCTGATGTTGAAGATGTTTTTCCATAAGGATGTGGCAGTTAAAAATCTGTTCGATAGTGCTCCTGCCTGCCCTGAACCCAGCTTGTTCCTCTGCAAGGTGTTCTTCTGCCTCCTTCTTGAGTCGATTCAAAATAACTTTGAGCATAATCTTGCTGGCGTGGCTGATGAGGCTGATTGTTCTATAGTTTTGGCATTGGCGTAAATTCCACACTCCACACTATGTCATAATAAAGACGAAAAATCCGTCTAGGTAATCAATACAGATTTTTAAAAATCTTGCTCTGTCATCAATACAGACCAAAAAATCTGCTCTGTTATCAATACAGAAAAAAACAATTCTTACACTCTGTCATCAGTACAGTGAAAAAAAACCCACCTACCCTCTTACACTCTATCAAGAATACAGAAAATAAACCTCTTACACTCTGGCAATAATAAAAAAAACAAACCCTCTTACACTCTGTCATTAATACAAAAAACGCTCTCACACTGTCAGCAATACAAAAAAAAACACTGTTACACTCTGTCATCAATACAGACAAAAAAACTCTTACACTCTATCATAAGTACAGAAAAAAACAACCTTACACTCTGTGAACAATTAACACATTTTAGTTTTAGAGGATAATAGAATAAGCATAACAATAGCTTTTTTGTACATCTGTCAACAATACAGAATTAAACCTCTTACACTCTGTTATCAATACAAAGAGAAACTCTTACACTCTACCAGTAATACTACAAAAACACCCTACTCTTTGTCCTCAATACTAAACATCAGCATTATCTTACTTTCCCAATGTTATCCATATTGACTATTAGATTGTAAACAACACTTCCCCCTCAACATTATCTTACGTTCAAGAAGGAGGGTGGCAGGATGGCTAAGACGTACGCCTGCTAACAAGTAAACTGCAAGGTTTTGGGTTCAATTTCCAGCCTAGCCCTTTCTTCCCATTTTGACGGAAAAAACCAACTAAATGTCAAAATCCTTTGGATGAGACTCTAAACTGAGGCTTCGTGTGCAAACCCACGCAAAACATCTTGCGCACTCGTTCAAACCCGCTCCACGTTTTGGTAGAGTAAGCTACTGTGTACCGGGTTTCGCATGACAGAAAAAACCCAGCATGCATAAGGTGTAGTGTTTAGATACAATCTCCGAAGTCAGAACACAGCTTTGCTAAATAGTGAGAAAAATGGTCGCATACACATAAATCTCACAATTGGTGAACTAAGGAGCTTTAGCTGAGGAACAAAACAAAACATATATATCTTACGTGTACAGCTTGGTCCATATAAGCCAATGTAGCATATGCAATAGGGTTCCCCTTGTGAATTTATTCTACATATCCCCTTTTGATCACAGGATATGCTGTCACAAGGTTCACAGTCTGACCGGTCCACTTTGCATTGAACAAGAAAACAAAAGGAAAAGAGTTCAGTTTTCATGGCGGTGACTGACACAAGTACAAGCAACGTCTGATCAACTAAACCAGTCAGCTTTTGACAGGGAAATGTCGTCATCAAATCTATTCTTCTTCTTCTTCTCTTCCTCACCCAGCGTGGGGACGCCATTCTATGGGGTGTGCATAGTGTCACCAAGTCTTGACTAGTCTTTGAAAACAGGTGTTATGTATGTATGTATGTATGTATGTATGTATGTATGTATGTATGTATGTTGTGTGTGTGTGTGTGTGTGTGGTGTGTGTGTGTGTGTGTGACTACAGGAATAGCATCAACCTTTTTTTTAATAGAAAAGTAGGCCAGAAATGACAGTGGATGGATGATAACACTCAGTATACAATCTGGGGTATGGAGGGGGATATAGAAGAGAGGGACATGGAGAGGGATATGGAGAAGGAGAGGGACATGGAGAGGGATATGGACAATGGGAAGGACATGAAGAGTGATGTGGATATGAATGTGGATATCGAAAGGGATGTGGATATGGATAGGGACATGGAGAGGAATGTGAACATTGAGAGGGATGTGGATATTAAGACGGATGTGGAGAGGGACATGGAGAGGGATATGGATATTAAGAGGGATGTGGAGAGGGATATGGATATTAAGAGGGACATGGAGAGGGATATGGATATTAAGAGGGATGTGGAGAGGGATATGGATATTAAGAGGGATGTGGAGAGGGATATGGATATTAAGAGGGATGTGGAGAGGGATATGGATATTAAGAGGATGTGGAGAGGGATATGGATATTAAGAGAGATGTGGAGAGGGATATGGATATTAAGAGGGATGTGGAGAGGGATATGGATATTAAGAGGGATGTGGAGAGGATATGGATATTAAGAGGGATGTGGAGAGGGATATGGATATTAAGAGGGATGTGGAGAGGGATATGGATATTAAGAGGGATGTGGAGAGGGATATGGATATTGAGAGGGATGTGGAGAGGGATATGGATATTGAGAGGATGTGGAGAGGGATATGGATATTGAGAGGGATGGAAAATGGATATGGATATTAAGAGGGATGTGGAGAGGGATATGGATATTAAGAGGGATGTGGAGAGGGATATGGATATTGAGAGGGATGTGGAGAGGGATATGGATATTAAGAGGGATGTGGAGATGGAGATGGGGAGAGTATGGATATGGAATAGAGAGAGAAATGGAGAGGGATAGGGACAATGGTATGGAGAGAGAGAAACATGGAGAGGGATATGGTGAGAGACATGGAGAGGAATAGGGATATGGAGAGGGACATGAAGAGGAATATGGATATGGAGAAGGACATGGAGAGGGATATGGAGAGGAATAAGGGTATGGAGAAGGACATGGAGAGAGATATGGATATGGATAGAGATATAAAGAGGAATATGGATATGGAGAAGGACATGGAGAGGGATATGGATATGGATAGAGATATAAAGAGGAATATGGATATGGAGAAGGGCATGGAGAGGGATATGGATATGGATAGAGATATAAAGAGGAATATGGATATGGAGAAGGGCATGGAGAGGGATATGGATATGGATAGAGATATAAAGAGGAATATGGATATGGAGAAGGGCATGGAGAGGAATGTGGATATGGAGAAGGACATGGAGAGGGATATGGATATAATAGGGGCATGGAGAGAGATATGAAGAGGGATATGAAGAGGAGTGAGCTCAGTCATTCCAATTTCTCAAGTCACACATACACCAGGGCTACCCTGATATATTGTACCATAACAGAAATCTACAATACAGATCTAGTAAATTAAATAGCATTACATAAAAAGGAAGAGGGTGCACTCTTCTTTTTTTCTACAACCAATCAACCCCTTCCTCTCTCTGTCTCTGTCTCTCTGCATCTCTCTCTCTGTCTCTCTTTCTTTCTCTCTCTGTGTATCTCTCAATTTCTCTGTTTTCTCCTCTTGCTCTGTTTCTCTCTTCTGTATATAATATATATATATATATATATATATATATATATATATATATATATATATATATATATATACATACACACACAAGATATATATTATATATATATATATATATATGTTTGTCTGTCTCCCCCACCTTCTCCCTCTGTCTCTGCCTGTCTCTCTGTCTCTCTAAGCAAAGGTTAAAAACAAGTGTTGAAAAAAACACCACAGGTCCATTACAACGTCAACACCAACATTAACAAAAGCCCTGTATCACATGACACAATACTTACGACAATACAACAAAAATATGAACAGAGAGTTGACAAGCCATGTTGGAAAAATGGAGGAAATGGACCATCCCACAGGTGACATAGTGTTGTCTTGGAGAACCTGAAACACATGACAACTGCAAGCATTCTACTTACTTCCATTATCATGATCATATAGTAACACATATCATATTTATGTTAAACTTTTGATCTCATCAATACTTCTTTCTTGTTTCTCAGAAAATCCTACGCCTTATAGTGTTAAATTTGTAATAACAAGTTACAAAGAAGTGGATCGGTGGTCTAGAGGTAACGCGCCTGTCTAGAAAGCGAAAAGTCCGGGTCTGAAGTGTGCGGCGGTTCGTACCCCGTTTGGACCGGAAATTTTTCCCCCATCCATTAGACCATGAGTGGTGGTCTTGGCGCTAGTCTTTCGGATGAGACGATAAACCGAGGTCCCGTGTGTTACACGTAATTATTTAGCGCACGTAAAAAAAACCCACGGCAACAAGAGAGTTGTCCCTGGCAAAATTCTTAAAGAAAAAAGCCACTCTGATAGGGAAACAAATACAGCTGCAGACAAAAAAAAGGGTGAAAGGGTGGCGCAGCGCTAAGTGGCGACGCGTTCTCCCGCTCTCCCCGGGGAGAGCAGCCCGAGTTTCGCGGGGAGAAATCTGCCGTGACTTAAAGTGGTATGAAATAAAATCTGAGCGCTTTGATTTGTTGCTTTACAAGATTCAGCGCTATATAAATTCCATACATTATTATTATTATAAGTTCAATAATTTTAGCATGGACATCGTTTACAGGTTTAATCTGAAATTACGCCCTGAAAGTTGATAGTATTTAACCATAGAAGGGCGTCCTTGGTTGGCAACCCCATTACCTAGTTAGCTTGTTGTACTTTATTTTGTGCAGTTTCAGTAATTTGTTCTTTTGTGTGTGTTGTTGTTGTTTTTTCTATACAATGTTAATAATTTTAGCAGGTTTTGTAGATAATTTGAGCGTGTTAAATTTCTAGATCTAGTGCTTATTTTCTAGATGTAGTGCTGATAATTTTCGAGATTATGTGCTAGTTTTCTAGATCTAGTTCTGATAACTTTCTAGATGTAGTGCTAATTTTCTAGGTCTATTGGGGAATTTTATCAGTTGAAAGTCGCAAACGTAAATGGCCAACGCTCTAAGAGTATAGCGTGAGGATAACGTGTCTGATGTGATGAATTTTAAATTCTGACTCGAGGAAAAAGTACCCACGTAAATTCCTATTCAATATCCTCGAAACAAAGTAACTAAAAAAAGAGAGTCCCCCAACCTTACCAAAACCACTTTACGACACGACACTTGTGTCTTTATATTTACGCTATCAAAACTGAAGTTTTCACTAGAGATTTCAAACCCAGAGTGAAAAAACAAAAGCAATAACATGAGTGCTTGTGTATTATCCTTGAAATAAAATAAATGAATAAGACGATAAAAAACCCAAACAAAAACAAACCACGTTATGGCCCAATAAAAAGGTAAAAGGTAAAGGTGTCCCATAATCTATGTGGTTATAGGGGAGCAAGAAGTCAGAGACCTCACTTCTTAAGGGGCCAGCATATTGAGGGCGATGCCCATCTCCTCTTCCTCGCTGCTTTACCTTCCCTGACCCTAAAGAGGGAAAGTACCCATTTACAGCTGGGTGAACTGGGGAACTGTACTGAAACCAAGGCGCTCAAATGGTCACCCATCCATCAGGTAACCATGCTTGACGCTGCTTAACCTTGGCTAGAGAAAGCAAGTGGTCTGACCACTGCTATATCCCCACCCCATACAAAACGCAATACCCATTTCATAATACTAGCTTTGTCAAAACATTGTATTTGAATTTGATCACGTAATCATTAGATTAAGAGAAAAATTCACAGTCAGAAAGGAAAGAGAAATATTGTAAGACCAAACTACACCTTCAGATACGTTTTTCTATCAATACAAGCAAATACTGCAATGTATTATTTCAGTATGAGTAACGTACGAAAAACTAATATGCTCACAAAATAGAATCAGACACTCCTCAAGTTCTGTTTTACAGGTGATTCATCAGTTTATTGTTTCTAGTGTAATGGCAGTAGTATCAGCTGCTCAGCACACATACTATCATCAGGACTGGTCAGAGACCAGCTACAATTATCAACAAGAAAAGCATCACTTTAGGTTTACTGGGTAGAACCAAAAATCTGATGCAAACTATCATGGGAAATACCTGCCTAGCCTCTATAACCAAAGTGCCAAAATAAAGTCAAATCTGTGCTGGACACGCATGACAATCACCAATTATCCTAAGTTTTCAAGTACAGGGACCACAAACAGACCACTCTCAACCGTGGATCAAGTTCAGTCAAGTCAAAGGTTTAACTGACTCACCCCCTTTCCTATTTCGATGTCCTGGTAATTCACGATTCGGAGAAGGATAGGCTCTTCCAAGTTCAAGGAGCCCAAGACACACTGTTGGAAAACTTCTATACAAAGCCCCAAGGACACTTCAAGGAGTTAAGAGAGAAGTAAAATCAAAGTTCAGAAAAATGATGTCTATCCAGACGTGGTAAATAATCAGAATTCCTCGTATTGACGTCATCTTAACGTACAGAGTGTGACTCTAACATGCGTTTCGACAAATGACATCATAGAGACTTTTACGTTAAACACGATTTCTGTCGTCCTTTCTAGACAGATCAGTTCTATAAGCAAATAGAACGCCAGCCACACTGATTAAACATAAGCTTAGAATACAAGAGAGACACATAATTTGTCTCGGCAGGCGGAATGATTACATAATTATCCACTTTTAAAATGGGACAGTGATGGATTAAAGAAGAAGGGCAGAATAAGAAGAAAAGCAAAGAAACAGATTTAATGTACATTTAGATCTAATGCATGGAGTCATGCACCTTCACCTATCCCATGATCGTGTAGACCATTGAGGCATCAACGAAGATTTTGGAACTAGCTTCCTTCACTCTCCACAGCTTTCTGCAGTAAGTCGTTCCATTCAGGGCCAGTCCACTCTCTGACGTTGTCTTCCCATGGTTTTCTCTGTGTGCCTCTTCGTCTCCCGCCTTGTACTGTTCCCTGTAGGACAGTCCTGGCCAGTCCAGATGTGCGTGGGTTAATGGAGCCATTAGCAAGAAATAAAAAGATACACAAATGCAGGACAAGCAAGCAAGCAAACAATCATGCATCCATTGATAAATACATGTACATACATTTTGTCTCTGCCTTTTCCCCCTTTCTCTTCCTACCTCAGTCCCCTATTGTCAAATTATCACTTTAAGAGGAGAGACAAAGTGAGGAAGAAAATAAAACACACCACACACGCACCTGGCGCGCGCGCGGGCACAAACACACACACACACACATACACACACACTCTCTCTCTCTCTCTCTCTCTTTATATAATAATATATATATTTATATATATAATAATATATATAATATATTATATATATATAATAATATATATATATATATATATATAATATAATTTATATATATACACACATACATACATACATACAACAAATCTATATAGATTTATAGTAGAAACGACTTCTGTATCAACATAATTATTTGAATCCAGTTTTGCTTTCTCGGCCCTCTCTCAGCTCCATTAGTTTGTCATGCTTCAGAGTCTCTTCAACACAAGCATTGTTATCTTCTCTTTGTGGCATCAGCATCATCTGGCTTGTCACTGCAGACACTGTTGCCTTTGGCTCATGTGGCTGCTCTTCATTCTCTTTGGCTCATGTGGCTGCTCTTCTTTCTCTTTGGTTCATGTGGCTGCTCTTCATTCTCCTTGGTTCATGTGGCTGCTCTTCATTCTCTTTGGTTCATGTGGCTGCTCTTCATTCTCCTTGGTTCATGTGGCTGCTCTTCATTCTCCTTGGTTCATGTGGCTGCTCTTCTTTCTCTTTGGTTCATGTGGCTGCTCTTTATTCATTTGGTTCATGTGGCTGCTCTTTATTCCCTTTGGTTCATGTAGCTGCTCTTTATTCCCTTTGGTTCATGTAGCTGCTCTTCATTCTCTTTGGTTCATGTGGCTGCTCTTCATTCCCTTTGGTTCATGTAGCTGCTCTTCATTCTCCTTGGTTAATTTGGCTGCTCCTGTGTTTCTCCTTGGTTCATTTGGCTGGCTCTGTGCTGCCCTTTCTGAAATCCTTTTTCACCATAGTTGTATGGTACACGTTCGGTTTGTCTCTTCCCGTGTGGAGATGCCGGAGTCTGTCAGTGTAAAACAGCACCCCCACATTGTAGAATATCTGTGCTTGGAATTCCCTCTTTTCTATGATTTTTTGTTTATGCCTTGTTCCTTTCCTTCCTGTAACCTTCTTCTTGTCTATTTTCTGCCTTCTTTGTCCATTCTCCTGCCTTTTCTCTCCCAGAAAGACTTAGAAGATACCAATTCTCCCCCATGGTGAAGTAATAATAATAATAATAATGATAATAATAATAATAATAATAATAATAATAATACATGAAATTTCTATAACACAACATCTTGAAAAAATAAATCAAAGTACTTTTGTTCATCCTTTTCATTCACATGCAGCCAGTTACAGTTAATAGTTTTTACAAATTCAACTGTATACACACACGCATGCACCCACCCACACGCACGCACGCACACACAACACACACACACACACACACACACACACACACACACAACACACACACACACACACACACACACAACGTTATACACTTCCGCAGGATGATGGGGTTTTGGCTGATGAGGGCAGGGAAAAGAATGAGATGGAACAAGAGGAGAGAGTCTTAGGTTTGAAATAAATGTGTCTTGAGGCCGGATTTAAATGCTTCATAAGAAGGCTTTGGCAACGTGAGAGAGGGAGGTCATTACAGATTGATGAACCAGAATTAGAGAAGCCAGTTACAGTTAATAGTTTTTACAAATTCAACTGTATACACACACGCATGCACCCACCCACACGCACGCACACACACACACACACACACACACACACACAAACACACACACACACAACACGTTATACACTTCCGCAGGATGATGGGGTTTTGGCTGATGAGGGCAGGGAAAAGAATGAGATGGAACAAGAGGAGAGAGTCTTAGGTTTGAAATAAATGTGTCTTGAGGCCGGATTTAAATGCTTCATAAGAAGGCTTTGGCAACGTGAGAGAGGGAGGTCATTCCAGATTGATGAACCAGAATTAGAGAAATAGCAACAGCAAACAGTGCACTGGTTGAATCTAGGTATTCTTAAGCACAAGGTGTCTGCAGTAAGGTGGAGGGCACGAGAAGGAGTGTACAGGTGAAGACATTCACAGAGGTAGGAAGGTGCTGTTTTGCAGAGGCATTTGTAACAAAGGGTTCTGATCTTATAGTTTACTCTCTGTGGCACAGGCAACCGGTGGAGAGATCACAAGCTAGGACAAATGTGCTCAGATTTTTTTTCTTTCTAAGGACTAGTAGAGCTGCAGAGTTTTGTATACGTTGAAGGGAGCGGATAGATGAAGCTGGGAGACAAGCCAAAAGAGAATTGCAATAGTCCAGACTTCAGAGAATGAGAGACATGACTATTTTGGATGTTGCATCAGTGGACAGGTACTTTCGAACTGCACTGATGTGCCGTAATTGATAGTAGCACGACTGACAGGTTTGGGTGATGAATTTTTGCATGGAGAGTGTGTTGTCCATAATGCCCCCTAGATATTTCACAGCAGTGGATAGAGGGACAGACGTATTGCCATTTCTTTTGAAACTGTTGTGATGGAAGAGCATTTAGGTTTGGTCCCTACAAGCATAGCTTCAGTTTTATCTGCATTTAACTATAAATTGTTCCGTATTATCCAATTTTGGATATCTTGAAGGCAGTAGGATATATTAATCAAGAGAGCAGGCATATTTTCAGGAGTATCACTCCTAAGAAACTGAGAGTCGTCTGCACAAAAATAATGGTTGATCTGATGATGATTTATTATATGTGAAAGAGGAGCAGTGTAGAAAGTGAAAAGAATAGGGCCGAAAACTGATCCCTGTGGAACTCCACATTCCAGTTTCACAGGTGTTGATTGTATCTTGTGTACTGCAATTGTGTGGAATCGGCCTGTAAGGTGTTAATTAAACCAGGTGAGGGCTGTGCCTTTAATACCAAAAGTTTTCGGAGATGGGAGAGAAGAATCCAGTTGTCTATAGTGTCAAAGGCTGCAGATAAAAAGAGTGAGAAGGGAGATTTTTCCGAGTCAGATGCGTGTAGAAGGTGTTTAAGGTGTGGACTAGGTTAGTTTGCACTTTGCGACCAGGATATCATGAGTGTACCATTGCATTGGGCACAGGGCCTATCAGGCAGGAAAAGGTCGGTGAGAGGTGCATGCTCATCAGGCAGTTGGCTAAGAACAGTGTTGTAGTGTTTAGAAGGGTCAGTGTGGTCAGGGATTTGTATAGGCGTTCAGCAGCTTGTGAAGAGAGACTGAATGTCAATGGTCTTGAGATTGCAAGGGGTGACACGCTTTTTCTTTTTTATAGGCTTTGCGATATTAAGAAAGAAAAGAATGGCAGAATGATTAGAAACCAGTTCATTAGTGAAAGATACAGATGTGACAAGATCATGTGAAGCATCGTTAATGAGCCAGTCTAAGGTATGACCTGATCTGTGAGTTGGTTCGTTCACCAGCTGGGAAAGAGTGTGGTTAGACAAAGAAAGAGAAAGATGATTGACATCAGGAGACGACTGATTATCCAAGTGGAAGTTAAAATCGCCAAGAATGATAAGCTTCTTGGGAGAGATGATAAAGAAGTGACTGAAACTCCTCATGGAAAACTGAAGATGGTAGATTGTTTTTAAGGCTGAGAGATAGGCGGTAAATGCAGCATAATGTAATAGGCTGTCCAGGTAAGTTGAGGTTAAGTTCAGAGACTTTAAAAGATTCATGTGAAAAAGGAAAGGAGTGGCAGAAAGAAAGAACTGGTAGCATAGTGTCTTTTGTAGACAACAGCAATACCACCTCCATGGGAGAGTTGCCGAAAAGAAAGAGTTTTGTAGTCAGGTGATGTCAGTTGTTTAATTGTAGGTTCATGACCTTGTGGGTTTAGCCAGGTTTCTGTGAGAAAAGTTAGATCAATATTCTGTTTGAATATGAAATCAGAGAGAAGTTGGATGAGTTGGGCTTGACTTCTCATGCGAGCTTAACGGCAGTGCTACCATTTTCTGCCTCTGAGAACTTGTATTTTCATTTGAATGTTGTTTGCCTGGGGTGTTGTTTGAAATGCTTTCTGCCTGCCTGGATGCATGAGTGTGTGTGTGGTGTGTGTGTGTGTGTGAGTCAAGAGCGGGCGACCTTCTTCCCATGTGGCTGTTCTACACGTGTGTATGTGTGTAACGCTTGTGGATGCCTTTGGGTTGCTCCTGATGTGCTGAGAGAGAGAGAGAGAGAGAGAGAGAGAGAGAGAGAGAGAGAGAGAGAGAGAGAGAGAGGAGAGTATCAGTTGATTGCTGGTAATGTATTCAGGCATCATGTTGAATTGCCCTGTCTTTCCTGTATTGGGAATGATCTTTTGCTTTTCATGTCCACAGTTTGTGCTTCCTTTCTGCTTTCCATGTTGGGGGGAGTTTGTGTTGTGAGTGGTTTTTCGCACGCCCACGTCCACAAGTTGGGCATTGTTGGATTGCATGTGCCCCTTGGGGTTTTCTTGAAATACATCTTGAATCTTGAATCTCAAAAGGCCGGAACAGGTTTTAACATGTCCATAAATTGTTTTGCATGGGTTGGCACTCTGGATCTCGATTTACAGTCTCCTCCCAAGGATTTTTTTTTTGGGGGGGGGGGGAGGGAGGCAGTGTAGGGGGAAGGGGGTGTTGATGTTGCTACTGATGTTAAATCCCGGGTAAAACTCCCCTTGAAGAGGTGCCTCAGTGGTGGCTCGATTCCGGCCATCAGATCACGAGCTCAACACTCTAACCACTAGGCTATCCTGCTCCTGTCTGTACTTTAACCTCTTGAGAAATAAATGAAGAATATTCTGTATAGTGAAGGAACTTTTCTTCTTTGTGTAGATGTTCCCAAGCCCACATGTATGTATGTGTGTGTGGTGTGTGTGTGTGTGTGTGTGTGTGTGTGTGTGCTTATAGATGCCTTTGCTTTGCACGTGATATGCTGAGAGAGAAAATTGAGAGAGAGAGGGTGGAGGGAGAGAGAGAGTGCATTTGATTGTTGACACATGTATCCAAACATCATGTTGATTTATCATACCTTTCCTGTATTGTAAATGCTCTTTTACTTTTCATGTCCATAATTTGTGCACTTCATTTTGGAACGAATTTGTGTTGTGAGTATTTTTAACACGCTCACATCCGTAAGTTGTGGTTTTGTTAAATTTCATGTACCCCTTGGGGTTTTTCTTGAAATAAAATCTTGAATCTTGAATCTTTTCGTTCACATGACAGACAATAATAGTTGCTGTCTGATCAACTGATGAGAAGTAATTTGTTTCTCACCTTAACTGTAAAGTCGTTCAGACTAGTGATCTCTTAAGTCCCGTCTTCTTCTCTCGTTCGTTTTCACCGTCAGATGTGTCTTGGAAAAATAATGCCATGTCCTTTCCAGTTCCTCTCAGCTTGGTTTGCAGGGTTATCTCCATCAGCCACACAATAGCGTTTGTCTTTGAAGGATGGGCTCACCAGTCTGTTTTGTGTTGTTATTTTTGCCACAGGCACACAAGGTAGAACGAGTTTCGGTTTTGTGGAAGCTAGTCTTTCGGATGAGACGATAAACCGAGGTCCCGTGTGTTACAGGTAATTATTTAGCGCACGTAAAAAAACCCACGGCAACAAGAGAGTTGTCCCTGGCAAAATTCTTAGAAAAAAGCCACTCTGATAGGGAAACAAATACAGCTGCAGAAAAAAAAAAAAAAAAGGTGAAAGGGTGGCGCAGCGCTAAGTGGCGACGCGTTCTCCCGCTCTCCCCGGGGAGAGCAGCCCAAATTTCACGGAGAGAAATCTGCCGTGACTTAAAGTGGTATGAAATAAAATCTGAGCGCTTTGAATTGTTGCTTTACAAGATTCAGCGCTATATAAATTCCATACATTATTATTATTATTATTATTATGTGGCTCTAATATCGTCAGTGATGAATAGTCCTTTCCAGTGCGTTAACTGTTTATTACTGTCTTAAGGGAGGGGCATCAGTACTTTATCTCCTTTCTGAAACTTCTGGGTGTTGTTGTGTGATCCTAGTTCTGTTTATTCTTGTGTTGAGTTCCACAGAGCTGGATTCTGGCAAGGCATGGATAGCGGTCCAATTGATGTCTTATCTTCCTAGTCATGCCGCCTATCTCCCATTCATAAGCAAAATGCTTACCATTGGTCAACCTGGGCGCTCTAGTCAAGGAACGAAAAAAATGTTGCTGTTACAAGTCCATTACATGTCTCTCCACCTTTCTTTTGCCATACTCCGTCCGTTCTCTTCGTGGCACGCTTGTCCCCTTTCAAAGTTGACTTCGGTCTAAAATCAATGTCGCTGGTATAGACAGATCAAGCATGTCCCTGAGGCATCCTAGGGTTAGTTTAATAACTGTGGCTAGTATTCCGTTTTGCTTAGAGATCTGAATTCTTTACTGAAAACATAGCACTTTTGCGTCATAGGTATGATAGCTATTACGCCATAAAACGTCATGCTGGAAGTTCTTTTTTTGCACGTTAAGATGGCGTCAATAAAGGGAAATTTGACCAGTCTCCATACTCCGATAGACTGTATATTTTAAAGCTGATCCAACTTCTGTTCTAACTCCTTGAGGAGTCCTTGGGGCTTTGCATAGAAGTTTTCAGACAGTGTGTCTTGGGCTCCTTGAACCTGGCAGAGCTTATCCTTCTCCAATCGTGAATTACCAGGACATCAAATTACGAAAGGAGGCGAGTCAGTTGAACCTTTGTTTGCATCAGATTTTAGGTTGTATGCAGTAAAACTCAAGTGATGCTTTTATTGTTGATATTTGTAGCTGATGTAGCTGCTGATAAGTGTGTTAATCACCTGATATGATTAGCACCAGACAAAGTTAATTGAAAAATCATATCTATGGTGTGGTTAAAATGTTTCATCATCAATGTTAAACTGTGCAAACCAGGTCAAACAGTACCCTGGAATTGTTTCTAAACTGCTGAGTACATCATCATTTTTCTGTCAACACAGACACGACCCAAAGTAACGGCAGTAAAATATATATCACGTACATTTTCTTTTACAGTTCCTCCGCTAGAACTCCAGGTTCACCAAAGGTGGGATTACATTGTTTGGTATGTGTATGTCACCATTAAACAAGATAGTTGCATTTCCACTTTGGGTATGGTGTCTAAACACGACACCTCTTCTTCATTTGTCATCCGTTCCTAAAGGCGTGAAATGGCCTATTCTTCAGAAAAGCGTAATGGGTTTTAACATGTTTGTAAGTTCTGCGTGCACTTGCACACAAGGCCTCGACTGATAGTTTTTAAAAATTATTTTTATTTTATTTTATTCTTTTATATCGAGGATAATGAAAAAAGCCCTTATGTGCTTTTTACATTAGCCCCCGTGTGTATGCGGTTTTGTAAATACTGTCATCTGTTCCCACCAGCACACAATGGCCTACTCTTACGAAAAGTGGAACAGGATTTAATGTGTAGCACCTAAAGGACGTTTTGGGGAGTGGAATCAGTATTGGTACCCTTTTTTAAACTGTAGGATCAAGTTAATGGAAGTAAGTAGAATGCGTGCAATTGTCATGTGTTTCAGGTTCTCCAAGACAACACTATGTCACCTGTGGGATGGTCCATTTCCTCCATTTTTCCAACATGGCTTGTCAACTCTCTGTTCATATTTTTGTTGTATTGTCGTAAGTATGGTGTCATGTGATACAGGGCCGCTGTTAATGTTGGTGTTGATAGTGATATTGATATGTTGTCATGTCTTCAGTATTCAGTTTACTTTTGTTGATTTATGGTTTGTAAAAACAGTGTTATTTTTGTAGTGATGACAGAGTTTCTCTGTTTCCTTTCCTTGTAGTTTTCATTATTTTATTTTCATGGGGATTTTTTATGTTAACGGAATGTAACATAAGCACTGTGTGTGTGTGTTTGTGTTTGTGTGTGTGAGTAAGAGTGCGTGTATGTGTGTGCTGAGTGAGTGAGTGCGTGCGTGTGTGTGTGTGTGAGAGAGAGTGTGTGTGTGTCTGAGTGAGTGCGTGCGTGTGTATGTGTGTGTGTGTGTGTGTGTGTGTGTGAGTATGTGTGTGTGTGTGTTGCTCTCTCTCTCTCTCTCTCTCTCTCTCTCCTCCTCTTCTCTCTCTCTCTCTCTCTCTCTTTCTCTCTCATTGCTTTATTTTTTTTTTCCATTTATCTCCCCTTGTGTTGTTGGCTGTCTAATTCTGTTTGTGAGTCTGAGCACCTGTTTGTCTTGTCTGTCTGCCTCCCCTCTCTCTCCTCTCTCTCTCTCCATCTCTCTCTCTCTCTCTTCTCTCTCTCCTCTCTCTCTCTCTCATCTCTCTCTCTCTCTCTCTTGTGGCATCAAAATGATTAAATATACAATTTTAAGAAACGGAAATCAGCCGTTTTAATTCAATTTCAGTATTTGCTGATTCATGCTTTCTCCATTGTAGCATAACCGATAGCTTTAGCTTTAACTTTTATCTGTATGAAATCCAAGCAGACAGCATCTGAAATTTTTAGTTTTATTTAGTTCTAGTTCAGAGCTTGAAACACAAATCAGTGTAGTAGTGTCATAATTTTCTGCTATATTTTCTGTAGATGTGATCATTGAATGGTTAGAACGATACCGTGGGGATGCCAGGGGCCTGTCAGTATATATAGCATCCCCACCTTCTGGAAATTCTGTGTTGGGAATTCCCTCTTTTCTATCCCCCTCTTTGTTTCTGCCTTGTTCCAGTTCTTCCTGTCACCACCTTCTTGTCTATTTTCTACCTTTTGGTCTATTCTCCTGCCTATTTTTCTAGAAAGACTTAAGATATACCAATTCTCTCTCACGCCAAAGCTAGATGAACTAGGCCTGATTTATTAGGTTCTTAACAGCAGCGCAACGCATGTTTGCTCATATGACAGACAAAAATATTAGCTCTCTGAACAATCGCTGATGCCAACAACTATGACGACGACGAAGAAGAAGAAGGAAAAGAGGAAGAAGAAGAAGCAGAAAGAAAAGTAGAAGAAGAAGAAGGAAAAGAAGAAGAAGGAAAAAGAAGAAGAAGAAGAAAATCCTGTATTAGGTCATCTGAGGGTGGAAAATAGTTGAGTCGGCTTTGTTTTAGCTTTCAATTGTTCTAATCACTGTCAATAAGCGTCAACTCTTTACGAATTGATTTTGTTCTCTAATACACAGGCTTGATTTAGCTCTCTAATATACAGGAGTTATTTTGTTCTCCAATACACAGGATTGATTTTGTTCTCTAATATACAGGATTGATTTTGTTCTCCAATACACAGGATTGCTTTTGTTCTCTAATACACAGGGGACTGGGCAGACTGTGCCGTCTGTAATCCCAACCGCTGTCAGGTCACTGGCACCTGCAAAGGCTCGGTCTGCGTTTGTGCACATGGCTACAATGGAGAATACTGTAAAGGTAAGATGATAATGATTGTGGAGTGTTGCTTACGACCAAATGGTCAGTATGGACATCATTTAAAAGTAGGATATTGTTGATTGTGGAGAGTTGCCTCCGGCCAAATGGTCACTTTGTGAAATTAAGATATTGTTGAATGTAGAGTGTTACCTACAACCAAATGGTCACTTTGTGAAAACAAGATAATGTTGATTGTGGAGTGTTGCCTACAACCAAATAGTCACTTTGTGAAAGGAAGATAATATTGGTTGTGGAGTGTTACCTAAAAGCAAATGGTCACTTTGTGAAAACAAGATATTGTTGATTGTGGAGTGTTGCCTACAACCAAATGGTCACTTTGTGAAAACAAGATAATGTTGATTGTGGAGTGTTGCCTACAACCAAATGGTCACTTTGTGAAAACAAGATAATGTTAATTTCCAGTGTTGCTTACGACCAAATGTTGATCAATGTCGTGCTGCTGTGTGGTTTATAAATCGTTCTGCCTGACTGAAGCAATTTGACTTTAGTGACTAACAGCTATATTGCTGGATAATAAAGCAGTCTGCTTGACTGTAACAATTGACTTTTGCGACTAGCAGCTATATTGCTGGTTTATTCAAGCAGTCTGCTTGATTGAAACAATTGACTGTTGTGATTAGCAGCTATATTGCTACACCAGAGACTCTAGCATCTGAACAGTTGTTTTAGAGACAAATTTTGCTATTGATTTTCCAAGAAATTCTATACTTTATTATTGTATCTACTGCTTGTGACTGTATCTTCCTTGTTTTAGAGCTTTATATGAATACGTGTATTGTGTAAGTGATAGTTATTGATTTAGAAAAAAAGAAGAAGTTTTGTAGTATTTCTTTATCAAAATATTCCACACTTTAATGTACGTGTGGTATACTTTGATCTCCATTTAGTGTATGAAATATAAAGGGGACTGGATCTATATACTGTGTTGATATAACAGATCGATTTTTTGCAGATCCAGAGCAGCTTTTGAAATTACCTTTAGTATTGTTTCGTTTTTATTGGGTGTTCCTTCATTTCATATTATATTCTCCTGTTTGATTATTGAATAGAAAACCTACTAAACGGGTCTTCTATTTTGATAGTATACTTAAACGTACAGAACAAGAAAATATATACATAAATTAGCCAATCAATCCGGACATATATTATGTCTCTAACATCAGACAAGTGGCCAACAAAACAGGGCCTCCGAGTAGGCTACCTGAATATCAACAATGCAACAAACAAAAAAGATGACATTGCAACCATACTATACAACAGTGGAAATCAGTTTCATTTGTTTTGCCTAGCTGAATCCCGACTCTCTCCAAATGTTACAGATGCACACATGAATATTCCAGGGTATCAAATCTTCCGTGAAGATCCTCACAAACCCAAGTACACCGGGCTACTTACATATATAGCCTCCTCGCTCAGTTGTAAAAGAATATATAACCTTGAGGTTTTTGACATTGAATCCATGTGGATTGAAATAAAATTAAAACACAATAGACCAATATTAATAGGATTTATATACAGAAATCCTTCAGAAACCAGAGACTGGCTAGAAAAATTCAACTCCTTATGGACGAGGTAATACTTTTAAACAATGAAACAATTATTCTTGGGGATTTTAATATAGACTTATTAAAACCTAAACCAAAATGGAGCCACAACATTACTATGTATGGCCTAGAACAACTAATAGATAGACCAACTCGGATAACAAATAACTCTAAAACATTAATAGATCATATCTACACTACTACAAAACAACACATAACAGAAGTATGTGCTCCCTCATGTGGATGCAGTGATCATAATCCAGTGTGCTTTACTTGGTTTAAAAATCGTATCAAATACCTAAAGTAGGGCATAAAACTATTTTTTACAGGAAATTTAAAAACTTTAACGAGCAAGATTTCCTTTCAGACTTGACAAACTCGCCATTACATGCCATATACCAAATCCGAGACCCTGATGAAGCTGTTGAATTTTGGATTAGGACATTTACTTCAGTATACGACAAACATGCCCCTTTAATAAAAAAAAGAGTTCAAGAAAAAATCAAACCACCTTGGATAACAAAAGACATAGAATCCGAAATACACCTAAGAGACTATTTGAAAACACATGGTTCAAATGAGCAGTTCAGAGCACAAAGAAACAAAGTAACTTCACTAAAACGCAAATCAAAACGTGATTACATTCAAAAGTTGTTAATTACAACAACCGACTCTCGACAAGTATGGAAAGCCATCAATACATTATGTAATAAACCTATATCAAAAAGTCAACAGACAGTTAAAGATATATCAGCTGATGAATTGAACAACCACTTCTCAAACATTGCTGACAAAGTAATATCAAATGACAAGTCAAATGAAAATGATCTCCATTACTTAGAACAATATATCGAATCAAAAGAAATAAAATTCCCATTTAAACTACTGCCAATGACAATCACAGACGTCTTGGAAAGCCTGTCTCTTCAAAAAAGTTCCAGAACACGTGGTTTAGACAATCTAGATGGAAGAATAATTAAGCTTTGTGGTCAAGTTATAGCTGGGACACTGACATACTTGTATAACTTGTGCATAGAGAAAACCAACTTTCCTGCCATATTTAAAATAGCAAAAATCATACCAGTCCACAAATCAGGTGATACTGCTTGTCCTTCAAATTACAGACCAATTTCAATTCTGTCTGTCTTATCTAAACCCTTTGAAAAACATATCCAAAAATCCGTATATTCCTACTTTGTAAACAACAATCTATTAAATGAAGATCAGTCAGGTTTTCGTAAAAACTATTCCTGTCACACAACTCTTACACAACTTACAGACAATCTCCTACACAACATCAATGAAAATAAATATACAGGCCTTCTTTTTGTTGACTTTGAAAAAGCATTTGATGTAATCAATCATTCCCTATTATTGCGTAAACTTCACTTGTATAAACTAACACCAGAAATGATAAATCTTTTGAAAAGCTTTTTGTCGAATAGGCAGCAGCTAGTAACTGCAAATAATCAAACATCAGAACTAGTACCTATTAAACATGGAGTACCACAAGGGTCAATATTGGGTCCACTTCTATTTTCAATCTATGTAAATGACTTACCCCAATTTCTAGAATGTAGCTGTGAAATGTTTGCTGATGACACATCCCTCTATTGTAGTGATTCTGACCCCCACAGACTTACAATCAAACTTCAACACAATATTGACAGATTGGTTACTTGGACTAAGCTAAACCATATGTCCTTAAATACGCGAAAAACTAAGTGTATGTATGTACTAGCAAGACAAAAGAGACAAAAAATGAAAGATAAATTCCAACCTCTGTTGATAGATAAAAGAGTAATTGAAGAAGTTGACTCCCACAGAATTCTGGGTGTAATTATTGACAAAAATCTTACTTGGACCGACCATGTGATGGCGCTAGGAAAACGTCTTTCTTACAAGCTACTTCAGTTATCAAAAATAAAACATTTTCTGAATAACCACTCTCGCAAACTCTTTTTTTGCGGCCATATTTTGCCTATAGTTGACTATGCTTCATCTCTTTGGGACAGCTGCAGTGATACAAATTTAAAATTGATTCATAGATTATATAAAAGAGCACTGAAACTTGTTCTACTACAATCAAGCTCCCTAACCATCAACGATTATAAGAAAACAAATATCCTAACCTTCAAAAACAGACTTTATCTAAATAAAGCTCTTTTTGTCCAGAAAGTTATCAATGGAAATGCCCCTCCAAAGATCACCAATAGCTTCAAAATCAATGAACACAGACATAATCATCTACTAACATTTCCGAGACCAAGAAATAATCTTTACAAAACAAGCTTCTTGTACTCAGGTAGTGACTTATGGAACAAGCTCCCAAAACGCTTAAAATGTATCAAAAACAAAAAAACAGTTCAAGGCACAGCTAAAAAGCCATTTAATGCATGAATGCCTAGGAATTGACTAATAAGGCAAATCAACCATGATTAATACGGCAAAATAAACCATACTTACATTTACCAGCACTAATGGTATTCCCTACAACAACAAAAATTCAAGTATATCTTACTGTGACTAGAAATTCTACAGTCACACACTCTATATGTGTGGAGGGAGGGGGAGGCAGGAAAGAGGCACACTAATTATGCAAAGAAGTAAGAGAATCTATGCAAGCTAGTAAATAATCTGCAATGTTGAAACAGGTGGAAAGGAGGAAATTTAAAAAAAAAATCTTTTATGGTAGACCTGATAGCTGATAGTGTGTCCTTCTCTCTCTCTCTCTCTCTCTCTCTCTCTCTCTCTCTCTCTCTCTCTCTCTCTCTCTCTCTCTCTCTCTCCTTTCCTTCCTCTCCTCTCCTCTCCTTTCCTCTCCTCTCCTCATGCCCTTTGTCTTGTCTAATTCAATAGATTTTATCGTGGATGTTGTTTTTATTGCAGTTA
This sequence comes from Rapana venosa, assembly GCA_028751875.1. Taxonomy (NCBI): domain Eukaryota; kingdom Metazoa; phylum Mollusca; class Gastropoda; order Neogastropoda; family Muricidae; genus Rapana; species Rapana venosa. Next base: position 55,468,588 of record CM054147.1, on the reverse strand, counting down.
GAGATGAGATTATTAGTACTATTATAAGCGATACTGTTTTAGTTTGATATTGTTTTAGTTTTGATAGTCCAGTTGATTATGGGCTTTTGAATTCTGTATCATATAGGGGTTCTATTTGTTTGAATAATTGTTTGTTTGTTTTTTTAAATTAATATTTCTCTATTGATTGAAGGTGTATTTCCCCTTCCCCCTTGAAACTCCTCCCCCACCCCCATCCTTTCCAATGCTTTTCTGTTATCATCGTTATGTTATTGTCTCATGGTGATGGGGATCATTTGTTATGTTGTTGTCTCATGGTGATGGGTGATTGTTGTTATAATTGTATCGCTATTATAATAATCATTATTGTAATCTTATTTGACTTCTCTTGCTTGGATAGTTATTGTGTGAATGTCATTTTTAAAAAAAGCGCTATTTGAAAAGTATGAGCGCAAAAAAGCACACGTTTTGCTGGGGAAGGAGGAGAGGAGGGAGGTCATTGAAGGCAATATTGTCAGTAGTGACGAATGCCTAGTATTTTCTAACGTTTTGTTCCTGTATCTTTTTTGTTATCTAAAGTGTAAACGTGAAAAAGTGGATGAAACAGTAGGTGAAGTGGTTTGTGTGTCCTGACGTTTTATGATTTTCTTTTTTAATTCTTGAGGCATTTTTTATTTAAATGTGTGTGTGGACGTGAGCGCGCACGCGCTCAGGTGTGCATGAGTATGTGTGTGCGTGTATATGTATATGTGGTAATTTGTATTTTCAATGTATTTCCTTATCGATTTTTTCCTTGGTTTAATTTAATGGTAAACGATGCAATAATGTAGTGTCTTAGTATAATCATTACGAAATTTGTTCTTAGATAGATGGCTTGATGAAAAAAAGCAAATGCATTGCTTATTCAATGTACCATCTGGAAATAAAATTTTGACTTGACTTGACTTGACTTGATGGTCAATCAGGACAACATTGTGAAAGAAAGATCGTGGATTGTTTTATGCCTACTAGCAAATCATATGATGGTTGTGTGCTGACAAAGCAATTAGATTGGTGTGTGTTCATGTGTGTGTGTGTGTGTGTGTGTGTGCATGCACGTGCGCATGCGTGCCTGCGTGCCTGCGTGGAGTTCTGCCATTATGTTTAGAAGTTGTCAATGTTGTCCTTGCTGTAGCTATGAGTATTTATGTTCCAGTGGCTGTGTAGAATGCATATTGTGGCCACATAAATGGCAGATCTTTTACGTGCGCAGTTGATCTTGTGAATATTTTATCTTCTTTATGCAGGAAGAGACCTAAGGCACTAGAAAATCGTAAAAATATCCCCTTTAATTCATCAGAAGCATCTGTCGAGATTTGAACCCACGACTTCATGGACTCACTGGATTGAAGTCAAGTGTTCTAACCACTCAGCTATAGTGTTCTTCATATGTTGAAGTAATGTCTTTTATTATGTTTGCAATTTATAGTTCATGGGGTTTTCCTGTATGGTTCGGAGACGTGGGTTTTCACAAAAGCCGTTGAACGTTTGTTGAAGAGCTGTGAAAACCGAATGCTACGCTACATGACAAAGATCAAAATTAATGGGAGGACAGGATCACGAATGAAGAACTATGGAGAATGTGCAAAGTTGATGATCTGAAGTCTGTAGCTAGCACCAATAGACTGTGCTGGTTTGGGCACGTTCAACGGGAAGCAGACCACCACATCATAAAAAGAGCAATGAACTTCGTAGTGGATGGAAAGAGACCAAAGGGAAGACCTAGCAAGACCTGGGCTACCTGTATTGCAGATGATCTTAGTGAAAGGGGCATAAATATGGAGGAAGCTCAAAACAGAGAGAGATGGAGAAGGCTCATCAATGTCAAACCTCCCCTGGGAGAAACATGACAAAAAAGGAAGAAGAAGAAGAAGAAGAAGTTGATGGGGTTGTGTCAATCTGAGCTTTGTATTGATGTATGTAGCTCTTATATCGACTGCCATAATCGGTTCATTCTTACAAGTCTAGTGAGAATCTGCCTATGATGATGAGAGGCTAAGGGAGTAAGGTTTTGGTTGGAGTGTACTTATAGTTGTGGAAGAAGAGCTAATCCTGCTTCCAAGTTATTTAAAAAATGTGGGGAATGTTGGGGAAGAGTAACTCTTATCTATAGTCTCTTCAGTTTGTTTTGAAAGAAAGGAATGAAGATGAGGCTCCACCAGAAGAGATGTGGAATGACATGAAGAAAGTGTACACAGAGGCTGCCCACATTAACTTAGGACAAAAGGAAGAGAATCAGTCAAAACCCTTTATTAGTGAGAAAATACAGACAACAGAAATAATGACTATAGGATAAAAAAGTGATGAGATCACAGATCAGAAAGGACGAACATGTCACGGTTATTATTATTTTTATTTCTTTAAATTGTATTCTTTTATATCGAGAATAATAGAATAAGCACTTATATGCTTTTTTACACCCAGTCCCCATGTGTATGCGGTTTTGTAAGTTTTGTCATCTGTTCCCACCGACACACAATGGCCTACTCTTACGAAAAGCGGAACAGGATTTAACGTATGCGCATGATGTTCTGCGTGCGTTCGCACACGGGGCCTCGGTTTATAGTCTCATCCGAAGTTCTAAAAGACTGAGCTACGTTTCGTTGGTCATGCAAACAGAAACACACAGACACATCTGATAACGTCAGTTCTCTAAGGTAAGGTTGAGGGCCGAGGAAAAAGAGGCAGACCACCAACATCCTACATTGTCCACATCACTGAGATCAATGGTCTGGGAGGAGGGCTACAGGAGATCGTAGAACTCAGCAGACAGAGAAAGATGGCGAACCTTGTGGCATTGAGTGGAGCTCCTACCGACGACAGCGGCGATAGAGACTGTTGGATTGATATTTTTGTATGTTAAATAAACAATGACAGCTCTCAGTGTTCCCATCCTCTATCATGTTTTCAGTTGTCTAGGTTGGGCAGTCACGAGCTTCTTTTTAATCTTGTGTCGTTTTGTGATTTACAGAAAGATGCGACCCAGTGCCAGTTGGTAAGCTGACATTTTTAATTGTTCATTTGCCACTGCCACCCCCATCACCAATACAAATACTGCTACTATCACTTCTAATTCCACCATTGCTGCTGCTGCTGCTGCTGCTGCTGCTGCTGCTGCTGCTGCTCTTATTTTATGACCACTACTGCTATTTCTGCTATTAGTGGGGACGGGATAGCTCAGTGGTCGGAGCACTCGCTTTCCCCCAGCCAAGTTAAGCAGCGTTGAGCGTGGTTACCAGTTGGATGGGTGACCGTTTGCGCGCCTTGGCTTCAGTACAGTTCCCCCAGTTCACCCAGCTGTAAATGGGTACCTGCCCTCTTTAGGGTCAGGGAAGGTAAAGCAGCGAGGGAGAGGAGATGGGCGCCGCCCTCAATATGCTGGCCCCTAGAGAAGTGAGGTCTCTGACGCCTCGCTCCCCTACGACCTCATAGGTTATGGGACTCCTTTACCTTTACCTTCCTTACTGCTATTTCTACTTCTACTTGTCTGCTATTGCTTCTGCGGGTATAGCTGCTACTGTTGCTGCTGCTGCTGCTGCTGCTGCTGCTGCTGCTTGCTGCTGCTTGCTGCTCCTCCTCCTCCTCCTCCTCTCTCCTTCCTACTACTACTACTACTACTACATACTACTACTACTTACTACTTCTACTTCTTCTTATTCTCTTCTTCTTTCTCTTTCTTTTTCTTTCTTCTTCTTCTTCTTCTTCTTCTTTTTCTTCTTCTTCTTTCTTCTTCTTCTTTTTCCTCCTCCTCCTCCTCGTCTCTTCCTTCTTCTTCCACCATGACTACTGCTACTACTACTGCTGCTGCTACTGCTTCTGCTGCTATGGCTGCGACTTCCACTGTTACTACTACTACTGCTGTTGCTACTGCTGCTGCTGCTGCTATGGTTACGACTTCTGTTGCTGCTGCTGCTGCTGCTGCTACTACTACTACTACTACTACTACTACTACTACTACTACTACTACTACTACTACTACTACTACTACTACTTCTACTTCTACTACTTCTGATACTACTACTGATACTACTACTACTACTACTATTGTTTGCTGCTGTTTCTTCTGCTGCTACAACTGCTACCTCTACTTCTGCTACTGCTACTGCAGCTACTGCTACTGGTGCTATGATGCTGCACTTTTTCTAAACTGCTGTTACACCTAATGCTGCTACTTTAGCTGCCACATTTACTTTGACTGTTGCTACTGCTGTTGCTTTTGATGCTTCCTCTACCATGCTAAAGTATGTGACCTGTGAGTGTGTGTGTGTGTGTGTGTGCTTTTGAAAAACATTTGACTATTGCAATTTTATTTCATAGATTTGGTCTGCAGCGTACCATGTTTGTAATATATGTTTGAACTATTGATTATTTGTCATTGGTTGTATGACTGTGTAAAATTAGGTTGGATGCATGCGCTTTCATTTGTCTTTGCAAGATATAGCGCTATATAAGTTCCATTTATTATTATTATTATTATTATTATCATATTTATTGTTATAATTATTAATTTTATTATTGTTATTATTAGTATTAGTATTATTATTATTACCATCACCACCTCTATGACTCTTATGGACACCGCAACGTTGACGATGACAACGACCACCGAAGTCGAAATGCAGCTGCCTTCATGGTGGGCAAAACACGGTCGAATACGTAAAACCTCACCTTTGGTGAACCTCGGAGCTCTAGCCGAGGAACGACCACTCCCCCCCCCCACACACACACACAACGAGTGCATTAAAGATTATCATATCAAACCTATCCCCTGTAATCCACACACCCACTCTCACTCTCATACTACTTTTTTCTGCAACTGCCCATTCTGTCTGTTATCACCAGCATTTTTTCTCTTAAATGAAAGATACGACAAGGGGAGTGGGATAGCTCAGTGGTCAGAGCACTCGCTTTCCCCAAGCTGAGGTAAAGCAGCACTGAGCGTGGTTAACAAGTAAATGGACCCCCCAGTTCACCCAGCTGTAAATAGGCATCTGCCATTTTTAAGGTCAGGGAAGGTAAAGCAGTAAGGGAGAGGAGATGGGCGTCGCCCTCAATATTCTGGTCCCTAGAGAAGCTGAGGCCTCTGAAACCTCGTTCCCCAACGACTACATAGGTTATGGGGACACCTTTACCTTGACACTTGACCATCCAGTTTGGCCCATTTGTATGACCCTCAGAGGACATCAGTACTCCCTGGAGCCGGTGGTCATCATGGGCGCCCTGTACAGTGACCTGTGGCCGAGGGACAAGGAAAAGAACACGGACCTGCAGGCCAGTGAGCCGATGTTCCAATTACTGCAAGGGATCCACCGACGATTTTAAACCCTGCTTCTTATTGCCGTGTTGCGGTGAGTGTCTTAGCTGTGTGCTGGTGTGTGGTGGTGGTGGTTGCTGTTGTTGTTGTTTTTTATGCTGTTGTTGGTGTTGCTGCTGTTGTTGTCGTGTTTGTTGTTGCTGCTGATGCTGCTGTTGTTGTTGCTGTTGTTGATATTGCTGATGCTGTTGTTGTTGCTGATGCTGCTGTTGTTGATATTGATGCTGCTGCTGTTGTTGCTGCTGCTGCTGTTGTTGATTTAGACACCGCTGCTGTTGTTGCTGCTGGTTGTTGCTGCTGCTGTTTTTGCAGGTGCTGTTGTTGCTGCTGTTATTGGTGTTGTTGCCATTGTGGTTGCTGTTTTTATTGTTGCTGTTGCTCCTGTTGGTTGTTGCTGCTGTTGTAGCTGCTGTTATTGTTGTTTTTGTGTTAATGCAACTGTTGTTGTTGTTGTTGCTGCTGTTGTTTGTTATTGCTGCTGTCGCTGTTGCTGCTGCTGCTATTGCTGCTGCTGGGGGCGTTCCCTCAGCTTCTTAAAACGCTGGAGGTCACCCAGAATATGCATAGTGACCCGTGCACCAAACAAGGAAATGACTGTAAAGCTAGAAACACACACTGAACGAGAATTGTACTTTTATTTTGATTTTTGCTGCCCAGCCTTCTGTGACGTTCCTGTCCTGTTGTTTCCATCTGACTCAGTCATTGGGGGACGGGATAGCCTAGTGGTCAGAACATTTCGCTCGCATTCTGACGACGCAGGTTCGATTCCCATTCAAGGAGATATTTTCCCCTGGAGTTAACATCAGTGCTGACTCCACTCTCCGCAAAAGTCCTTCGGATGAGACTATAAACCGAGGCCCCATGTGTGAACCCATGCAGAACATCTTGCGCACACGTTAAATTCTGTTCCGCTTTTCGTAAGAGTAGGCCATTGTGTGCCGGTGGGAACAGATGACAAATTTACAAAACAACATACACACGGGGACTGTATGTAGAAAAGCACATAAGTGCTTATTCTTTTATCCTCGATATGAAAAAAATAGATAAATAAAATTAATGTGATCTATTCATCTCCACATTACAAGTTGGTCTCAAGATCCATGAAGGCAAAACCAAGATTCTCAAAATCGATGCAGCGAGTGAGGACCCAGACACACTACATGGGAAGGAGCTGGAAGAAGTGGAGACATTCACATACTTGGGTAGCATCACTAAAATGCAGGGCTGCACAGACGCAGACGTCAGAGCAAGAATTGGCAAGGCGAGGGCAGCGTACTTGCAGCTGAAGAACATCTAGAGCTCCAAGGTGGTGTCGACCTGCACAAAGATCAGGCTGTTCAACTCCAACATCAAGTCAGTCCTACTGTATGGAGTAGAGACATGGAGGACAACAAAGACCACCATCAAGAAAGTGCAGACCTTCATCAACAGCTGCCTGAGATGAATCCTCCAGATCCACTGGCCCAACACCATCAGCAACGCAGACCTGTGGCAATGTACCAACCAGCTGCCAGCCGAGAATGAAATCCGGCGCAGGAGATGGGGATAGATCGGGCGCACCCTGTGAAAGCCAGCCAGCAACATCACGAGGCAGGCACTATCATGGAACTCCCAGGGAAAACGAAAAAGAGGAAGGCCAAGAAACACCTGGCGACGTGACCCTGAGGCAGAAACCAAGAAGATGGGATATACCTGGAGACAGGTGGAGAGAATAGCCCAGGTCAGAGGACTCTGGCGGACTGTTGTCGGCGGCCTATGCTCCAGGGTGAGTGATGGGCCTAAGTAAGTCAGTAAGTATTCATCTCCACCTTTTATCCTGGGGCAACCTGAGGGAGGGTGTGTGGCTGACAGACGGAGATGGCCCTGCAAACCAAGCTCTGCGGCCCACGAGAGGAGCTGGAAAGGACTTGCCACTATTTCTCCCAAACACATCTGACTAGTTGGATGGGTGACCGTTTGCGCACCTTGGCTTCAGTACAGTCCCCCAGTTCACCCAGCTGTAAATGGGTACCTGCCTCTTTAGGTTGAGGGAAGGTAAAGTAGCGAGGAAGAGGAGATGGGCGCCGCCCTCAATATGCTGGTCCCTAGAGAAGTGAGGTCTCTGATGCCCCACTCCCCTACGACCTTACAGGCTATGGGACACATTTACCTTTACCTTGTTATTCTGACGGTGTAAAGAGCAAACCAGAGAAGAAGGAGATCCTGGGGCAGATCCTATAGCATCATAATATTATTATAATTATCATGTTATGACGACGGATGCTATAGCCGAGTGGTTAAGACCATTCGACTTCAATCTTATGAGTCCATGAAGCGTGGGTTTGAGTCTTGGCGGTGTCTGGTGAATTAAGGGTGGGGATTTTCACAATCTCCCAGGTCAAGTGCAAGTGGAAACACGCCTCGATGTAGTGAATATGCACATGTAGAAGGTCAAATATTCACGTTAAAGATGCTGTCATTGATGTTGGCGCTTGGTGTGTTACGGAAACACGAACATACCTAGCATACATCCCACATGTAGAATGTCTAAATATTGAGGGGTGCTTGCCAGAAGGTACTATGGCTTGTGCAGCTAGTTCTGATAAAATTGCATTTGAAACTTTGTGATCTATGAAACTGATAGTTATCAAGATGACATGAATCTGATATTCCTAACATAATTACGCTTGTTATGTTGCAATTTAGGGAGAGAAAAATTTAGTGGTTGGCAGTAGCCGTTTATTTATAAAAATAAAATAGTTTATGTTGGTGTTAGGCAGACCTCACTGCCAGTTTTCTCCAAACCCTTTCCTTCCTCTTATCATGGGGCAGAAAGAAAACATTAACCAATACACAGACCCCGCTGGCTGATGGTGTCCAGTGTTTCATTGCCAGGCAGGCCAGCGGTTAAGATATGGGGGAAGGGGGATATATATATATATATATATATATATATATATATATAATAATATATATATAACACATATATATATATATACACACACATATAATATATATGATTTATATATATTACTACCCATGAGCTTAACACGTTGCAGATGACGGAATAGACGGGCGGGAGTGGGCATCTTTAAGCACACGTCATCCTTTTTGCTTCAGTAGCAGACGCTATGCTTAAACTTTGCAGACGACAGAGCGCACGGGTGGAATCACTGGACACGCTATCGTCCTTGTACGCAGAACTGTGACGTGGGCAGGTCGTACAGAGAACGTACCTGCAAGTCGGAGTCCAGCCCCTGCTCCTATGTGTGCGAGGGTCCCCGCTTCCAGTACAGAGCTTGCAATGTCCACGACTGCTGCTGTGAGTTCAGCTGGGTAGGCTAGACCCCCTCGCCCCCTGTATTTTCTTTTTACTGAGTGGGGACGAGATACCTCAGTGGTCAGAGCACTTGCTTTTTCCCCAAGCCAATGTTAAGCAGCATTATGCGTGGTTACAACTTGGATGAGTGACCGTTTACGCACCTTGGCTTTAGTACAGCCCCCAAGTTTACCCAGCTGTAAATGGGCACCTGCCTTCTTTAGAGTCAGGGAAGATTAAGCAGTGAGGGAGAGGAGATGGGTGCTGCCCTCAATATGCTGGCCTCTGGAGAAGCTGAGGTCTCTGACATCTCGCTACTCTACAACCACATAGATTATGAAAACACCTTTACCGTTACTAGTTACTTAGTTAGCTTGATTATTTTAGTGTGCTAATAGTATATTAGCCTGAGAGTTTACAGTCAGACCTTTGTACTTGTAAATCATAGCTTTGCCCAAGGTCACTGTGGGTAGGAACCTGCTGGAACCAGGAAAAATTCGAACCTGCGACCTTCCAGCCTGTAACCCAGGGCGTTAACCACTGCGCCATTGCAGCTGGTTAAAAAAAAAGGTACAGGTGTCCCATAACATATGTGGTCGTAGGGGAGTGAGGCATCAGAACCTCAACTTCTCTAGGGGCCAGCATATAAAGGGCCGCGCCCATTGCCTCTCCCTCATTGCTTTACCTTCTCCGACCCTAAAGAGGCAGGCACCCATTTACATCTGGGTGAACTGGGTGGCTGTACTGAAGCCAAGGCGCGCAAATGGTCACCCATGCAACTGGTAACCACGCTCGATGCTGCTTAACCTTAGCTGGGGGAAAGCGAGTGCTCTGAAGTGCAGAGTTACTTGAAGGTTTTTCTGGAAGTTTGGGTTCTCAGGCTCCAGTACAAGTCGTTGATGTGTGTACAAGCTGCCTAACTTCTTATGCCCGAGTCACCTGTTACTGCGATGAAGTGCTTAGGTTGGATTCCGGCCTTGAAGGGTCATGGCTTTGAATCCCAACAAAAGCGTTTGTTCCAGGGGGAGGGCTGTAACTCCACAGTGTACAATTTTCGATGGGCTGAATGGAAAGACTTACATCGTCTGCTTTACTGATGTGATTCTGAGAGTTTTGTTGTAAACTGTGTGATCAACCCTACGAGTGCCAGAGTCTCTTTAGACTGGTTGCTATTGAGATGCATTATGATAGGCGGAATGTTTCGATGGAATGTGGTGAACATCATCACTGTAAGTTGAATATGTGTGTGCGCACACGCGCGCGCATGTGTGCCCATGTGCATGCCTGTGCCTATCTGTGTGTGTTCATGATGGACTAAGGTCTGTTTTCTACTGTTGTGCCCCACAGATCAGCAAAGTCACGGATGGACGGCGTGGGTGGCAGACACCTGCTCCAAGACGTGTGGCAGGGGCGCTCAGACACGTCGCAGGGCCTGCCAGTCCACAGAGCCTCCCTGCACGGGCATGTGCCCCGGCCCTTCCACAGACACCCAGACCTGCAACACCAATGAGTGCTGCGGTTAGTACAATGCCTGCGATAGCAGAAGTGATAATAAGCCTTAGTAGCTAAATAATGCCTGTGATTGCAGAAGTGATAATAAGCCTTAGTAGCTAAATAATGCCTGCGATAACAAAAGTGATCATAAGCCTTAGTAGCTAAATAATGCCTGCGATAGCAGAAGTGATGATAAGCCTTTGTAGCTAAATAATGCCTGCGATAGCAGAAGTGATAATGTGCCTTGCTAGCTAAATAATGCCTGCGATCACAGAAGTGATAAAAAGCCTTAGTAGCTAAATAATGCCTGCGATAGCAGAAGTGATGATAAGCCTTACTAGCTAATCAATGCCTGCGATACCAGAAGCGATAAAAAGCCTTAGCAGCTAATTAATGCCTGCAATCGCAGAAGCGATAAAAAGCCTTAGCAGCTAATTAATGCCTGCAATCGCAGAAGTGATAAAAAGCCTTAGCAGCTAATTAATGCCTGCAATCGCAGAAGCGATAAAAAGCCTTAGCAGCTAATTAATGCCTGCAATCGCAGAAGTGATAAAAAGCCTTAGCAGCTAATTAATGCCTGCAATCGCAGAAGCGATAAAAAGCCTTAGCAGCTAATTAATGCCTGCAATCGCAGAAGCGATAAAAAGCCTTAGCAGCTAATTAATGCCTGCAATCGCAGAAGTGATAAAAAGCCTTAGCAGCTAATTAATGCCTGCAATCGCAGAAGTGATAAAAAGCCTTAGTAGCTAATTAATGCCTGCGATCGCAGAAGCGATAATAAGCCTTTGTAGCTAAATAATGCGTGTGATAGAAGAAGTGATAATAAGCCTTCGCAGCTAATTAATGTCTGCGATAGCAGAAGTGATAATAAGCCTTAGTAGCTAAATAATGCCTGTGATCGCAGAAGTGATAATAATCCTTAGTAGCTAAATAATGCATGCAACAGCAGAAGTGATAAGCCTTAGTAGCTAATTAATGCGTGCGATAGCAGAAGTGATAATAAGCCTTAGTAGCCAAGTAATGCGTGCGACAGCAGAAGTGATAATAAGCCTTGGTAGCAAAACAATTCGTGAAGTGATAAGCCTTAGTAGCTAAATAATGCCTGCGACAGCAGAAGTAAAAAGCCTTAGTAACAAAATAATGTGTGCAATACAAAAGGGGAAAAAAACCCTTTAAGTATCTAAAAAATTTCGTACAAAAAACAAAAAATAAGTTTTCCAGGAATCATGAGGATGGAATCCAGGGCCTGTCGGGCAAAAAACCGCATCCCCCCCCTTTCCCTGGAAATTCTGTGTTGGGAATTCCCCTGTCCACCCCTCTCTTTTTTTTCCCCCCTTTGCCCCTTTTTTTCTACCTTCCCCTCCTTTTTGGGCTTGTTTTTCTCCCTTCCCGGGTTCCATTCTCCTCCCTTTTTTTCCCCAGAAAGACAAAAAAGATAACCTTTCCCCTTCCACCAAGTTCAGATGCACGGGGCCGACTTTTCGGGTGCTTGCAGGGCAACGAATTTTTGCTCAAATGCCCAGAAAAACAATAGTTGCTGTCCGAGGGTTTGACAAAAAAAGAAGAATACACAGAAAAAAAATCAAAAAAAACAGTTTAAACAGAATGAACAATGCAGGAAATCAAAAACACAAAATACAGATTCTCTATCTATCATCTATCAATCTATCTATCTATCTATCTTTTCTACTACTACTATCTATCTATCAAACTACATAAAATCAAAAATACACTTTATAAATGCTGTAAATCACGACAGAGTAAAAATTGGGTAATAAAAACGAAATACATTTTGTTTTTGGGCATTTGTGCCTGGCTTAAGTTTGGGTCCCAAAAGACATGGGCTTAAAAACCCTCAGTGCTGTCCCCCCGGGGGTTTCCTCAATTTGCTCAGTGAAATTAGCAACATGGGGTTTTTCCACATAAAACCCTAACCATTCACGGGGTCGGCAAAATGTTACACGGGTGGCACATCCAACACAACTCCCCCCGGGGTTCCAGGGGCCCATGCAAAAAAGAGCACCCCTTTTTCCCTTTTTCCCAAAGCCCCAAGTTTGTAACCCCCTGCTGTAATTAGCCCCAGCTGGGCCTGGCATGGGAGGGAAAACAAAAGAGAGCTGAGAGGCTATTTGGATTTTTTTTCTTTTTTTCAGTCAAATTTGACTCTTTGTTTTTGATACGATTCAAACCCAATATCAAGCAGCTGTCCTGTCCCTATCATTTGAAACTAACCGCGGGGCCACAACAGGTGTTTTTTTGCTGTGTTTTTAAATTTTAAAAACGGAAACCATGGATGTAAAATTATCACGAGAAAGTTTTTCTTCCTTAAAGTTATTCTAAATAGCATTTTTCATAATAAGGAAAATTTGAAAAAAGATTTTGAAAAACGTTTTAATGAAAATAATAATAAAAAATAATAGAACCAAAAATAATAATAAAAAATAACAATAAAAAATAAAAATATGGAACTTTTATAGCGCAAAAATTTTGAAAAGCAAACGAACAAAGTGATTGAAATTCAAACCATTCACGCACATGCTTTCGTTAACAAAAAAAGTTTAAACAGTTTTTAATTTTTTACACACAAAAAAACAACCCGGCACGAAACGCACGCATCACACAAAACCCATACACACACACACACACACAAACACACACACCCCCCACACGCCCCGCGCGCAGGGCGCGCACTACAACACCACCCCCCAACACACAAACACCAACACACACACACACACACACACACACACAACAATGACAAGGTAACAACAACAGAAACAACTTCAAAAACATCATCATCAACAACAACATCTTTAAAAACATCAAAAAACCATTTTAAAACTGTCCCCCCCAAAACCCAAAACACTCAAACACACACACACCACACACCAACACACACACACACACACACACACACCACACCACACACACACACACACACACCAGACAAGGTGATGGAGATGAAAGAGGCTGATGGGAAAGCAAAAAACAGGTGAAAACTGTGCAACTTTTGGATGAAGATCCTACGAGGAAATAATTTGTAGCCCTTAAATCTAGATTTAAAAGCGTGAAACAAATTTTTTGGGTCGAAAAGAGGAGAGGGGGTCATTCCAGATAGTTTAAAACAAAAACAGTGAAAGAAGAAAAGGCGGGGTCTTCCCCTATCTTAAAGAAGATGTAAACCCAGCTTTTCCAGTTTCCTCTATTTTTCCGATCCTCTTAGCGCTACCCCAATTCCAGCCCAGCTGGGGCAGTTAAAGCAGAAACTGACCACATTTGAACATGGAAAAAAAAGGGGGCAATTTTTTAGCCTAAAACCCCTTTGCCCTGAGTTATGCGGAGTTGATTGCTGTGTTAAAAGCGCAAACGAAGGCCTTTTAAGCAAAAATGAAAGGGGTAGGTCATTCCAAAAAAACAGAGGAACAAAAATTGAAAAAAACGACGGCCGGTAAGTTTTGACATGGGTCCTTTTCCCACTTTCTGTCAACAGTTTTGGGCCAGAAACGGCTGGACAGAGTACAGTCACGGCGGGTCAGAAAAGGTCACGGACTTCCCAGAGTCAGGGGGGAAAACTGCGCTCACTTTATGAAACCGGGACCCGCTGTAAAAAAAACGGGGCCAACGGCAGACTGTTTGTGGTTAGTCCCCGGAAAAAGGGGTCCAACAAAAACCGGGGTGATTGCCTTGCAGTGTATTTGCTTTTTTTTTTCCACCAAGCCACCCGTCCAAAATGGTTTAAAAATTGAAAAAACAAAACTTAAAAAAAAAACAACCCATGAAAAATTTAAACAAACAAAAAAAGAAAATACCTAAAGAAAACACACCAAATACCAGGCAGGCGGGCCCCAGGCAGCGGGCAGACACAAAAACCCACGCACCACGCACGAAACCGCACCACACAAAACACACACACACACACACAACAACACACACACACACACACCACAAAACACCGCACACACCCCTTTAAACCATCACCACTACCACTCCCAACAAAAAATTCAAAAACAACCCCCCCAAAACAAAAAAAAACAAAACGGGCCAAAAAACAACAACCACACAACACACACCCACAAAAAACACAAAAACACACACACACACACACACACTACACACACACACAAAACAAACAAACCCATGTATATTTTCTGTCCTCAAAAAAACTCATCCATCCAAAAAACCCCTTTCACAAAAACCCAACTCACACCAAAAACATTAAGAAAGCCAAGAAAAAACCCCCCCCCCCCCCCCCCCCCTTTAAAAAAAAAAGGAGAAGAAAGAAAATGGATACGGGGGCAAAAAGAAAAAATGTATCATTTTCCAACAGGGGTTGTGTGTGTGGTTGGTGTGGTGTGGTGGTTTTGGTGTGTGGGGGGTGTGTGTGTAAGTAAGTAAGTAAGTCTTAAATTTTTAAAATTTTCTTTCCATTTTTAAGGATCCCAAGGGCCCCTAAAATGGGAGACTGAAAAAAAGAGAGGGATAGATAGATAGAAAGATAGATAGAGATCTACTAGGGTTGTGTTGCGTGGGGTGCGTGGTGTGTGGGGTGGTTTGTGTGTGAAACGTGTGTGGAGTGGGTACGTGTGTGTGAGTGTGTGTGCGCGTGGTGTGTGTGTGCCCGTTGAAATTTAAAGAGTAAAAATAAAAAAGGGAAATACACAAATAGTATTTTTTAACAAAAAACAGACCCAATAACAACTTTTTTTCAAAAAGGGATTTCAAAGAAAACTACAACTACAACAAGTGGCCCTATAGGACTTAACAAAAAACCTTTAGCAATGTCAAACCCTAGCTTTACATAGTTCCCCAAAATTCGCCCAATTTCATTTTCAGAAAAGGCGGTAGATAGGTTTTTAAAAATTTTCACAATTTAAGGGGTGATGAGGTAATTTTAAATAAATTTTACCACAAAAGTATTTTTAAAATCCTTTCTGAATTTTTTAAAGAGTGCATTTAATCTTAAACCTAAAAATAAAAGCCTTTAGTTTTTCCTTTTTTTTGACAGCAATTTTTATAATCTCTAAGTGAACAATGTATTTAATTACGCTCTTCCCCCTCGGGTTGAAAATTTTAAAAACCGCTTGATTTGCCCGATGCTTTTTTTTTGAAAATTTTTTTAAAAAAAGCTTCTTCAACAACCGATAACACCCCCTGCAAAGGATAGAGGACATTTCATACTATTGGCCACTTTCATTTGTGCACCTTTTTTCGCAGGGCCCCATCACCCACTCATTAAAAAAGTAAAACCCTATATTAAAGAAATCCAGCAAAAAGAAAAAAGAATTTTTTCCTTTAAAAACAGGAGGGTTTATGAAGTATTTTATATTTTTATAATTTTAGTAATTCTTTTTAAGTTATAGATTTTTAAAGGGTTTTGATACTGAAATTTTTAATCAACACAAAGTAATATGTGAAAGAAACTGTATTGAGAATCTAAAAAAGAAATTCCCAAAGCCACGAGAATAGTGATCATTCAGCTGTAAAAAAAGATTGATTTTTTCCCCCTTAAAACGAAAACCAAATTTTAAAAAGGGCCAAAAAGACGGGGGTTGGAAAAACCAAAATTTTCTTAGGGGAAACCCCCCTTGTATAAATTTTTGGCCCCCAAAAAGTAATTTTCCCCTTTTTTTTAAAAATTTTGGGTGGAAAAAAAAGAAACCATTTAACTTTGAACGTGATATTTGGATTCTCATTCTTTTTTATGTTGATATAAACTACCCTCAAAGTGGCCTGATTTTCCCTTTTCAAAAAAAGACCCGACTTTAAACTGCTCCCTTTTTGAGTCTACTCAGTTTTTAAAAATTTTTTTTTTTTTTTTTTTTTTTTTTTTTTTTTTTTTTTCGAAGCAAAGTCTATGTGTAGTTCTTAATTTTTCCAAAAAAGTTTATGGGATACGGCTTCCTTTTTTTTGTTTCAAAACCCATAAATTTTTAACCTTAAACCCCCAAATTTTCAAATTTAAAACTTTTTTAAAAAAATTTTGGCAAAAAAAATTTTTGGGCCATAAGGTGAATTTAATTTTTTAATTAAAGGGGCCGAGGATGAAATGGTCCCCCAAACCTTTTAACCCGTTTTTTGAAAATTTTTAAAATTTTTTCCTTTAAATCCAAAAAATTTTTCCAAAAGGGATTTAAATTTAAAATTTAAAAAAGAAAAAATAAAAAAAAATGTTTTTTAAAAAATTTTTTCTTTTCCCCAAAATTTGTTTTTTTAAATTTTTTAGCCCCGGTTTTTAAAAAAATTTTTTTTTTTGTGGGTAAAATTTTAAAGGGCCCTTTTTTAATTAATTTTTAAAAAGGCATTTTTTTTTAAAAAATTT
This sequence comes from Rapana venosa, assembly GCA_028751875.1. Classification (NCBI taxonomy): domain Eukaryota; kingdom Metazoa; phylum Mollusca; class Gastropoda; order Neogastropoda; family Muricidae; genus Rapana; species Rapana venosa. The sequence continues at coordinate 55,452,145 of CM054147.1, read as the reverse complement.
AAAGGCCCTTTTCAAATTTTTTGTTTTTAATTTTAAAACATAAGTTGTGGTTGCCCCTTTGTTAAAAACTTTTAAAAATGGGTTTTTTCTGTAAAAAATTTAAAAAGCCAAATTTTCAATTTGGGAACCCATTTTAAATTTCAAGGCTTTTTTTTTTTTTAATAAATTTTTGAAAAACCTTTTTGATTTGTTTTGTTTCCAATTTGGTTTTAAAAAATTTTTTAAACCCCAAAGCAAAATTTTGGCGGGATTTTTTATTAAAAAAAGTTCGAACAAATTTTTTTTTGAAGTTGTTTTTTGGTTTTAATTTGAAACAATCTATCGGAAAACCTTGGGGGGTTGCCCAAAATTTTTTTTCGTACTAATCCAAAAAATTTTCCTACTTTTAAAATTTAATAAGATTTTTTTTCTTTTTTGAAAGCCCCCTTTAAAGGGAAAAAAAATGTTTCCAGAAAGAAAACCCAAAGTCCCCAAAAAAAAAAAATTTAAAAAAATTTTCAGGAATTTTTTATCAAAGGTTTAAAATTTTAGTTTTTTTACAAAGTTTCAAGAACAAATTTTTCTTTCCCCGGGTAATTGGGTTGAAAAAAAAATTGGGAAGGACTGGGTTTTTCAATTCCTGGAAAATTTTTTTTTTCTTCTAATGTTTTTTTTGGCAAAAACCCCTTCCAAGGAAAACAATTCCTCTCCTTTTTCAAATGGAAATGTTTGTTTCTGGAAAAATTAAAATTTGGAAAATTTTCCGTTTTCTTTAAAATTTTTTCCAACATTTTAAAATGTTTAAAGGGTTTGGGGAATTTTTTCCCAAAAAAAAGGGCCCAATTTTTTTTGGAAAAGAATGAATATAAAATTTTTCCTAATTTTTGTTAAATCTGGGAAATGGATTTGTTTTTAAAAAAGTTTTAAAGGGGTGATTTTTTAAAATTCCCAATGTTTTTAAAACATTTAAAAAGGTTTTTTGGATTTTTTTTTTTTTTTTTTTCCCCCCCCCCCCGGGGGTGGGCCCCCTTTCCCAAGGGAAAAAAGGGCAAAAATTTGGCCCCTCTTTTGTTTAAAAATTAATTTTAATTTAAAAAAAATTTTTTTTTGGTTCCAAAAAAAACCGGTTTTTCATCTTTTTTTTTGTGAAGGGGGAAAAACCTTTTTAACCACCTTGTTTAATTTGGTTTTTTAAAAAGCCCAGGAAAACCAAAAAAAGTTTTTAAAAACCCTTTTCCCAGTCAGCACGCTTATAATTATATTTTGAAACCTTTTTCCCCTTTTTCAGTATCCCCTGAAATAACAAAATATTAAAGGTTTTAAAAGGTAGGTAAGTGATCACTGCCTAGAGGGATCTTTATGGGTTTTTACCAAAAACGCAATCAGAAAAAAATATTGGTGACACTTAAGTTTTGAATTTTGCTGATTCCTGAACATGGGGTTGGGAATTCTTGTGCGCTGCTGTCATTCAAAAAAAACACAGACAAAAATCACCACATTTTTTACAAGCCTGTTGCTGGTGATGAAAACAATCTTTTTCCAAAATGGTGCCCTGTTTCCCTTGAAATCTCCCCAAAAAGCCTTTTTTGTTTTCTTTAGATAATGGATCCAATCTGGGGAAGGTTTTTAGGTCCTTTTTTGGGAAAACCCCAAAGAAACAAAATTTTAAAATGAAGTTATTTTTAAACTTTACACATGCCCGCACATAAATTTTTTTTTTTGGGGGGGGCTGGGGAAATTTTAACCCGGTTTTTGGTGGAGATTTTCTGCACTTTTAAATTTTTTCTTTTCGTAAAAAGCTGCTTTAATCTTTTTTAGACCCCTACTTTTTGATTATAGATGGATTTAGTACCCTGGTAAACTGGGGATCTTATTTTTGTTAACCCTTTTGAGATTGTAAAACAAGGGCCCGAAAAATCATTTTTTTAAAGGTGGTGATCAAATACCCCCGTTTTTTGGGAAAAAAGGGGTCTTGGGATTCCCTGATGAATTTCTAACACCTGCTTTTTTTTTAGAGACCATTGTATAATAGGATTAAGGAGAAAGGGAAAAAAGAAAAAAATTTAGCAAAAAAAAAAACAAAAAAAAGCCCAACCAAAACCGTAAAGAGGGAAAAAAACAACTCCCCCCTCCACCAATCCTTCAAAAAAAACACCTTTAAAGAAAAAAAGATTCATAGATCTTGGGTTTATTGAAGGGTTTTAGTACTGTCAGACCCGAACAATTTTACTGGAGAAACTCACTGAACTTTTTTTTAAAAAAAATACTACAAAAGGGGGAAAAAAAAACAACTTACCCAATCCCTAGAATTGAAAGGGCTACTTTTAATAAAAATAACAAAATAAACAAAAACACACCCGGGAAAAAGGGGAAAGGGGAAAAAATGTCCAAATATAATTACCCAAAAAATGTGCCCTCAAAAAGTAAAGGTTTTTCTCTGTTACACAAAAACAACCCAAACTTAAAAAAGATTTATAAAACAAACATGACGCTCACAACAGAAGAACTGGGTAGATATTATACTATAATCATAATATTGTAGTCTTGATGATTGAAATAGTGGAAGATAGTGGAAGATAGATAGTCAGCAATAGTTATACAACTGTTCCAAACGGTTTTGCCATGGATTAATATTTCCTTCCTTGAGTGGGTTGAGGCAGAACGAGGGTGGCTGTCTCTGTGCAGGTAGTGTGTGTCTTTGTCTGATGGGTCGTCTTCATGGTAGTTCCTAAAACAAGTTGCGAACGTGTCTGCCGATATTTGAGGCGAGAACAGAGGCTCCTTTCTGGTTTGGGTGGAGTTTGTCATTCCTTAAGAAGTCATTACTGGTGTTCAAATTGTCATGGGATACAAAGGATATCAGAGATTGTTCGTACAGATCGGCAGAGATTAAGGCGTTGAACAGATTTTGTTTTAGTTCCAGTTGAATATCTGCAGTTGGTGCTGCTTTACTGGTGATCACCTTTGCCTTGGGGTAGTCTTGGGTATCTTTCTTTTTCAGATCATTAATTCCACAATGAATCAGGATGGCATCTGGGGGCTGACTCAGTCTGGAACAGGTGCTGTGCACAGTGTCCTGGATCTTGTCTGTGGTGTGACATTTGTTTCTGAAGGCCTTGATTCCAAATGATCGACCAAGTCTTCTCCTGTCCACACCATTCATCACTGAATCTTGAATGATAACACAAACCAGCAGGTCCTGGTGATGTTTGTTCCTGTGCTGTACAGATTCTTGGTCAGCAAAAGGTGTTATGTCATCTACTTGGAGGACGTCATTATGGTTATGCTGTGTGATGTTCCTCTTTTTGTTTTTTGTTGAGAATCTATTTTTGACTTTAAAATGTTCTTTTTGTTGGTAGATCTTTTTGTGGAATCTGGTTTTTGCTGGCAGCAAGTTCTTTGTTCAAGGGCATCAGCATAAGAAAAAAGCGGGTCCTGTATGTTTGTTTGCCTGCATGCATCGACACTAACCTGTTTTGAGACTTTTTGAACCATTTTCTGACTTTTCTGCTCTTGAACTGTTTTTTCAAGTGACAAAATCCGGGCACATAAAGTTGAAATTATTCCACCCAGTTCTTCTATTTTGTCAGTAAGGGCTTCCATCGTTGAATTTCCTTGAAGAGAGGTAAGAGGACTGGTAGATCTAGACCTGAAAGATTCCTCTGTTCGCGCTAGATCTAGATCTCCACTACTGTCTGTTTGTCGGCTTTCATTTCCACAGGCGTTGTCAATGCCCCTGGTCAGGTGCTTTTCCCCTCCAAACTGTTGGTGGTGGACCTACTCTTGCTCACACTCTTCACAGGTACTGCTTGCATACATTCACGGACGCCTCCCATGCTTCTTGTCCTTGTCATGTGTGCGTATTCTGCATAAAATATGGCAGTTAACAATTAGCTCCAGGTGTTTTCCGCCATCTTGATGACGTATATCGTGTGTGTGTGTGTGTGTGTGTGTGTGTGTGTGTACGTTATCCTGATTCTGTGTGTGTGTGTGTGTGTGTGTACGTTATCCTGATTCTGTGTGTGTGTGTGTGTGTGTGTGTGTGTGTGTGTGTGTACGTTATCCTGACTGTGTGTGTGTGTGTGTGTGTTGTGTGTGTGTGTGTGTGTGTGTGTGTGTGCATGCGTGTATGCATGCATGCGTACGTGCATGCAATGCATGTGTGCGAGCGTACATATGTATGTTCTAAATTTTCCTGACTTTATCATGAATCCTCGCAGTCATTCCCGCTTGCTACATTGCGCATGGTCTTTTCCCAGAGGCCAAAAGGATAGGCTGGTCGGACTGGTCCTCGTACGGCAGATGTTCCCACACCTGTGGGGGAGGTACCCAGCAGAGAACCCGTTCCTGCAGGGGCACAGGTAGTGGCAGCTGCAGTTCCTCCTGCAGTGGCCCCTCCACACACACCCAGCGCTGCAACACCCAAGTCTGCTGCAGTGAGTGAGGGACAAAGCGATAGCAGGGCGTGTTTGGGTTTTTTTTGGGGGTGGGTGGAAAAGTGAGGTTTTGTGTGTGTGGTGTTTGTGTTGAAAAGTGAGGTTTTGTGTGTGTGGTGTTAGTATTTAAAAGTGAGGGTTTGTGTGTGTGTGTGTGGTGTTAGTGTTGAAAAGTGAGGTTTTTGTGTGTGTGGTGTTAGTATTGAAAAGTGAGGTTCTGTGTGTGTGGGGTTAGTGTTGAAAAGTGAGGTTCTGTGTGTGTGGTGTTAGTGTTGAAAAGTGAGGTTCTGTGTGTGTGGTGTTAGTGTTGAAAAGTGAGGTTTTTGTGTGTGGTGTTAGTGTTGAAAAGTGAGGTTTTTGTGTGTGTGGTGTTAGTGTTGAAAAGTGAGGGTTTTGTGTGTGTGTGTTAGTATTTAAAGTGAGGTTTTGTGTGTGTGGTGTTAGTGTTGAAAAGTGAGGTTCTGTGTGTGGTGTTAGTGTTGAAAAGTGAGGGTTTTGTGTGTGTGGTGTTAGTGCTGAAAAGTGAGGGTTTTGTGTGTGTGGTGTTAGTATTTAAAAGTGAGGTTTTGTGTGTGTGTGTTAGTATTTAAAAGTGAGGTTTTGTGTGTGTGGTGTTAGTGTTGAAAAGTGAGGTTCTGTGTGTGTGGTGTTAGTGTTGAAAAGTGAGGTTTTTGTGGTGTGGTGTTAGTATTTAAAAGTGAGGTTTGGTGTGTGGTGTTAGTGTTGAAAAGTGAGGGTTTTGTGTGTGGTGTTAGTGTTGAAAAGTGAGGGTTGTGGTGTGGTGGTGTTTGTGTTGAAAAGTGAGGGTTCTGTGTGTGTTTGGTGTTAGTGTTGAAAAGTGAGGTTTTTGTGTGTGGTGTTAGTGTTGAAAAGTGAGGTTTTTGTGTGTGGTGTTAGTGTTGAAAAGTGAGGTTTTGTGTGTGGTGTTAGTGTTGAAAAGTGAGGTTTTGTGTGTGGTGTTAGTGTTGAAAAGTGAGGTTTTTGTGTGTGGTGTTAGTGTTGAAAAGTGAGGGTTTTGTGTGTGGTGTTAGTGTTGAAAAGTGAGTGGTTTTGTGTTAAAAAGTGATTTTTTGTGGGGTGTTAGTGTTGAAAAGTGACATTTAAGTCTGTTAGTGCTGAAAAGTGACATTAAAGTATGTTAGTGCTGAAAAGTGACATTTAAGTCTGTTAGGGCTGAAAAGTGACATTTAAGTCTGTTAGGGCTGAAAAGTGACATTTAAGTCTGTTAGTGCTGAAAAGTGACATTTAAGTCTGTTAGTGCTGAAAAGTGACATTGTGGTCTGTTAGTGCTGAAAAGTGACATTTTGGTCTGTTAGTGCTGAAAAGTGACATTTAAGTCTGTTAGTGATGAAAAGTAACATTTAAGTCTGTTAGTGCTGAAAAGTGACATTGTGGTCTGTTAGTGCTGAAAAGTTACATTGTGGTCTGTTAGTGGTGAAAAGTTACATTGTGGTCTGTTAGTGGTGAAAAGTGACATTTAAGTCTGTTAGTGGTGAAAAGTGACATTTAAGTCTGTTAGTGCTAAAAAGTAACGTTTTGGGTGTGTTAGTGTTGAAAAGTGACAATTTGTGTTAGTGCTGAAAAGTGACATTTTGTGTGTGTTAGTGCTGAAAAATGAAATTTTCGTCTGTTAGTGCTGAAAAGTGACATTTTGTCTGTTAGTGCTGAAAAGTGACATTTTGTCTGTTAGTGTTGAAAAGTGACATTTTGTGTGTGTTAGTACTGAAAAATGACATTTTCGTCTGTTAGTGCTGAAAAGTGACATTTTGTTTGTTAGTGCTGAAAAGTGACATTTTGTCTGTTAGTGTTGAAAAGTGACATTTTCGTCTGTTAGTGCTGAAAAGTGACATTTTCGTCCTTCAGTGCTGAAAAGTGACATTTTCGTCTGTTAGTGCTGAAAGTGACGTTTTTGGTGTGTTAGTGTTGAAAAGTGACATTTTTGTGTGTGTTATTGTTGAAAAGTGACAATTTTTTGTGTGTGATTGGTAAGAAGTGACATTTTGTGTGTATTTTTGTTGATAAGTGGCATTTTTGTGTGTTATACTGAAAAGTGACATTTCTGTGTGTTGTACTGAAAATTTCACTTTTCAGCCCTAACAAACCAAAAAATATCACTTTTCAGTACAACACACACACACACACACACACACACACACACACACACACACTGTAGTGAAAAGTTACATCTTTTGTTTGCTAGTGCTGAAAAGAAATGTTTTGCATTTGTGTTGAAAAATTTGTTCTGTAAAATGTTTCAGACTAGTTACTGAAATGCTGTTCGAGTGACATTTCTTTGAGATTCTATTTTTCCTCCACTACTTCCTCAGGACAAGGATACCAACAGACTGGTTCACTGGTACCACATGCAGTGAGCTTTCCTGGAAGAGCTGCTTCCTGATTTTTCAGACACAAATGTCTGAGACTTTCAAAGACGTATGCAGAACATCTTGCGCACATGTTAAATCCTGTTTCGCTTTTCGAAAGAGTAGGCCATTGTGTGCCGGTGGGAACAGATGACAAAATTTACACAACCGCATAAACACGGGGACTGGATGTAAAAAAGCACATGAGTGCTTATTCCATTATCCTCGATATAAAAAATAAAATGTCATATGAGCGCTTTGATTTGTTGCTTTACAAGATTCAGTGCTATATAAATTCCATACATTATTATTATTATTATTATTATTGTTATTATTATTATTATTATTATTATTATTATTATTATTATTATTTTCATTTGGCCTGATTATCCCCGTGGTCTGTTAGTATAAATAGGGATGGAATAGCCTGGTGGTTAGAGTGATGCATATTGTGCCTGTGATCCGCTGACTGGGTTCGAATCTCGTTCAAGAGGATTTTTTCCTGTTGAGTTAAGATCAGTGCCGACTCCACTCCCCCTTAAAGTCCTTCGGATGAGACTATGAACCGAGGTCCCATGTGTGAATGCATGCAGCACATCTAACGTACACGTCATCATCATCATTATCCTTCCCCTCCTTCTTCTTCTTCTTCTTCTTCTTCTTACTACTAGTACTCTGGATTTTCTTCAGATGCTGCATCACATGGCTGGGAATCGTGGGGTCCCTTCTCCAGTTGTTCCAAGAGCTGTGACATTGGCGTGAAAACTCGGACGCGGAGGTGCAAAAGCAAGTCTGTCAGTCACTGCATCTACCTCTGCCCTGGGCTGTCCATCGAAAGACAAGCCTGCAACGAGGCCCGCTGCTGTAGTAAGTACACTGGTGTCCAGGTGTGTTTGTGTATTTGTGTGATATATAAAGGTAAAGGTGTCCCATAACCGATGTGGTGAGGGAGCGAGACATCAGAGACACCTACTTCTCTAGGGGTCATCATATTGAAGACAGTACCTATCTCCTCTCCCTCACTGTGTAACCTTTCCTGACCTTAACCTTCCCCATACGCCATGGGTGTATTTTCACCCAGACCCCTATATTTTGCTCTATAACTTGGGAATTGTTCATGCTGCTGCACTGAAGTTTCGTGACTTGCCAATAAACATTTGCCCTACACATCCACAAAAATTGTGTTTGTGTTCTAAAAAAATTGACTTAATAAGCCCCGAACCTCCCAGTATGCCATGGGTGTGTATACACCCAGACTTTCAAAAGAGGTCAAAGCCATTATGACATTTGAATGACGTCACTGTCCTGTAAGGCTTCCTACGTCCTCGTTGCTAGGACACGCGTTGCTATGCAACCACAACCACAACACAGGGAAAGAGTTTAGGCCTAGTGCTACACACATGCAAGGGGTTGAGTTCTTTTCCAGGTGCCCTGGGTTGCTGTACACCCAGGTGGTATGGTATTGGGTTATGCCTACTCTAAAACCGTGGGTTGCTGTACACCCAGAATGTATGGTATTGGGTTATGCCTACTCTAAAAGCATGGATTGCTGAACACCAAGGAGGTATGGTATCAGGCTATGCCTACTCTAAAACCATGGATTGATGTACACCCAGGAGGTATGGTAGCCCGTTATGCCTACTCTAGAACTGTGGGTTGCTGTACACCCAGGGGGGTATGGTATTGGGTTATGCCTACTCTAAAACCATGGATTGATGTACACCCAGGAGGTATGGTATCAGGTTATGCCTACTCTAAAACTGTGGGTTTCTGTACACCCAGGGGGGTATGGTATTGGGTTATGCCTACTCTAAAACCATGGATTGATGTACACCCAGGAGGTATGGTATTGGGTTATGCCTACTCTAAAACCATGGATTGCTGTACACCCAGAAGGTATGGTATTGGGTTATGCCTACTCTAAAACCATGGAATTTCTCTGTCTTTGAGATAATAAAGATTTTGAATTTGAATTTGATTTGCTGCATACCCAGAAGGTATGGTAGCAGGATTATATCTCCTCTAAATCCATGGGTTGCACTACACCCAGAAGGTTTTGCCCATCGAAAAAAGGCCATGTTCCGGGAAGGTTAAAGAGTAAGGTACCCATTTACAGCTGGGTGAGCTGGGGAACAGTACTGAAGCCAGAGCTTGCAAAATGGTCACCCATCCATCTGGTAGCCACGCTCAATGCTACTTAATATTGGCTGCTGGAAAGCTAATGCTCTGGCCACTGAGATATATATATAATATGTATATTGCACATGAATTCCACTTTCTATTGATATGATATGATACAATTTTGGTATTCGAACCAGTTCCATTCCTCCTCTTACTGATATGATATGATAAAGTGCTGGTTTTGGTATTTGAAAAAGGAATATCTTGTAAACTTGTAATCTGTTCATGAGCCGATGTCATGTACTGTGTTGTGTTATTTATTCTGTGATAGATGCTTTTTCTGTTTACCCTTTTATTTATGGCTTGTAACAAATTCTCTGCTCGTGAGATAATGAAGTGTTTGAATAATATATATATATATATATATATATATATATATATATATATATATATATATATATATATATAATTCTATATAAATAAAAAATTATATATATACTTTTTTTTTTACCTTCCTGTCCCTAGGATAGAATTTCGAGGTTCACCAAAAGTGAGATTTCGCATAATTTATTTATGCAACCATATTTGCCTATTATGAAGGTAACTGCATCCGACTTCAGGGATGTATACAAAGTATGTTCTTGTTTCCGTTACCTACAGAAGGGTAACATGAAGGACAAGAGCCTTAACGTGTATATTTGAGCTTCTGCATGTGTATATACACGAAGGGAATTAAGGCACTGGCAGGTCTGCACTTGAAGTTGACCTGGGAGATGGTAAAAATCCCCACCTTCATAATACACCACCAGGATTTTAACCTATTACTTCATGGACGCATGGGATTGAAGTTGAATAGTCACACACACACACTTGAAGGCAAGCAAGATATATATATAATAATATATATATATATATATATATATATATATATATATATATATATATATATATATTATATATATATACACACATATCTTGCTTGCCTTCAAGTGTGTGTGTGTGTGTGTGTGTGTGTGCGTGCGTGCATTTATTTATTTTTTATATCGAGGATAATGGAATAAGCACACATGTGCTTTTTTACATCCATTCCCCGTGTGTATGCGGTTTTGTAAATTTTGTCATCTGTTCACCCCATTAGACCATGAGTGGTGGTCTGGGCGCTAGTCTTTCGGATGAGACGATAAACCGAGGTCCCGTGTGTTACACGTAATTATTTAGCGCACGTAAAAGAACCCACGGCAGCAAGAGAGTTGTCCCTGGCAAAATTCTTAGAAAAAAGCCACTCTGATAGGGAAACAAATACAGTTGCAGACATGAAAAAGAAAAAAAAAAGGGTGGCGCTGCTCTTGTGGCGACGCGCTCTCCCGCTATCCCTGGGGAGAGCAGCCCGAATTTCACGGAGAGAAATCTGCCGTGACTTAAAGTGGTATGAAATGAAATCTGAGCGCTTTGATTTGTTGCTTTACAAGATTCAGCGCTATATAAATTCCATACATTATTATTATTATTATTATTATTAGTATGCATTTTCCCCCTTCTTTTTCTGTTTTGTTTTTGAGGGCTGGATGTAAAAAAGCATGTAATGCTTACTCTGTTACCCTCTGAAAAAAATTGTTCAAAATTGTTCAAATTGTTCTTTCTCTCTCTCTCTCTCTCTCTCTCTCTCTCTCTCTCTCTCATCTCTCTCTCTCTCTCTCCCTCTCTCCTCTCTCTCTCTCTCTCGATATATATATATATATATTATATAATATATATATATATATATATATATAACACTGATAAACTATTTTGGAGGAAAAATGTGTGAAGCCAATTATAACTTCCTAATCTTTACAAAACAGATTCTTATCACAGACTAAAAAAACAACTTTCAAATAAAATAATAATATAATTAAGTTATAAATATTATAATAAAATAATAATATTATTATTTCCAAGAAAACATTTAAGAATGCCTATGGCTCTACCTGACCCGAATTTCGGCTCCTGGTTGAGCACTCTACAGTGATCGTGGCGGTGATTGAAACTTGTCCCTCTATATTACCGTAACAGCAAGAAACTTCTGTAGTTGAATAGTGCCTATCACATTTCCAAGAACAGAAACACATTATTGTGTCTTACCACAATCAATCTACCATCAAAAGATGAAAATATTAGAAATAAGAGGAAAATATTACTACAATTATTGTCCCAAAAAGTTGAATATTTATCAAAGAAAAAAATCCAGTTAATGACTTTTTGTGCATAATATGTTTGGGGATCCTTTCAAAAAATGACACAGGGAGAGAATAAGCGTTCGTACCCTGCCAAAGGGCCTGTACTAGATGGATAACGAAAATAACTCAAACATTGCCAGACACCTGTCACAGGTTATTAAAGCTGATGAAAAATGGTTTTTATATTGGATCTCAGATAAAATACTATTCCCTACTTGACCAAATTATGAAAATAATAGAAGAGAAAAACAAGTACAGGTAGCCAATACTACCACATCTTCATTATGAGAATTGTTTAAACATTTTTATTTTATGCCACTTTAAGTAAGTCAGGACAGATTACTCTGCTTGAAAATCGGGCTGCTCTCCCTAGGGAGAGCCTGTCGCTACAAGAGCAGCACCACCTTTTTCCTGTTTCCTGTCTGCAACTGTATTTGTTTCCCTATCAGAGTGGCTTTTTTTCTACAGAATTTTGCCAGGGACAACTTTCTTCTGCCGTGGGTTCTTTTACTTGTGCTAAATAATTATGTCACGGGACCTCTCATCTAAAAGACTAGCAGCCAGACCACCACTCATATTCTAATAAATGTGGGGGGAGGGGGGGGGGAGTTTCGGCCCAAACAGGGATCAAACCATTGCACACTTCCAACCCGGACTTTTTGCTGTCTAGGTAGGTGGTTACCTCAAAACCAGGGAAAAATATTGCAACAACAACAACAGCAACAACAAATCCCTTGAATATGACGTCAGTAGAGCTGAACTGAGCGTGTATCTGTGTGTGTGTGTGTGTGTGTGTGTGTGCAGACGACATCAGGACGCAAGGCTGGAACATCTGGTCTTTTTTCAGCCAATGCTCGGAATACTGCAATGGAACCAGGCAGAAGAGAAGAGCCTGTTTCAGCACAGGGTCTAATCCGGACTGTACCTCCTTCTGTACAGGCTCCAACGTCTTTGTGGAGAGATGTGATCAGCTCAGCTGCTGTAGAAGTGGGTGTGTGCGTGTGTGTGTGTGGTGTGTGTGTGTGTGTGTGTGAGAGAGAGAGAGAAGAGAGAGAGAGAGAGAGAGAGAGAGTGTGTGTGTGTGTGTGTGTGTGTGTGTGTGTGTGTGTGGCTGTGGGTTGGTGGGTGAGAGAGAGTGTTTTGAGTGGGTGGGTGGGTGGATGTGTGTGAGAGAGAGAGAATGCAAATGAGAATGGTTTGTTCAAAAGGCCTTGGCCACATTTGAAGGGGAAAAACAAAGCACACACTATCATACAAGTAATATTCACATAAACAATCAATTCACAAAGCATTAGCAAAACACGATAATTTTTTAAGAATTAATAAGCAGTCTAAATGCTTTATATAGAAAAAGAGCTAACTGTTTTGTAGTTACTTCATTTCCAGACCTAATGAGTATGATTAACCTATGGAGACATGGTTGACGTAAGAACTTTCCAGGTATAAACTGCTCTCTTAGTTCCATAAGTTGTGAACAAGTGAATAGAAAATGTATTTTGTCTTCAATAGAACTATCACAAAGAGGACAAATCAAAGCTCTCTCGTTTACATATCTATAATAGAAATGATGTGTGTTCAATTCTGAGATACCAAATCTAAATTTTGTTAATATTCTTTTCAAATGCCTATCCATTTTCATTGTTAGATATAAAGGGATACAATGTGATGGATTGATCAGACTATACATTTCATATCTGCTACTACTTTCAATGTGTGAATGCCAGTCTTGCCACTGACATTCAATTAGTCTTTCACAAAAAAGTCGTAAGAACAAAGAGTGATTTTCAACGCCCTGATTGAGCCACACATATCCAAAACCATTCTCATATCATCATCATCATCAGACCCGTGACCTTGGCGGTCGTGGGGGAGACATGAAAGACGATGCCGTGGTAAGCCTCCTCCATCCATCTCGGTCCTCGGCTCTGCGCAGTAGTGCCGAGTCATTCATCCTGGTCCATTCTCTGATGTTGTCCATCCATGACTTGTTCTGTCTTCCCCTCCTTCTGCCACCTTCGAGTGTTCCCTGCAGTACTGTTTTGGGCAGAGTGTTGTGGCGGGTGACGTGGCCGAACCATGTCAGCTTTTTCTTCTTGACGATGGTGAGAAGGGGTTCCTGTGGACCTGCCAGCCGTGTTATTTGACTCTTGACAAATTCGTTGGTCTTTCGTTCTCTCCAGGATATGCCCAGTAGTTTTCTATGGCATTTTGTTTCGAATGACTGGATTCGCTTTGCTGTTTCAGCAGTCAATGTCCAGGTTTCACTTCCGTACAGCAGGATCATATAACTCATATAACTTTCTTTTAACTTTAGTAACCCAGTTTGACTTGACTTTTCATCCAACAGATATAACATTTTATAAGCTTTACGAGGAAGTCTATGTTGTTCCATCTGAGTCAATTTCAACCAAAAACGAATACACCTTACAGCTGTAACAATTGCAATGGGTATCGGTTCGTTTCTCCATAAACAAGATTATTAGGTGTTTTTACTGATACACCAAGAAATTTCTTAAGGGCAAATAAATGAACTTTCTCACTATGAATATATGCTGCATCAAGTCCCCATACTTCAGCCCCATACAATGCTATTGGCTGTACTTGTGAGTCAAGTAATTTCATAGATAAGCCAAATGAACAATTGTTCAATTTATTTAACTTCTGCATTATGGAAATTAGAGCCCTCTTTGCCCGACAAGCAAGGTCCTTACAAGCAAACGTAAAACTCAAACATGTGGAAAAGTACAATCCTAAATATTGATATGCATTTACTACAGCCATAGTAACACCATCGAACTGCCACCTTTCTCTAGCAGTAAGATAACCACCTTTTCTGAAAACAATTATATTACTCTTAGACATATTGACCTTTAGTTGAAGCTTAGATGCTGATCTTTGTAAACAATTTAATTGATTTTGAAGACCTACTACAGTTTCAGATATGATTACAACGTCATCTTTAAAAAGTAGAATAAACAATTCTAAGGCTTCATCATCAAGAAAAGAAACACCATGCTTTCCATATTCACGAACTTCTGTAGTTATTTCATTAATAAATAAAGAAAACAAAACAGGGCTGCATACATCCCCCCTGCTTAACTCCAGTAATACAGTTGATACAATCAGTTAAAGAACTCCCACACCTAATTCTAGTTTTCACACTGGTATACATGGTCATAACACAAGTAAGTAATTTACCAGAAATTCCATTTTTTACCAAAATTGGCCATAATATACCTCTATTGACAGAATCAAACGCCTTTTCAAAGTCAATAAAGGCAATGTATAGCTTACGATTTAGACTAAGTTGTTTCTGTACACATGCAAGAAGCGTGAATATAGGATCTTTTGTAGAATAATTGCACTTAAAACAAGCTTGAAATTCGTCTGTTACATTATTAGCTTCTACCCATCTATAAAGTCTGTGATTGATAATTGAACTATAGATCTTACTTGCAATATTACAAATCGATATACTTCTGTAATTGTTTGGATCAGCAGTATTACCTTTTTTATACAATGGAATTACAATAGATTCAGACCAAGCACTTGGGAAAATACCTTTATCAAATAAAGCATTAATCAAAGTTACAAAGAAATTGATAACCCTACTATATCTAACGGAATTCTTCAAAAATTCTCCAATAATGCCATCAATACCTGCTGCTTTTTTACTTTTTAATTTTCTTATGGCTAGAAGAACTTCATCTGTAGAAATTGAATGATTAAATACACAAGCTTCATCTCTTATTTCATTTTCTGTTATTTCCTCAAAGTAACTATTTACAGAATCTTTTTCAAGTAAGTCTTGAAAATGCTGATGCCAAGTATCAATATCTATTGTGTTATAAGGCTGCTTACTTTTAGAAAAAATTTTGCGCATATTGTTCCAAAACGTTTTCTGATCATTCACTGAAAGAATCAATTCATCAATCATAGCCTGGTTATATTCTCGTTTCTTTCGCTCTAAAAGATGCTTATATTCACGTCTGGCACGACAGTATTTATCTTTGTCTTCTCTTTGTAGAGTACGTCTATATTTCTGTAACAAATTTCTTAAGTTTGCTACATTCCTTGTCGAACCAACTACTGACTTTACTACACTCACTGTTTTTGAAAGTCTTCTCCATGCTTTCAGCTGCTTCTTTCAGACAACTATTGAACAAACTAAGTGCACTGTCAACATCTGAGTCAAGTTGACTACATCCAGTCTATACTGTATGTCCTCTGAGCACAACTTATAAAAGAAGTCTTCACAGCAATTATCCTCCCATACATATTTTTGCAAGGTATATGATTGCTTATTTTTACTTGACTTGTTAGGATTATTTTGAGGAAACTCTTTATAAAACTCTACAGGCATATGATCTGATTCTAACTGATCACTTACCATGAGTTGACAATGATCATTAAACATCAAAAATAAATCACAAGAAACAAGAAAATAATCATTCACAATACTACCAGCATCAGAAATAAAAGTATAACGACCAACAGAATCACCAGAACAAACGCCATTTAAAACATGTAGATCCAGGACCGTGCACATGTTTAGCAACAATTTTCCAAAGTTATTTAATTTGCCATCCTCAGAATTTCGATCTAGACTAACAGGATTACTGTCATATGTAAATTCATCATCAGAACCAAAATTCTTGCAAACATGAGATGCGTTAGAAGTTCGGCTATTTAAGTCTCCACATAACAGCATATACACATCATCTGAATCAATCAAATATTCACATAAAAAGTTTTCCAGAGCCATCATACCATTATCAATCTCATAATGTAAATAATAAGGCGCGCCCTCTGGAGTAAGTACATAAAAACAATACATCTTTCAAAGTACCAAATAAAGACTTGTTGATCAGAAACACACACGTGTTATGAAGGGCAGTTTTTATTTGTTTTACATGTTTACAGAGACTCTTTTAAATCAGACAAATAACTCCCCCTGATCGTCTCCCTTGATTTGACAATTTCAGAGCAGGTATACAGAACAACTCGTACTCAACAAAACAACTGTTTTCAAAATATTCAACAAACGCTTTAAGTAAGCAGACAAAATCAAATGAACGGATGTATGAAACAAACTCATTATCAGACATTTTGTTCAACAGACCATGAACATTCTAACTCAAAACAGAAAAGGGAAGATTTTCCGGTTTTTCATTTATGTTTATAATTACAAAATTGTCAGTTGCCCCCTCCCTGCCACAAGCCCGTGCATCTCCCCACCATTCCCCGCCGCCTGGCCGGGAAGGAACAGCGCTACTTGCCGCTGCCTCCACCATGGCAGAGCTAGCATCACGCTCGGCACATGAGGGAAACAAGTCACAGAAATTGTCAAACCGGGTGTAGGTTTTCCTTGCACAACCCAGTGCTTTCCTAACATTATCACCCTCAGCAAAATCAACCACTGGCCGGCCAAATCCCTACTTCAAAACACAGAGATCACTACCATCATTCACCCCATACTTCACACCATCAATAAACAAATTATCAAAAACTAAATTAGCCTGTTTGCCGTCTGCACGTGCCTTTTTAAGATGTGGTGTTAATTGTCTTCTGACATTTCGGACACGTGAGGTAAAGTCTTCATTGATGTACACCTTAGTTCCCTTCAACTTCTGTCTGGCCTTTAGAATGACTTGCTTCTGTTTGAAGAATGTGCAGCATGCCATGATGGGGGAATCTTGCCTGGAGTTGAGACGGTGCACACAATCAAACTGAATGTCTTCAGACAGTTCCAGCTGGTCAGTGATCAAGTCTTTCAATACCCCCTCACATTTTGTGCTTGTTTCACCTGCAAGTTTGGGCATTCTGTGGACGATGATGTTGTTCCTTCGTGATCTTCCCTCCAGGTCGTCCACCTTCTTGGCCAGGTCCTCGTTCTCCTTCCACAGACTCCTCACCTCTCCCCTCAGCTGCTCCACCTCTCCCCCAAGCTTCTCACGCAGCTGACTCATTTCATCCTTCAAGCTGTCCATTTTCTCGTTCATTGCAGTGTTTATAGAATGCAGCGTACTGAGTAAATCTGAAGTGGACTGCTCCAAGTTGGATGGTCAATGATTGGGAGAAGAGGTGGCATCACTTAAGCGGTCAGTATTGGGTAGTTTGCTCTGGCGGTAGCCGTCACGCTTGGGTGGTCCTGGGTTGAGCTCAACGTCCCCACACTGCTGCAATAAATCGCCGTAGAAAAATTGAACTAGGAGCAATCCCACCTCAACACCGGCTTGCAGGTTTTGCATCTTCAATGTCTGGGTGAAAATTTTGCTTTTCAGTCGGCGGTACATAAAGTTCATGAAAACAAACAGAAAAAAGCCACATTTTGGCCTAAATGACAATGGTTCTGCAGGCATGCCTCTTCACACAAGTCCTTGCAGAAAACTGGTACAGGTAATGGACTAGAACCACCGTAATTTGTCACCAAAACACAGAGCACTGTGACACATCCTGTCACTGAAGGTGTGCAAGGTGAACCCCCCTGAGAGAGAGAGAGAGAGAGAGAAGAGAGAGAGAGAGAGAGAGAGAGAGAGATTGTGTGTGTGTGGTGAAAGAAGAGAGAAAGAGAGATAGAGAACTCAAACTCGAAAGATTTATTCACAAAAAGGCCATTGGCCCATATACGAAGGGGGGATTTGCCAAGCTGCTTAGTATTTTAGTGAGAAAAATTAAGAAGCACTAAAAAACAGAATGTTATTGTATAACCACAACTGCCACAAAAAAATCAGTTACAAAAATATGACTTAAGCAACCAACATATCTGTTATTCTAAAGGCTTTACACAAATATAAAGCAAGGCTGCACACAATCTCAGGGTGACTAGATACCATGAGTAGACAGAATCTAAATAAATTAGGCTGCCTTCTATTCTTTACCGGAATGAAATCTGTCTTACATCTTCTAATACTGTACAGCACAGCACAAAATGAACTTCATCTTCCACTGTTTGCTTACATAATGGGCATAGCAACATGAGGTCATCATCATCATGTTCTATTTATCTAAATTTATGAACATTAAAGTCTGATACACCAAGCCTAAACTTAGACATAACTATTTTCAAATGTATGTCCATATCAAGCTTTAGATAAGGTTTGACATCGTGTGAACCTATAAATTGTCTGTACATTTGAAATCTTTCACTGCCTTGTATATGACCACTCCACTGCTGCCAACGGCAGTCAATCAATCTTTGCCTGAAAAGGTGATAAACTCTCTACAATTTCCGACACTTTGATTGAGCCAAACAAACCCAACGCCAAGTTCACATAAACAGGTACGTATTTGTGAAGCCCAGGTGCTTTTCCCCTTGACATCTAGATCATAAAGCATCTTGTAAGACTTAAAAGGTAACCTACACTCATCCAGATGCAGATTCTTAATCCAATATCTAATGCATCTTAACAGCAGCATTAACAGAGAGAGGATATTTATTGGTTTCACTATAAAAAAGATCATTAGGTGTACGTCTATCTAAGCCTAAAAACTGCTTTAAAGCAAAGAGGTGTACTGATTCACAATGTGTTACAGCTGCATCCAGTCCCCAATTCTCCCCACCATATAACACAGTGGGATGTATTTGTACATCAAATATCTTCATGAACAAGTCAAAAGCATTATTATCCAATAATCGTAATTTTTTCAAAACAATTAACAAGCATCTTTTACCTCGACTTGCCAGATCTTTACATGCAGTTGTGAAACTAAGCTTTGTAGAAAAACAGATTCCTAAATATTTATCTACATTAATCACAAGCATGACTTTTCCATTGTACAGCCATTCTTTATAAGCAGCTAAATAACCATCTTTTCTGAGTACAACAATATTACTCTTATTCATTTATTTATGACCTTAACCCTAACATTCTGAAGAATTATACACCTGTTTCCAATCTACCTTTTATTTCTAAAGTTCTTGAAAAAGTAGTTCTCAAACAGCTCAACAACCACCTTCTCTCTAACAATCTTCTTCTGGAGTTTCAGTCCGCCTATCGCGTCAACCACAGCACTGAAACCACCCTAGTACACACTTTAAACAAGCTTCTACTAGCTTCTGACTCGGGGAAAATATCCCTTCTCACTCTACTCGACTTATCAGCAGCCTTCGATACTATAGACCACTCAATTCTTCTCTCCCGTCTTCATCAACAAGTTGTGAAGGAGTTTAACAACAGCATCCTTCAAGCTTCTAAGGAGTGCATACTAAGAAAAGCAAGGAAAGACTACAAGCCATACTGGTCTGAAGCACTGCAGTGGACTCATGATGCTCTTAATGAAGCCAGAGAGAAAGCTGAGACACAGCCGAGCCAAGAAAATAATATCAAGCTGAAAGAATGTGCCGCCAAACACCTAAGAACAAAGATAGAGAACAGGCATGCAGGCTGGAAGGAAAAGATGGCAAGTTTAAATATGGAGAAGGATACCGCCAAAGTCTACCGTCTAATGAAGGCAATGAATGATGAAGGTACCAAGGGACAGAAGATCACCCTAGAGGAAGATGGACAGATGCTAACAGGAAGGCAGCTGCAAACACCTTTGCAAGCACCTATGCAGAAGAAAGCAACACCACCATTCCCAAGCACTTACAGAAGGAAGTAAGAACAGAGAAAAAGGACAGATTAGCAGAAAATCGCCCTACACATGATGCCATGAAACAAGACCTCTTCATGACCGAACTGAAACAAGCCATCCAGAAGTTGAGGAAAAAGAAATCTCCTGGCCCTGATCACATCACAAACGAGATGCTACAACATTTAGACAACTCGCTGCTCCAAACTCTTCTGGACATATTCAACCTCAGCTGGAAAATAGAGCAGGTTCCGCAGTGCTGGAAGGAAGCTACAATGATTCCCATCCTTAAAAAGGCAAGAACAAAGGCAAACCTGCAAGCTACCGTCCCATCAGCCTTACTAGTTGTGTCTGTAAGACCATGGAGCGTATTGTAAACCAGCGCCTACAGCTTTATCTGGAGTCTGAGGGCATTGTGGCGCCTGAGCAGGCTGGATTCAGACAGTACAGAAGTACAGAAGATCATACAACTCACCTGTCTCAAGTTATAGAGGATGCTTTCCAGTCTCAGAAGGTCACACTGGCGGTCTTTATTGATTTACAGAAGGCCTTTGACAAGGTCTGGAAAGACGGCCTCCTTGTGAAACTCCTGCGAAATGGCATCCAAGGCAACATGTACCAGTGGACCAAATCTTACCCGCACAACCAAAGAGCCAGAGTGTCGGTGGATGGCCACTGTAGCCAAAAGGTGTTACTGAGACAGGGTGTGCCCCAGGGAGGTGTGCTCTCACCCACTTTGTTCATCCTCTTCATCAATGAGGTGGTCGCAGAACTACCAAGAGGTGTCCATGCCGCGCTTTATGCAGACGTCCTGGTACTCTGGAGCAACGAAGAGCATGCAACAACAGCAACCTATAGAATGCAACATGCCCTGGAGAGTGTTGCAGCATGGGCTCGAAGCTGGTGCGTAAAAATCAACAGGGAGAAGTCCACAGCCACTCTTTTCATGCTTTCACCCAAAGCAAAACCTGGGAAACTTACCCTTGGAAACACCACGCTAAAATTTGAGGATCATCAAACCTACCTGGGAGTCACTTTTGACAAGCGAACGACATAGAAATCCCATATAAATTAAGCAGAGAACAAAGCCAGAAGAAAACTAAACATCATGCAGAAACTGGCCGTAACTAACTGGGGAGCAAACGCAAAATTACTGAAGACAGTCTACCAAGGCGCAGTAAGACCTTACCTTGAATATGAATCTAACTCTTGGATGACAGCTGCCAAGACTTACCATCAAACTCTTGACAAGTTCCAAAATCAAGCACTAAGAATCATAACAGGGGCAATGAAGTCTACACCAATCAACAAAATGGAAGAAGTAACTGGCATTCCTCCCCTATCTACAAGAAGAGAACAGAAGGCCCTGTTACAATCAAAGAAATATGAGTGCACTACAGATCACCCAATGAAGACAAGGATAAAACAACTATCCTCAGGCAGGCTAAAGCGATCTAGCTTTGCCCTTGAAACTAGAGGCCTAGTACGAAAATACCAAACAAAGCTTCCAGACCATGTCAAACTTCTCTCTTTCTCTCTTGACACATCACCATGGGAAGAAAGAAGAACTGATACCAAAGTAAATACTTCTGCCCCCACATAACAACAAAAAATGAGCAGAGTGAAATTGTGAAAAAGACTCTCACACTAGCCATGTTGAAAGAAAGACACCCCCAAGAAAGCTGGATTCACATATACACCAATGGATCAGCGACTGATGCTGTCAAGTGTGGAGGTGTGGGGTCTACATTCAGTACCCTAGTGGAGAATGGCAAGCTGAAGCTATTCCAACAGGCCTGCATTGTACTAACTACAAGGCTGAAGTAGAAGCCCTGATCCATACAGCAAATGTCATCAACAGCAGAGTGGACAACAACACTCAAGTCGTCTTTCTGACTGACGCACTCTCTGTGCTGCAGTCTTATAATGCTGGACAACTGAAAGATCCGGAGAAGGCACTGCACAGCCTTAACATCTTACACATAGAGCTCCAGTGGATCCCCTCCCACTGCAGCATTAAAGGAAATGAACAAGCAGACAAGATGGCCAAAATAGGGGCAAGAGAGGAGCAAGAAAACAATTCTCTCAACCTAATGGAGATGAAAACTATCATCAAATCTCTCTTCAGATCACCACTCAAACCAGACCCTTACCACCAGCTTTCACGACAAACACAGGTGATCATTTTCAGACTATGCACAGGGCACTACAGGCTGATCAAACACCTCCACAGAAAATTGAAAATTGCACCATCTGCTATGTGCCCCTGTG
The DNA here is from genome assembly GCA_028751875.1 of Rapana venosa. Classification (NCBI taxonomy): domain Eukaryota; kingdom Metazoa; phylum Mollusca; class Gastropoda; order Neogastropoda; family Muricidae; genus Rapana; species Rapana venosa. Next base: position 55,430,185 of record CM054147.1, on the reverse strand, counting down.
GAGAAGAAACAGGGAACGGCCCACATCCTACAAGACTGCAGGACTCTCCAGACGCTAAGGCTGGAAGTGTGGCCTGAGCCCACGCCTCTGGAGCAGAAACTGTACAGCACGGTGGATAACCTGCAGGCAACTGCTGAATTCCTCAGAAGATCTGGCCTCACAACATAACCCAGGCAACGCAAAGAAGAAGAAATCAGCATAGAAATGATGGTTGATCTGGTGATGGTTTATTATATATGAGGGTGGAACAGCGTAGAGAGTGAACAGGACAGGGCCCAGAACTGATCCTTGTGGGACTCCACATTCCAGTTTTGCAGGAATTGATTGAATTTTGTTTACTGTGACTGTCTGGAATCGGTCAGTGAGGTATGAACTAAACCAGCTAAGGGCTGCACCTTTGATACCAAACGTTTTTGGGAGACGGGAGAGAAGGGTAGAGTGATCTATAATGTCAAATGCTGCAGATAAGTCGAGAAGGGTGAGAAGGAAGATTTCCCCTGAGTCAGAAGCGTTTAGAAGCATGTTTAACGTATGGACTAGGGTGGTTTCAGTGCTGTGATTGACGCAATAAGCAGACTGAAATGCGGGAAGGAGACTATTTTAATGAACATGGCTGTTGAGTTGTTTCAGAACTACTTTTTCAAGGACTTTGGAGATGAAAGGTAAGTTAGAAACAGGTATGTAATTTTTCAGTATGTTAGGGTCGAGGTCGTGCTTTTTGAGTAGAGGTGTTTTGAGTTCTGATGGAAAAATTCCCGAAAGAAGAGATGAGTTTTCAATCTTCGTGATAGTTGGTATAAGCTGCGGAAGACAATGCGTGAAAAGAGAAGCAGGCATAGGATCAAGATCACATGATTTTATGGTCATTTCGTTTAGAATATTCCTGATTTCTTCCTCACTTTTTGGCTGAAAGGAAAGGAGAGGAGTGCCAGTGAATTGGGGATCAGGAGGTACAGGTTGGAAGGGAGTCTGTTCCAGTCTGGAGCGAATGTTGCGGACTTTGTCTGAAAAGAACAAAGAAAATATATCAGGAAGTTCAGAGTGACTGTGAACAGTAGGCAGAGGGCTTGTCTTTGCAGATCCAAGAAGAGTTGAGGTGAGGGAAAAAAGGGATTTCATGGTTGTTGCATTGAGAACTTGAGCAGAGTAGCAGATTGTCTTGGCTAAGTGGATTAAGGTTTTTACTTTGTTGGTTTGTTTTCGAAAGAGCTGTTTGTTTATTTCAGGTTTTGTTTTTCGACACTGCCGTTCTAGTTGTCGGCGTTTGCGCTTTGCCACCAGAATATCATGGGTGTACCATGGGGCGAAAGGCCTATCAGGCAGAATATGGTCAGTGGGAGGCGCATGCTCATCAAGTAGTTGGCTGAGAATAGCGTTATAGTGTTTAGAAGGGTCAGTGTCTTCAGGGATTCTTCTACATTCATTCTCAAACCATGTATCATTTGATAAGCTTTTATTGATATGAACCTGTTTCTTCAGACATACAGCACTGGTTTTTATGAGATCATTAAACAAATCTAGAGCTTCATCAATGTTTTCTTCAATCATCTGGAAGGTTTTTAGAAATTGTTCACAGAGAGAGAGAGAGAGAGAGAGAGAGGGGAGAGAGAGAGAGAGAGAGAGAGAGAGCAATTGTGTGTGAAAGTGTGTGTGTGTGTGAGAGAGAGAGAGAGTGTGTGTGTGTGTGTGTGTGTGCGTGTGTGTGTGTAACCTGCGTGCACTGGCGCTTGTGTATGTAAGAGCGGGAAAGAGAGAGAGTGTGAGAGAGAGATAGAGAGAGAGAGAGTTAGTGTGAATGTGTGAGAGAACTCGAACTCGAACTCGAATGTTTTATTGAGAGTAAATGCATAAGCACGGGGCTTCTTTTCACCATGCTCTCACAAAAAACAGGAAAAAAACACAGGATAAAAACAAGAAAAAGAAGTCAAGAAAAACTACATACCCCCCCCCCCCCCCCCCATACACACACAGACTAATCAAAACAGAAGAACTGAAACTAAAGCTAAAAGCAACAATTAGACAAAACACACACCAATGCAAAAAAACTTAAAGTAAACAAAGTATGCAAACTGTAAGAATAAGCAGTTTTAGATACATTCCAATGAAGATTCAAATGAGCATCATAATGAAATACTACTACTAAATTAGATGAAAATCAAAGAGACAATGAGAGTGAGGGAGAGGGAGAGGGAGAGAGAGAGAGAGGAGGGGGGGGGGAGGAGAGAAGACAGGACAACCAGACAGGCAGAGACAGAGATAGAGACAGAGATATAGACAGGTACAGACAGACAGATAAACAGAGAATATACAAACGCATTTAACACTATGTTGTAGGGAAATAAGTAAGTACACTTTTCTTAGCACCATGCCCTATTCCACTCCCCATTTTCCTAAGGAAAATAATATAGAATAAACCCAACAACAAAGCAAGCAATTTTTCAGCAAAAACTAGTCAATATAAGTATGGCACAAGCAACGAAATGTAAGAAAAGGTTCAACACACCCAAACTCTTTTCTTCTATGTTCATACTACCCATCACTGAATTTCTACTTTGCCTGCCCATCCATCCCTTTCTTTACAAATTTTCTCTGGTACAAGTCTAATCCAAACCAAAGAAATTTGAAGAAGAATGCATGAAAACACACACACACACACACCACACACACACACACACACACACACACACACACACACACAGGTTTTTCTTTGTTGCTTGTTTGTTTGTGTTATGACAGATATTTTTTTTCAAGATTTTTGAATTATTTGAATTGTATGGTTTAATATTTTTCTGGGTTTTTGTTTTGTTTTTAATTCCATATATGCATATGTTATTGTCTTTTCTTGTTTGATTTGTATAGTTTACCATATATTAGGTTTTTTATTCTATGTCTGCATATACATTATCTTTTTTTCTCGCCTTTTTTTTTGATAGATGGCTTGATGAAAAAAAGCAAATGCCCTGCTTATTCAATGTACTATCTGAAAATAAAAGTTTGACTTGACTTGACTTGACACCCCACACACCACACCACACACACACACACACACACACACACCACACACACACACACACACACAAAAAGCCCCAATTATCACCGAGAACACGAAAAAAATCTGAAGAAAGACAGCACACTCTCAAACAAGGTTACAAGCAAATATAACACACTCATACACACATTATATTCACAATCAACTATATAAAACTTTTTAAAGGCGTAACAATAATTTATAGTCTAAGCAGGAGTAGGAAACATGTTGATGCAGCTTCTTTCATTGCCCCTCGTCCTTCCTTCAAGTTCTTCACTGTCCATCTGTCCCCACTCAGTCCACGTCTTCTGGATATTCATTTCCTCTCGGCTATAGCAATATAACGGGGCCAAGTGCTTAGTTCTTTCAGACCACCTGAAATTAATATCTCTGAAACGATGTTTTGAAGGATGAAAACTAGGTTTTTGTTTTAAGTGATCAGGGATTTCACTTCAAAGTTTACCTCCTGAATAAATTAAAGAAGGCATAAAGAGATCAGTTCTCGGTCGTGGGATAAACAGTATACTTTTACCTCGAACATTATTTACAATAAACTTTTTGTGAGGATAGGATGGCGCATGATTATACACAATTTTGTACATGAACACAACTTTGTTAAAACGACATCTTAGATGGAAGGGAAGAATATTAAGTTCCTTTTAATCTGTTACTTCCAAAGGTGTTGATTTAAGAAGCACTATTTTTAAAGAACGTCTATACAAACTTTCTAATCGCTTTAGACAATTTTTACTAGCTAAATCCCAGCATGTGGAAGCATATTCTATGTCAGGCTGTATATAAGCATGAAAAAATGGTTTGCAGGTATGTTGATCAAGCAAAAGTTTTATTTGAGCTGAAATATTTTCTGGGCTAATTTTTTAGACAAATTTGAATGATGACTAGACCAAGACAAATTATTGTTATCAATATTTAACCCAAGCAATTTATGAGAATCCACTTCTTCCAAGCGTTCATTGTAAACTTTAAGATCAGGTAGCTGCATTGCTAATGTTTTGTTGCTTTTGTATGGTTGTAATTAGCATAAATTTAGACTTTTCAGGATGGAGAGCCATATGGTTAAGTTCAGACCAAAAACAAGTTTATCAATATCTTTTTGCAATTCAAAACAAAGCGAACTTGCATCCTTACCTTTATTATGGATCGTGGTATCATCAGCAAATAGTTCACATGAGGTGGAAACGCTCAGTGGAAGATCATTTGCATAAACTGAAAATAAAATGGTACCTAAAACTGATCCCTGTGGAACTCCATAATTAAGCGGCATAAAGGGGGAGGTAACACAATCTTGGTATACTGCTTGCCGTCTATTACCTAGAAAGTACAATATAATAATGATAAAAATAAAAAATAAAAAATAAAAATAATAATAATAATAATAAATGGAACTTATAGACGGGATAGCTCAGTGGTCAGAGCACTCGATTTCCCCCAGCCAAGTTAAGCAGAGTCGAGCGTGGTTACCATTGGATGGGTGACAGTTTGCGCGTCTTGGCTTCAGTACAGTTCCCCCAGTTCACCCAGCTGTAAATGGGTACCTGCCCTCTTTAGGATCAGGGAAGGTAAAGCAGCGAGGGAGAGGAGATGGGCGCCGCCCTCAATATGCTGGCCCTAGAGAAGTGAGGTCTCTGACGCCTCGCTCCCCTACGACCTTATAGGTTATGGGACTCCTTTACTCCTTTACTATATAGTGCTATATCTTGCAAAGACAAATCAAAGCGCATGCATTCAACCTAATCTTACACAGTCATGCAATAAATGATAAATAATCAATAGTTTAAACAAACATATATTTACAAACATGGTGCGCTGCAGACAAAATCTATGAAATAAAATTGCAATAGTCAAATACTTTCCAAAAGCACACACACACACACACACACTCACACAGGTCGTATACTTTAGCAGGGTGATATGACATGGGTTAGTGAAGGTGGGATAGCTCTGATATGAAACAAGAGGAGTTGAAATAAATGTCTTGAGGCTGGAATTTAAAGTGTCATAACTAGGTTTCCTAGGTTTCTGGCGAAGAGAGAGAGGGAGCTCATTACAGGTCGATGGACCCGAAATAGAGAAAGAGCAGTGGCCAACAGTGGATTGGTTGAATCTAGGTATTCGTAGGCACAAGGTATCTGCAGTAGAGCGGAGGGAACGTGAAGAAGTGTACAGGTTAAGACATTTACAGAGGTAGGAGGGTGCTGTTTTGTGGAGACATTTGTAACAGAGGGTACTGATCTTATAATTTACTCTCTGTAGCACAGGCAGCCAGTGGAGATATTGCAAGAGAGGGGTAATGTGCTCAGACTTTTTCTTTATGAGAACTAATCGAGCTGCAGAGTTTTGTATCAGTGTATGTTAGCCCGTCGTTTTCGACGATGACCTCCAAAACAGCAGAGGAGGCAGCAGCTGTTTCGGAAATTGGGCAGAAATTTGATTATAGTGGAGATGCCTTGCCCACAGTACATCCTCACTCTCTCGGCCAAGTGGGCATAAGGACAGTCAGCATTGGAGTTGTTCTCCAAAGGCCAACTAGCCCCCAGGTCTGCAGCACATAAGGACTGTGCAAGTCAAGCCTCCTAGTCAGAGAGTCATCATCATCATCATCAGACCCGTGACCTTGGCGGTCATGGGGGAGACATGAAAGACGATGCCGTGGTAAGCCTCCTCCATCCATCTCGGTCCTCGGCTCTGCGCAGTAGTGCCGAGTCATTCATCCTGGCCATTCTCTGATGTTGTCCACCCAAATGACTTGTTCTGTTTTCCCTCCTTCTGCCACCTTCGAGTGTTCCCTGCAGTACTGTTTTGGGCAGATTTGTTGTGGGGGGTGACGTGGCCGAACCATATCAGCTTTTTCTTCTTGACGATGGTGAGAAGGGGTTCCTGTGGACCTGCCAGCCGTTTATTTGACTCTTGACAAATTCGTTGGTCTTTCGTTCTCTCCAAAATATGCCCAGTAGTTTTCTATGGCATTTTGTTTCGAAGACTGGATTCGCTTTGCTTTTTTCGCAGTCAATGTCCGGGTTTCACTTCCGTACAGCGGATCGACTGAATTAGGGCTTTGTAGAGCTTTAGTTTGATTGGGAAACTGATCTCTTTACTTTTCCATATGGTGGTGAGTTTTGTCATGGAGATGTTGCCATGGCTTTTCTGACTTTGATTTCTGTCGTCGATCGCCCGTCCTTTGTGAGTGAAAGCGCCGAGGTATTTAAAAGCGTCTACCTCCTCCAGTTTTTGGGCCGTTCATGTAAAATTTTAGCGGTGGCATTGCTCGTGCTGTTCACAAGTACTTTATTTTTCTCCGACTCACCTCCATCCCATATGCTCCAGCTCTGTTTTTCAAGTCTGGTCGTAAGATCTTGCAGCTCTGTGTTATTTCCCGCCCATGAGGTCAATGTCATCGGCAAACCGTAAGTTGTTGAGGGGTTCTACCGCCAATGGAGATGGAAGGGTGGAAGTCATGGAGGGTCTCTCTCATGATGTTTTTCCAAGAACAGATTGAACGGGACTGGAGATAACGGGCATCCTTGTCGGACCCCAACTGTGGTTTTGAAGTAGTCCCGACCTGATTGTTACAGAAGGACTGCACTGCTTGCAGTGTTTGTAAAAGTGCTTGAATGGTTTGCACTAGTCCTTCTTAAATGCCAAACATTCTGAGGACCTGCCACAGGCCTTCGTGCCATACTCTGTCAAAAGCCTTCTTGAAGTCGATGAAGTTGTGGAACAGGTCTCTCTGATGTTGAAGATGTTTTTCCATCATGATGTCGCAGTTAAAAAATCTGTTCGATTGTGCTCCTGCCTGCCCTGAACCCATTTTGGGTTCCTCTGCAAGGTGTTCTTCTGCCTCCTTCTTGAGTCGATTCAAAATAACTTTGAGCATGTTTCTTGCTGGCGTGGCTGATGAGGCTGATTGTTCTATAGTTTTGGCATTGGCGTAAATTCCCCTTCTTGGGCAGGGTATGATGAGTGATTGTGTCCATTCTGTTGGCCACTGTTTTGTCTCCCAAATCTTCTACAGATAGCTGTACATATGTGATGACTGTTTCGCCACCATGCTTGACCCAGCTCTGCTGGTATATTGTCTGCTCCTGGGGACTTTCCTACTGGTAAGCTGCGGATGGCTTCTTCCACTTTTTCCCCTCAGTATAGGTAATGGCGGGGGTGCTCTTGATGTTGCTGCTTTCTCTTCTATTATGCTCTTGTCAGGTTGTATTGGTAGTTGTACAGTTCTTGACAATATTCAGACCACCTGCCAATGCAGCTGAGCTTTCTGTGAGGAGGTTTCCGGAGCTGTCTTCAATGACTGATGATTTGGTTTGAAGTGGTTTTGTGAGTTTCTTCAGGGGTCGTATGCCTTTTTACTGTTGCCCACTTTCATGTTTTTTTCGATCTCATAAAACATTGATCACTGATTCCACTTCTCTCTGGCCTTTAACATTGACTTCTTCACGAGATTGTTGGCCTCCCCAGTATTCTTTAGGGTTGGAAGACCCGGTTGGTTTCAGTGCTCTTCTTGTATCGCAGAGGTCCAAGATGTCATTTGGGAGTCCATGGCTGGTGTTTATTCCTCTGACGACCCATTACCTCCTCTGCTGTTTCTCGGACTTTCCTCATTGAAGTTGTTGGGGAGGTCATTGATGTCATTGTCCAGGAGGGTTTTAAAGCCGCAAAACGTCCGCCAAGCTTAGCTTGGAAGATCTCCTCGACATCTGGATCTTTTTGTTTGTCCACGTCAAATTTGATACGTGGGTTTTTCAGGCTGTTTGTTTTTTCTTCAGCTTCATTTTGAATACCAGCAGCACAAGGTCGTGGTCACTGCCTATGTCAGCTCCAGGGTAGGTTCTTGTTTTTGGCTCCCGTTGAGCTGGATTTGAAGCGCCGTGGTGTTAAGATAAAATCTATTTGGTTATGGATCTTGCCGTTTGGCGCATGCCAGGTTGTCCTCCTTGACTGCTTGTGGGGATAATAATAATAATAATAATGAATAGCATTTATATAGCACATTTCTCAAAGCAATGACTCAATGCGCTTTCATACCATGCGCATCTATACACATGCACACACAGCACATAATAACAACAACAACAACAATGATAATGACATTTCTTAAAGCGCAAATAAATTTACCAGAGATACCTATCGCACTGTAGAGGCACACACTTGCGTCGGGCAAAACACTAGCAGGGCAATTAACAGTACACTCAAGAGAAAAGGGACTAGCAATAACATAACTAACAAACAAACAAAAACCCATAAAACCCAAAAGCCAGGCATGCACATGAAGTAGCCTACAGTGTGACAAACGGCGACCGTCAAGACAAGCACAATATATTAACTAGCTAAGAAATACATTTAAAAAGATGTTCCTTCAATGAAGACTTAAACTGGGATAAGTGGGCATGTCTGACGGCTGGTGGCAGAGAGTTCCAGATCGTGGGCGCAGCAACACCAAAAGATCTACGACCTGCGGTTTTGAGGTTGTAATGGGGTACAACAAGTAAGTTATCATTCGAAGACCGCAGGGTTCTAGTTGTGGTGCGTGATTTCAAGGCAGCTGACAGAGATGGAGCAAGCGGGATAGAGGGTATTGGCAATGGTAAGTCTGTGGATGCAGGCAAACTCCAGCAGACGTAGTCCCCTGTCGTTGGTCTCCCCAGTTCCAAACTGACCAACTGTTCCGGCCCATTGGTTGTAAGAGTCAGGACCTACTTTGGCGTTAAAATCCCCTTGGATGATGATGATGTCCTTCTTGGGTATTTTCTTAATGGTCACTTCAAGATCTTCATAAAATTCTTCTACTTCTTCATCTGTTTTGGTCAGATGAATGGTGCATAGATTTGTATGATGGTGAAAGTTCTTGGGCTTGGCCGAAAACCCGTATGCTGATAAATCCTGCTGGGAAACCGGTGTACAGCTGATAATGCCCCCCCACTACTCCTTTCTGACCCAAAAAATGGGCCCCTCCATGTTGGTGATGTTTCTCTTGACCACTGTACCAGATCTTGTTTGCCTTCTTCATCAATGTCTCACCAAATCCTGTCCATCTCACTTCTCCTAGTCCAATAATGTCCCATTTATATCGGCTAAGCTCATACTCTAGTTCTTTGATTTTTCCACATGGTAGAGTGTACGGACGTTCCATGTACCAATGGTGATTTGTTCTCTAGGGAGCTTAAGTAATGTTTTAACTCCAGTAGCTGACTTGTCACTTCCACCCTGGTGTTGATCAATGGAAAGCGTGGTCGTTGGTAACCGGGCCTCGACCGATCCGGTATCATTTCGGCTTTGCATTTGTCTTTCATGTTTTTTTCTGTGGGCCCTTTGGATATTCCTTGGTGGCGCCAAACTCCTTTTCCAAGTCTCCATAGTTTTGGGTTTTTTTATTGGGGTTTCTCCCCCCACAAAGCGACAGGTTGTACTGGTTACATTTGGATTTTCCAAATAGCAGTAAGCAGAGAAAATTCTCTGACTGACCCGACAGGGTCATAGTCGGTCATAGTCGATCACTAAAGACTAAGCTGTAAAGTGGAATTCCATGAGTGGAAAAGCCACTTGTCATACAGCCTCTCACTTTGCTGTTGCCCCCAGCGTCAATGTTTTAATCAAGAACTGTGATAAACCCCAGGCGCTGACGCAAGTAATATATCTTTAATAATATTGCAGTCCTTTAGGGCACCCAGCACTGCACTTCAGAGATGTGGGCAAGGGTGACATGACACCGCTTGCAAAAAAAATCACAGCAGGTGGAAGAGCTGAAATATCTACTAATATATCTCCGAAAATATTTCAGTGGTTTCTATAAAAAAGCATCAGCAAAATATCACGCATGCAACAATCTTGGCACGTTTTGTGCAATTTGACATGTGTAGGGTTACAGATACACGGTTTATACACCAAAAATGAGGGGGACTTGTAGAGGAGAAGTCAACAAACTCCAAACATTGAAAGACAGAAGAAACCGCAGGAAAGAGAGCCAGCAAAATCAGACGTCCAGTTTTGCCAGCAACATCTGTGACAGGGACTGCCATGCACAGATTGGTCTGCTGAGTCACTACTCCACATGTCGCTCCCAAACAAGACTGAAATGACTAAAGAAGGCGCAGCCATTGTCTCCCGAGACAGAAGGAGCCTACTACTGCTGAAATAGCTCCAAGATTATTACAGTGGTCATAAAATGAGAATTAGAAAAGTATTATGCTTAGTGCAACTATCTCGGAATTTTTCGTGCTTTTAAAAATATACTTTGAAGGGAGTGGATAGATGATGCTGGAAGACCCGACAAAAGAGAATTGCAATAGTCCAGACGTGAAAGAATGAGAGAAGTGACAAGTTTGGCTGTTGCATTGGTGGACAGGTATTTTCGAATTGCACTAATACGCCGCAATTGATAGTAGCAGGATTGACAGGTCTGGGTGATGAATTTAGTGTGTTGTCCCAAATGACACCTAGATACTTTACAGCATGGGAAAGGGGGGTGGGGTGGAAGGGGGAAAAAAAAGTTTATTTAAACCGGTTGGGTTTAAAAAATTGGGGTTTTAATTTTTGGTTTTATAAAACCGGTGGTTTTAAAAAACCAATTTTCTGGTAAAAAACAAAAAAAAAAAACAATTTCTTTTAAAAATAAATCCGGGGAAAGAAAATTTTACTTTACCTTTCAGACAAATTAAAAGTTAAAAAAACCCCAAGGGGAAGGAAGTTAAAGGAACAGAAAAAAGGGGGGGGAAACCGGGGAAAAAAAACAGTGAAAATCCCCCAAAGGGAAAAAAAAAAGGGAAGTGGAAGGAACCCAAAAAAAAGTTTTGGATTTAGAATCCCCGGGGTGGAAAAAGGGGGTAAAAACTGGTGGAAATTAAAAGGGGTTTAAAGTTTAAAACCCCAAAGATACAAAAAATCGAAAAAACGTTTATAAATCAAAGAACAAAGGGAAAAGCAGGAAAAATCAAGGGGAAAGGGAAAGGGAGTGTTGTCCTTTTTTGGGTTAAATTTTGTTTTGCGGGGGTTTTACATCAAAAAATGAGGGTGGAGAAGGGGGTTGGGCCGGGGGGGGCCGCAGGCATGAAGGTCTGCCCACACTGGTACCAACCTTCCCCGGGGGTTTTTGAATTGGGGGGGGTCGTTTTATTTTTTTAAAAAGGTTTAAAATTTTGGTTTAATTTTTTAAGGTAAAAATTAAAAAACCCCCTTTTGAAGCCAAAATTTCAAAGGGCAATTTTGGGAAATAAAGCATATTTGGTTTGGGAAAGGAGGACACGGTTTGTTTTTAGGTTGGGGGGGATCTTTAAAATTTTTGGTTTGTTTTACGGGGCAAATTTTTTTTTTGCAAGGAAACAGGGTTATAAATAAAAAGGGTCCAAAAAGGGCCCACAATGTCCCTTAAAAAAAAACAAATCAAAAGTCAGTTTTTAATCTTTTAAAAAAAAGTATTTAGAAAATTAAAATTTAAAAAATTTTGGGAATTCGAAATGTAATTGGGAAATTAAAAAAACCAATCTGACCATCAAAAAGCAAACTTTTAAAAAACAAACCCGTAGATATAAAATTTGTTTTCTGAAACGGAGAAAAGAAGCCAAAAACAAAACCAAAAACAAAAAAGAACACCCCCCCGCTGCCCCCCTTTCCGGTGCAAAGGCCCGTCAAACACGACATAAGTTCAACTGATTCAGGGGGAAAATAAGCCATACATGTCTTTGTTTTTTTAAAAAGAAGAGCAAAGAACAATAGTGCAAATGCCTTTTGTAAAATCCAAAAAGGGTCCGACAACATTGTTTTTTGGGTGTTTCCATGCCCTTGGTTTTCCCATAAGATTTGAGAGAAGATAGGGAGGGGGTTTTTTCTTTCCCCGAAACCACCCCTTTGGGTTTGGGGGGAAATAAAATCATTCGTAATTAAGTGAGATTGAAGGTTGCTCTTAAAAGGGGTTTTTTTCAAAGGGGCTTAGACAATGTTAAAACCCGGAAAAAGAGAAAGGTCTATAATTTTCCCGGGGTCATTTGGGGGGGGCCCCAATTTTAAAGGGGGGGAATTTTTTTGACACTTTTAAAAAAACTTTAGGGAAAACAGGTTTTTTTCTACACAAGATTATAAAAAATTTTGTGATTTTCAAAAAATTATGGAGCAGAAGTTTTTTTTAAAATTCTTAATGTCATTGTCATCAAAGCCCCCCGCGATTTTGGCGGTTTTAAAAAAAAGCCCAGTTTTTTTTTAAAACCTCATGTACAACCCCAAAAAAAACCCAAATTTCCCAAACCTAGAAAAAATATTTTTCTTGAATTGCAAAAATCTTATTAAAAATTTAACTTTTTACATTTTTTTTAAAAATTTTAAAAAAAACAACCGGGTTTTTTTCCCCAAATGGGGGGGTGGAAATTTTTTATTGATACCTTTCAAACTGATAAAATTGCAAGAAGGGGGAAAAAGATCCCATGCTTTTTTTCAGACCGTTTGGTTTATTTTCTTTCCAAGTGGTTTTTGTGTCCTAAAGTGGGTTAATATTAAAAAGGGGGAAAAGAGAAGAGAGGAAGAAAGAACAGCAGCAGCAGCGCAAAAGAACACTAAAAAAGGGGGACTGCCAACAAAACCCCCAAAAGAAAAAGCCAAAACCCCAGATAAAAAATTTGGGCGGCCCTTCGGGGGCCCTTGGGTTTTTCCCCAAAACCTGTGCTGGAGGAGTTCGCAAAAGAGAAAAAAAACAGTGTCTTCCCACAGATTTTGAGGGTAAGGAGCAGGCCCCCTGAACACACCCCCCTGCTGCGTAATTTTGTGTTGCTTCTGCATCTTTTTTTTTTTTTATGGGGGTTTTTGTGGTGGATTTTTTCGCATTTTACGCTTTCATTTTGATTTTCACATGTTGGGTATTTTTTTTTTTGTTCAGTGGTTTTTTTTTAAAGAATTTGTGATTATTTAATTGCCCTGAAAGAAAATTTGGGCATTTGACTGCCCCCCTTGCAACCAGAGGCGCGCGTTCACACACACCCCACCATACACAAAAACCCACACACACCACATTTTATTTTTTAATAAAAAAACCCTTTTTTTGCTTATATTTTGTTTTTTTTAAATTTTTAAATAACTTTTTAAAAATTTTCCTTCATTTGTTCTATCCTGCTTTTTTTTAAAAACTGATAAAGGAGCTTTTGGAGACTGATAAAAAAAAGATTTTGGGGGTCTGGTATATTTTTAAAAAAAAAGAAAAAATTAGAAAAGAATATGAAATTTAAAATGTCAGTTTTTCCCCAATATTTATAATATGTAGTGGGGACAGTTACGATTTTAGTTACGTCTTACGGGCCCTACCTTATTTAGGATTTTCATTATTCCAAGTTGTCCGAACACCCAAATTTTATCAAGATGTAAACTGTTCACAAAATTTTTTTAAAGAGTTTTCTTCGTTCAACAACCGATTGTCATAAGGAAAAAGAAAGTGTTGTTTGTATAATTTCTTTCTTAAATTTTTTATATTGACTTGTCTTCCTTTTTATTATTCTGAACAAGTTTTTTATGCTGAAACAAATAATATTAAAAAAGGGTACCCCGCCTGATCCTCTTTTGACTTTAAACCCTTCCGTTGTCTAATATGATAGTTTATAAATTTTACTTTTTAAATCAAAAAACTAAAATTAAAAGAAAAATTTAATAAAAAACAATCAACCTTTGGGAAAAAATAACTTTCCCAAATCTGCAGTCTCCTTAGGTAGTTGGCTGTCCCATATCTTTTAATTATAGCTTTCCATGAATCGGTCGTTTTCGTGATTCCTGAATGTGTTTTTGGGAAAAGGAAGCACAGCACCGAACAAAAAAAGTTCCCCTGCATGGTTTGTGGTGGGAAGAAAAAGAATGCACGGTTAGAAAATTGAAGTCCCTCTCTGTTCCCCTTGAAAAATTTCCTATTTAAAAGCCCTCCATTTTAAATCCCAATCGATATCTCAAACCAGCGTGGTAAGTCTTTACCTTGTTTGGGAGCACTATCAAACCAATGTGTACTTTTTTCTTGATTGGTTTTTTTTAATGAACTAGTTGGGCTGGATCATGTTGTTTTGCGGTTTTCTCTCTGTGATTTTTTGTTTTTTCTGTGAAGAAAAAATTTCTCTCCTGTGATTGCATTTAGTTATTCAATTTTAATAATAAGATAAAATAATATTTAATGATACATGGAATTTTTAAAATGCCAATCTTGCAAAATCAATTTAAAACGCTTTCGTTTTATCCACTATTAACATGCAGCCAGTTACAATTAATAGTTTTTAAAAAATTCAAAAGTTATAATATACAACACACACATAAAGGTGATGGGGTTTTGGGTGTTGAGGGCAGGGACAAAAAAGAAATGGACCAAGAGGGGAAAAAACTTTGACTTGAAATGATTTCTTTAGGCCGGATTTTAAAAACACTTAAGAAGGCTTTTGGCAAAGGGAGCGAGGGAGTCATTCCCGATTATGGACAGAAAAAGAGAAAGAAGACACCAAAAGTGGGCTGTTTGAATCTGGTATTTTTCCAAAAGCA
>CM054147.1:55382901-55415143 GCA_028751875.1 Rapana venosa | reverse complement strand
CTATGTGCAAAACCGAAGATAATTTGCACACACATTAAAACCTGTTCCGTTTTTTGGAAAAGTAGAGCATTGTGTACCATGGGAACAGATGACAGAATTTACAAAACTGCATACACTCGGGGACTGGATGTAGAAAAGTGAATAAGTGCTTATTCCATTCCTCTTGGAATAAAGAATGAATAAAAGAATGCTGATAAGCACAGAGGATATCACATGGTGCAGCAGTAGCCTTGATATAGAGATTACCTGGGAATGGTACATCATTCTCCATTAAAGGGAGTTTATCCAAACTTTGGAATTTCTGATTGTATGGCTCTATGATGAGCAGTAGCGCAGTGATCAATGTGTGTGTGTGTGTGTGTGTGTGTGTGTGTGTGTGTGTGTACCTTGTAACATAGAATAATCTAAGGGCTTGGATATGAACAGCTGTCAGTGTGATGCTATATTCCTCCTTGTGTTACTTTTCCCCAGCAAATATTTCAGTACTGTATTATTTGATATGAAAAAGAGAGACTGCATCAGAATTGCATAATTATTATCCCTGCATCTTTTCAGGATATATAACCAAAAAACCAACAACAAAGAGAAAGATGGATATAGACTACAACGGCACTAAGTGTAGCAAGAAGAAATCTCAGGTTCGCTGGCGATACAGCACACATGGTCAATGATAATTATTACAAGCATGAGAAGAATTCTTTATAGGGTCAATGCAGAGGGCAACACTGCTGGCCTTAAGATAAATGCCCCAAAGACCAAAGTGATGCACACTAATGGTGCAGTCAGTCACCCCTCAAAATATCAAAATCAATGAAACAGATCTGGAATACGTTCAAAAATTCAAATAAATATCTAGGCTCTGTAAAAGAGAAAAATGGCTCCTGTGTACAAGACGTCAAGGCTGGAATCGGTATGGCCAAGCCAAAAATGATTCAGCTAGACGACATTTTGAAATACAGAAGCATATGTCAATATTCCGGATGAGAATTGTCACAGCATTAATCTGGCCTGTACTGCTGTATGGGTCAAAGGCCTGGAGACCATGAACATTCAAAAGAGACAAAATAAACGCAGCCAAAAAAAATATAATTCTAAAGGCAACTTTTAAAAATCAAATGTTTAGACATAATAACAAATACACGCATTCTTGATGAATTATCAGTGCAAAGACAAATGCTGGCTAAAATTGATAAGCGTAGACTGAGATACATTGGTCATGCAAACACAAACACACAGACAAACCTGATGGCGACAGTTCTCCAAGGTAAGGATGAGGAAGAAGGTAAAGAAACAGACCACCAACATCCTACATTGTCAACATCACTGAGATCAGTGGTCTGAAAGGAGGGCTACAGGAGAACTCAGCAGAGACAGAGAGAGATGGCGAACCCTGGTGGCATTGTGTGAAGCTGTTACAGGACACAGCGCCAATAGAGACAGTTTATATGGGATGAGAAGATAAGGGATGATTTTTCTGTTGTGTGATATCCTTCAGGCTTCTGCATTGGGTTTTTTTCATGTGATGTTGCATGGGTTTGGTTAGGGAGGATTTTGCTGTGTTGTGCCATTTCATCCAGGCTTCTTCATCTGTATTAATTATGTTTCAGTCCAAACTTCCCATGGCTGGAGTGCCTGGTCAGGCTACAGCAGTTGTTCCAAAACCTGTGGTGGGGGTGAAAAGCGCAGAACACGAACCTGCCGAGGAACTGGAACAGCATGCGCTTACCTGTGTGAGGGGCTGTCATCGCAAACCGAGTCTTGCCACACTCAACCCTGCTGTTGTAAGTGTCTTTTACGTCTTGCCGAGCATTTCATTTCCTTTCAAGTGACACATTCCGCCTCACATAATTAAATGCAATAAAGCAAGACTTACCTCGTAAGTTGAAGCTGTTTGTAAATTCTTGCGAATTTATTGTAGACCAGAATGGAGTGCACATGAGAAACCGTGCACAGCCTACTGCCAGTTTTTAGAGCCTCGAGAGAACACTGTGTCATACTATATATAACAGGACCATCATATAATTAATCAACATTGTTGTCATTCTTTTCATTTACTTTGGGTGGGATGTCTTACTATTTGCATGGTGTGCAAGAACAGTGATGGCAATTCTTCATTTTTTCTAGTGGTAGTAGTTTCGTTTGCATGGTATGTATTTCATTTTACTTGCATGGTATGCATGCAGACCAGTGCACGGGTGGGCATGTGCACTCCATTCCAGTCTACAATAAATTCGCAAGAATTTACAAACAGCTTCAACTTACGAGGTAAGTCTCGCTTTATTGTATTTAATTCTTGCTCATTTCCTGTATACTTCCACTACAGGCACATGAGAATTGAGAGCCACAGTGTTCTCGAGACAAACACATCCATCACATGAAAAAAGGAACATGTCCTACCTTACTTCTGTGTTAGGAAACGCTCCATGATGGACTGGCCCATGGTCAAAGTTGGTCCTGTGGAAACATTCGTCCATCCAGCTGCTTTCATTATGATGTTTATTGGAGCGTCTGCAAGTTTTGCTGCTGAAGTACTGGCTGACCTGGTACTGTGTGCTGTGAAGCGTGTAATGTCTATGCCTGCCCTCTCCACCATCCATTTCAGCCAGCGAGAGATGGTAGGGCTAATAGCTCCTCTGTGCGGTGCTTGGAGAGTGATAAACAAATGTCCGGTGAAATTCTGAGCCCTCAGTTCTTTTCTTCACCTAAGGTATTCTTTCAATGTGTGAACTACACACAGAGCCCCCTTATCCACAAAAGCCATGAGTTCAATCGGTGATTGATGGGCTCCTCTTCTTGATTGTTTTAAAACTATTTACATAAAATACACATTTTTGCCTGGTTAGTAGCATATTATCGATATCCAGTGCAGCAATAGTTTGACACCTCTGACCCAACAGAAGTGCAATTAACATCACAAGTTTCATTGTCAGTTCTTTGAACGTTTGTTTATCCACTGGAACCCACGTTTCTAGCATTTTAAGCACAATATTTACATCCCAAGTTTGATGATACTTTGGTAGTGGTGGTTTTCTTTCAAAAACACCCTTCATAAATCTTTTTAGAAGTTCATGTTGACCGAACGTAGCCCCTTCATAGTTGCAGTGAAAACAACAGCGCAGAACGAGCGGTGCCCACAGCGCTATATGAATATCCCTCTTTCAACAGAGATGCCAGAAAATTTACAGCTGTGGCTAGAGGTGTTGAAACTGAATCCACTCGTTGCTCACACGAGTACCTCTCCCACTTTCGTATGTACACATCATACATCTGTTTTGTTGTGGGTTGCCATGAGGACATGAGAATACTGGTAGTGTCCTCAGAAAACCCTTGTATTGTGAATCTATCCCTGACATTTTGCAGACCAACAGAGTCAAGCTTTTCCTTAGTGGGTGTTTCATTTCCTTTTGACTTGGTTGTGTCAGTAGAGTGTTTCTGGCTGACAAGAGTACTGGCCTGGCTGTGAGGATTTTCATTAGTGCTGGCCAAAATGGCTGGTTTTTCCAGGCTGGTGCTACTATTACCCCTCTTGCTTTGTCTTTCTTTAACTTTGCCAGGACATGGGATAGAATGCTGAAAGGGGGAAAGCAATAGACAGTTTCATTATCCCATACATGCTAAATGCGTCAATAGCACATGCTCCTGGGTCAGGCAAGAAAGACACATATCTGGAAAGCTGAAAATTTAATCTAGAAGCAAACAAGTCAATGTCAGGTTTTATATCTAGAATATTCAGAGCCTCAGAGAGAAGCAGTGAATCAAGTTTCCATTCTGTGTCTATGTGGCCCTGTCTAGACAGCCTGTCAGCTTCAATATTATCAACTCCAGGGATGTGGGCAGCACTGAGCCATATGTTCCTGCTTTCACACCAATGCCAGATTTGCTAAGACACGTCATTCAGCTATTTTGATCTGTTAGTTAATACAACCAACTGTGCTTGTGTTATCAGACATGATTTTTATGTGAACATTCAGTTGGTCATGCAACAAAGATTTGAGATCAAACAAGACAGCTTATAGCTCCAATGATTTTATATGTCCTTCTTTGTCTTTCTCACTCCACCAGCCTTGTGTTTGGGCTTTGGTTTCAACAATCCAAGCACCCCATCCTGTACCTGAGCTGTCTGTCTTCATAGTAATAGTAGGATCTGATCTCTGAATAGGAGCCTTTTGTTTATCTATGTTATTGATCCACCATTCTAGCTCTGCTTTTCCTTCAGCTGATAACACTGCAGACTTATCCCAGTTTTCCTTACTTATTTTAAGTGCCAAACATTTGTCTTGTTCAAGTGCTCTGTAATACAAAGGGCCCATTGGCACAACAAGAAAACAAGAAACCATTAGTCCAATACAAGATGCCAGAGATCTTATGGTAACATTTTTCTCACTAAATAATTCTTTGCATGCACACAACAGTTTTGTTTCCGTTCATCTGTCAGCATGGCGGGCATGTCTATGGAGTTTATTTTGAAACCCAGTATGTGATTTCTTGCACAGGTATGAACTGAGATTTCCTTTCATGTACATAGAATCCTAGATAGTCTAATAATTTTAGCGTGTCTGTCACACACTGTACAACTTCTGTTTCAGACTCTCCAACAATTAAACTATCATCAATGAATGAAGTTATCTGGTGACCCATATCATGTAAGCATGCTAGGACAGGTTTCATAAGTTTTGTGAATTTTCTGGGAATTGGAATAGGAATTGGACTGAGTCCCATGGCAGCTGCCTGAAAACAGTACAGTTTTCCTCTCCATCTAAATTTCAGGTATTCTGAAAAGTCTCCTCTACTGCTATGACATAATAGGCATCTCTCAGATCAATTGATGCAAAATAACAATTTTGCATCACTAGATCCAAAGCTGTATGTATTGTTTCCATCTTAAATTTCTTATATTCCACCTTTTCATTTAGAGCTTTCAGATTCAAAATCATTCTAAATGATCCATCTTTTTTCTCCCTAACAAAGATAGGTGAGACAATTTGTCTTGATTCTGGCAAGGATTCCTTAATCATACCTTTGTGCATCAGGTTTTCTATTTCAGAGTCAATAGCATAATTTTCATGCTTGTTAAATGGCCTTTGCGAACTTTGCTTTATATCTTCTGGGCAATCATCAAAAGTGATTTTAATTCCTTCAACTGTTTCAAGTACATCAGCGTCAGAAGTTAATACATTCCAGCAAAACAACTTTTCCTTAATGCTTCCTGCTGTAAATTTATCATGCTTCGCTCTAAGATAAGCACACATAAATGGCAAACAAAGTTCAAATTCACTAACCTTGTTTCCAGAAGGGAGGGATGGTTCAGTCAGGGATCGAGTTACTGCCGGTGGCTGTTTTTCTGACCCTTCTTCCAAAACATTTGTCTGCCCCTGCCTCCATGGCTTCCGGCCTAAAAAAGAGCTGGTGTTGTTGTGCTGCCATGTGGTTTTCTTTTGCTGGCCACACATGTTCTGACCGAGTTTCTGGGATTCTTGTACTTCTTTCAATGCCTTATGAAACTCGACGCCGTACAGTAGTTCTGGTGTCATGGCAACATGCGGTGCACATATGCCAGAGAGTTCACGGGGTTAGCAGGGTCGGTGCATTTCTCTCCGTTTCTGGGACAGGTCATGGTTGGCATGACCTGTGAGGGCTAGGGCATCTGAAAGATGGGCTATGCATCCAGTCAGTTCACGCATACTTGAACTGCATCCTGCCCTGAGACGGTATCTCTTACAGTGCAGAGCGTTATTGCTTTGGCAGCTTTTGACAGGGATTTTTGTGTATTTGCCATCCTGACATCTGTCAGTTTTACGGAATAGGGTACTTGTTACGTTTTTCCATCAGTTTCCTGTCTGGGAGTTTAGATCCAAATCTGGACTCAAGCAGCTTTGCCAGTTTTTCAGAAATGGGTGGCCCTTTTTTCCTCATTATCAACAAAGGATGATGCCATTTTGGTGAAAATCTTGTCATCTTTATCCTCAGCCTCTGTAGTTTCTGCCATCAGTTCTTTCTCCAGCTTCTCTGCCCTCTCATCAGAAACACTGTCAGTAACAGTTTCTGAATCGATACCTGCCTTCTTTCTTTTCCCTTCATTTTCCACAAGGGGGTCTTTGTCTGAGCCAGCGCTCATTTTTCTCTTCCTGGAGTGCAGTGCACTTCTTTCCAAATTTTTCATTCTTCTAGAAAGATTTTGGATTGTTGTCAAAATATCTCGGAGAGATGGTTCCCTTTCAGTAGAAATTGGTAGCTTGTGGTTCTTCTTCATTAGACTGATCCATCACCAATTCCTGGTCACTAGAGTAATAAGCAGAATAGACCTCCATTTTTTTTTAATGCATTTTTTCCCCACAAAACACTTATTCACAATACACAGAATTTCACCAGCACTACAAACCAAACCAAAAACAGGTGATGATAAAAAGCAAACAGTTTTAAACACAATTTAAAAAAAAACAAGAAAGGCTAGGACTAGAACCATATTGTAGCTTATACTCAGATTCCTGATAGTGATGGGTGTTGCAGACACAGTGAGAGGTGATACGATAACACGTCTGGTCAGTAAGGTGGCTAGGCACGAACTGGCAGTAGGCTGCGCGTGATATCTCATGTGCCTATAGTGGAGGTATACAGGAAATGAGCAAGAATCTAGAAACGTTGACTGTTTCAAAGAACGCATGAGCTTCATTGAGATCATTGATTGTTAAAGCTCTAAGGATATTTTACTAATAATAACCTCAAAGTGTTACAATGATGCACGAACATTTAAAACAATGTCGTTTTGATCAAGACAATGTCAATGACAAATTCTTTTATTTTGAGGATAATGAATAAGCACTCATGTGCTTTTTTACATCCAGTCCCCGCCCGTAGGGATACATCTTAATAATAACCCAACACTTATACAGTCTCACAGTAGAAACATGGGGAGAGAGAGAGAGAGAGAGAGAGAGAGAGAGAGAGAGAGAGAGAGAGAGAGAGAGAGAGATCTTTAAATAGCAGTGCAGTACTACACTGACTCTTCGAGCTTACCTATGATGTAATGCTTCATACATAAACATCATTCCTATCCCAGAACACACTTCAGTTACATGAAATATTATGATAGTCAATGTTTCTTAGAAATCAATTAGGAAGCAGCGTTCATATGCATACATAAGTAATCGTCCTTTACTTGATGCAATTGGATTACATGAAAAAAGTGTGCTTATACTGTCTTTCAAGTGATGCAATTTCTTGGTATTTCATACACGGACCATGTCACCAACAAAGAAGTCTGACAAACCATCACCCAACAAGTAAAGCACTATGAAGATCTGCTGACTAGAGTCAAGAAAAGGAAGCTCAGATGGTATGGGCATGTGACAAGATCAAAATTTTTAATGGGCTCTCCAGACCATACTGCAAGGAACAGTGTAGGGGAAGAGAAGGCGAGGCAGGCCAAAGAAGGAATGGGCAGACAACATCACTGGATGAACTGGGAAGAGCTTCTCCACAGCCTAGGCACTTGCCCACAACCGCCGCACATGGAGCCAACTGGTGCAATGTTCATCACTGTAGTGCCCCTACGACCCTGGAGGGGGTTATGGGAGCAGATGAAATGAGATGGTGGACTCTTAATGTGGAGTCAAGGTCACCAGGAGAATTGAAATAGATATAGAAAGTTCATTCTACTGTGTGAAACAATTGTCTGATATCTATAATATGTGCTGACATTTTTCCTATGACATTAAATTGTGATCTGCTAGGTTGTAAGTAAGTAAATGGACTGAACAGGTTAGGGTAGGAGGCAGGATAGCATAGTGGTTTTAGCGCTGAGCTAGTGATCTGACGGCGCCAGGTCAGCCACTATAAAGACAGCTGTTCAGGGGGATTTCTTTCCCCTGGAGTTGACATTCTTACCAACTCCACCCACACCTCAAAAGTCCTCTGGATGAGGTCCCGTGTACAAATGCATGTTAAAACCCGGTCCTGCTTTGATTTAAGAGAGTAGGCCACTGCATGTTAGTTAATGATGGTGACGACATCTATTTTGTGTGTGTTGTGCTTACTAGACAACCCCCCAAGGCACCTACTTTAATGGTGGGAAAATGGGTGGCGTACGCCAAATCTCATCATTAGTTATCCTGGGAGCTTTAGTCGGAGATTGACAAAAACTATAGAGTGAGCATTGGAATATTTCATGTACATCAGATATTGGAATACTTGATGCACATCAGATATTGGAATATTTGATGTACATCAGATATTAGAACACTTGATGCATACCAGACATTGGAACAGTTGATGCACATCAGATATTGGAACATTTGATGCATACCAGACATTGGAACAGTTGATGCACATCAGATATTGGAACATTTGATGCACATCAGATATTGGAACATTTGATGCACGTCAGATATTGGAATATTTTATGCACATCAGACATTGGAACATTTGATGCACGCCAGACATTGGAATATTTGATGCACATCAGATAATCGGAACATTTGATGCACATCAGATATTGGAACATTTGATGCCCATCAGGCCTTGGAACATTTGATGGACATCAGACATTAGTACATTTGATGCACACCATATAATTGGAACATTTGATGCACATCAGATATTGGAACATTTGATGCACATCAGATATTGGAACATTAGATGCACATCAGACACTGGAACACTTGATGCACATGACAGATTGCAACATTTGGTGCACATCACACAGTTGACATTACTGATGGCTGGGCGGAATGGTCCTCCTTTGGAAGCTGCTCCAAGAACTGTGGTCCAGGCACGAGGCAGAGATCCCGTGTGTGCCGTGGAGACAACAACCAATGTCACCTCTGTGTAGGGCCCTACACCAACACACAGGAGTGTACCGTCAAAGGTACCAGCTGCTTGCAGTGCTATGTATTCATTGTGCACTAACTGCTTCTATCATATTTTCAGAGTTATCTGTTCAGTGTACATTGGTTGTGTCTATCATATTTTCAGAGTTATCTGTTCAGTGTACATTGGTTGTGTCTATCATATTTTCAGTGTTATCTGCTCAGTGTACATTGATTGTGTCTATCATATTTTCAGTGTTATCTGTTCAGTGTACATTGATTGTGTCTATCATATTTTCAGTGTTATGTGTTCATTGTTCGCTCACTATATCTATCATATTTTCAGATTCAGACTTTTCTTGATTAAGCCACTTTACTAAAGAAAAAAAACACATGGGTACAGTGCAGCACCAATCATCCAGCCTACCATCTTCCAGTCTGTTTACAATTGTGCCAACTTACAAACCTGTGCCCATGTGCAAAATGTTTCCTGGAAAGCTGAAGTCTTGCTGTAGATATCCCACTATGTGTAGGACACTTTCGTGGGGTGGAGAGAAAAAAGCAAAATTTCGATTTCAGGTTAAAGCTTCTTGATCGTCATTTCCATGATGGCTGCATTTGACTTTGATGTTCAACTCTCTGTTGACAGTGTGGAGCTTGACAAGGTCTTGCTGCTTCCACTTGCTAGAGTGTTTGAAGGCCTCCCTAATTATTTTGCATACATGATGTAAAACTGATAGGGCTTGAGTTCATCAGGAGCTCACTTGGCACGTAATTCATTCTCAGGAATTCACCTTCTGTAAGTTGCTGGCATCCACAACTTCATCTTTCAGTGGTAGAGGTTCCATTTCTTGCAGATGTGTATAGCATGTCAAATCACCTGTAGTGTTGTGGCTAGTGCCAAAAGTTCTGTTCCATGCTCATGAGACCTGTCTTGTATTTCAGCAAGAGTTTTTCCATCTTTTTCATTTAGGCTTTGAGTTTGTTTAATGGCCAGTTACTTACTTTTACTTTCCTTTTTTACTAGAAAAGTTCATTAGTCTTTTTTTCCAGTTTTCATCATTTATTACTAGTCGGAGAAAGATGATCATTCAGCAATAGCATACTTTTAAGGCAATCAAATCAATGCACACTTTGCATACAACAGTTGCTAAAAAATCCTTACAACTTTTCCTGTTTTCACTTTTGGTCTTTTAAGATGTCCATTTGTCTATGTAACATTAGCACTTCATTTCAGGTTTGTTTTTCACTCTATCAGGAAATGTGTTAACGATTTTGAAAACCTATTTTGAAGTACACTTTCTTAAAATCCAAAGTAGTACACAACCAGATTATTATTCACATCTAAGTGCTTGATGCAAGTACCAGGACATCAAATTAAAAAAAACACCCATACTAGTAATATTAATAATAATAAATGGAACTTATATAGCGCTGTATCTTGCACAGACAAATCAAAGCACTTGCACTCAACTCATTCTTACACAGTCATGCAACCAATGGCAAGTAATAGTTCTATCAAGTCCAAATGCACACACACACACACACACACACGCGCGCGCGCACTATACATTTTGGCAGGGTGATGGAAACTAGTGCACTGGAAGATCTGAGTGTAGCCTTCATGTAATAATTACATAACTTTTAACACCCAAAACATGTTTCCCAAGGGGAAAAAACGGACGAAAAATTAAAAAGATTCTTACTAATGTGACCTTGATGTAAGATCAGTCATTGCAATGTTTCACTGACTTTGTACTGTTACATTTGATCGCATGATGTTCTTGAGAGGAGGAGAAAATAAACCAACAACCATCACTCATCTATCAAAATAGTTCCTTTTGACAAAAGTACTTACAGTATAAAGATCTAACACTAAGTCAAGTTTACAAGTGAAAACCTAACAGCACAATTCCCTCCCTTCACTTCAGACAAAACAATGAAATCGTCTGCATAACCAAAGGCTGTTTCAACCAGATCAGGTACCTATACAAACTCTGGTGCGAGCAGCAGATCCAGGTTAAAAATGACTAGGGCAAGTACTAATAGAGATCGAATGAAAACCTATTCTGCTCCATTTTCTTTGTCCTGGTGACTAGATTTTTGTCTCATTTTCAGGCTAGTTCAGAACTACTGTCAATTTGAAGTTTTCTGGAAGCCCGGTTAAAACCCAGTCATCAGTTACCCAGACCATGAGCAGGAGGTAAATGGAAACAGATGTAAATGGAAAGAGCAAAACATGCCAACTTCATGCTCACACACACGTCAAGTTGTGTATCGTAACTCTATCTTGGCAGTTACATTCGAATGCACAATCTAACCTGTACAAAAACGCCATTATTGATTTGTTTATTTCACCTCACATGTGTGTGTGTCTCCTACCCTTGTGCCTTCCACAAAACTAAAAGACCCAATCAGTTCATTAGTCTTTTCCCAAGCATTTGCATATGTTATCTTTGAGCATTGATTTATCAAACCAGAAACTTTTGTCTCTTCTGTTCTTTGTTTTTTTCCTCATTTTTGAGTTTTCTGTTATCTTTTTTTCCTGTTTTCTGTATTTTCTCTGTTCTTTTGCTAATAGGACACGGCTGCTCAAAACAGGAAAAATCCGACTCTTTAGTTTGCGGCTGGCACTCTCACTCCGTAACCTAAATACCATCTGGCTGCTATCTAGGCACCGCGCGGTCAGGGGTCCAAGTCCAGGGTCTCGCCGTGCCAGCACACATTCCTTCTTTGCTGTCTGTTAGCGACTGGGCGAATTTTTATTTGAAAGGCTTATTTATCATTCGCTGCTGGATGTCCTACTTGATTTTTACAGTACTCATACTTTAGTGAACAAAACTTTAATAGCTGCTTTACTTGTTTGTGGTGAAGGTTGTACAGCTAATTAGGTTAACTAATTTTGAACATTTTTTTTACAAACACAATGTTTCCCAAGAAACGAAGGGCTGAGTGTTTGTGTGTTTTCTGTGTGTGTGTGTGTCATTAAGTAATTTAGTAGTGATGTGGTCGACGCAGAACAAGCAGACCAGGGGATACAGGCTCCCTTGTTATGGCCTGTCACTCTTGTCCTGTTTGATACCAACCACTTGCTCCTCTCCCATAGCCTTCAGTACAGTCGCCATGAAGGGTTCACCATCATCCTGTAGTTTTTCCACTCTTTCTTAGAACCGCTGGTAAACATGAGTCCTGAGCAGGACACTTAAGATCTTCACGGCAGTTGCCAGTCTCGTCCATCAGGCTGAGCTAGTCGTTGTCAATACTTACTGCAGTGTATTCGGAGCATCTCACAACTGGGCAACTCATGTTATGAGTTGAAGGGCAGATGTCTTGTGTTTCTTTTCAGTGAACACATCAAGAGCCACCAGGTGAACCTGAGCATGTCCGTGCTTGCCAGTTGTTGAAGTAGACAATTTCCCAATTTTGCAGGGGTGGCCTTTGATCATCCCTTACTCGTTCTTTCTCAGGGCTGAGCACTGCTTGGGGTAGGTAGCAGAGGCTCCGGAGTCAGTGCTTTCAAACTGATGGTCATGAATATATGATGAACCATTCTCAGCCATTAACACACATACCTGTTTATCTAATAATGTGTGTACAAAGAGTTTCAAGTAAACGAACTTAATAATTTTATGCAGACTGTTTCTATTAGACACTTTTTTTTTTATAAATAGTTCAAATGGGGATTGTCTACACCCAAGCATATGTTCCTTTATGTTCAGGTTTTTCCGAAAGTCAAAAATATCCAGAGAGAATACACACTGTTCTTACACATTGGCTTTCCCCTGTCCCTTTATACCGTGTTTTCTTTCCCATTTTCTCGGTTGATCAACTGCTTTTCCCCTTTGATTAATTGATAGCAGATTGTTGTGGCTTTTCTAATAGTATATTCTAACTCATATCAAATTAAAATATACTATATGAGATTCAAGCATGTTCACAGTTGAAAATAAAACTTACATTAAAATAATCTCTTTGGCTCTTTTCTTATGTCAGACGTCATTTGTATGACTGCAGATTATTAGCAAACACTATTAACTATAAAAACGTCAGAAAAACGATGATAGTGATGATGAAGCCAACGACGTTAAAAATGATCATGGTGATGTTAATGATGATGGTGATGATGATGATGATGCTGAGGAGGAGGAGGGGGGTGGAGGAGGACTGTGCCAGCAGTTGTTATATAAGAGACAAAGAAGCCAAAATGCAACAACAACAAAAACTCAATCATCTTTGCAGCTCAGCGTGATGGAGCCTGGTCAGCATGGACATCTAAAGGGTGCTCAGCAACTTGTGGCAGTGGACTTCAGAGCAAGGTTCGAACCTGCACTAACCCAGCCCCAAACGAGTGCGGTGCGCCCTGTGTGGGCAACTCTATCGCCTATGAACCTTGTACTGGACTGCCAACGTGTTGCCGTAAGACACCTTTCTTCTCCTCCTCTACTTCATGACTACTTCATGGGGACGGGATAGCTCAGTGGTCAGAATACTCGCTTTCTCCCCAAGCTAACGTTAGGCAGTATCAAGCGTGGTTACCGAGTGGATGGGTGACCATTTGCGTGTCTTGACTTCAGTATAGTCCCCCAGTTCACCCAGCTGTCAATGGGTACCTGCCTCTTTAGGGTCAGGGAAGGTAAAGCAGCGAGGGAGAGGAGATGGACGCGGCCCTCAATATACTGACACTGCACCCCTCGATAACTGCATAGATTATGAGTGCACCTTTACCTTTTACTTTTAGTTTACAACTAGTCTCAAAATTGTCAGGTCAGAGGTGTCCTCTGCTACCGGTAACCATGTAACCCGGTACCACCTGTGACATGTGGGGAGTCAACCCAACCCAAAAATCACGCCTGGAGAGAGATGGGCGCCGCCAGGCTACTTTTGCCCATGACACGCTAAATGGAACGGACGAAAATAAAGAATATACCGGATCGGTCGCCGCCCGGGTCAACAAGGATCCGCGCCTTCCGTCTGCCACCAGGGCGGAGGCGCCAAGTGTGCTACTGGTGGAACCCCTACAACAAAAATCAGAGGAAGGGACTACATCACCTTCGCAACGTGGAACGTCAGAAGTCTGGCCCAAACAGGCAAACTCCAAGAACTGATATACGAGCTGGACAGGTACACCTAGCATCTGGTAGGTCTCTGTGAGGTCAGATGGAAAGAACACGGTGAACACCATACTGACGAGGGCCATTTACTCTACTATAGCGGGGAGCAGGACAAGCATATCAATGGCGTAGGCATGCTTGTCAACAAGAACATCAAGAACTCGGTAATAGGATACTACCCAGTAAACAGCCGGATTATGCCATCCGCCTCAGGGCAGCCCATTCAACATCACAGTGATTCAAGCCTACGCACCAACAACGGATCACGATGACGAAGTCGTAGAGGAATTCTACAACCAACTACAGGGCATCATCGATAAGATGAACAAAAAAGACATCTTGATCATCCAGGGAGACTGGAACGCCAAGGGGGCGGAGACGCACTGAAAGACTGGAGCAAATTCTGCGGTCCCTCCTGTAATGCAATCACCAATGAGCGAGGACTCCGATACTGGAATTTGCCAGCTACAACGACACGGTGCTCGCCAATACCCTTGGAGAACACAAGGCATCCCGACGCTGGACATGGCATGCACCAATGGGATCCATCACAACCAGATTGACTACATCCTGGTGCAGAACCGGTTTCGATCTGGCATCAACAGAGCCAAGACGAGGACATTCCAGGTGCAGACATGGGCAGCGATCATGACCTCATGCTCCTGAACTTTAGAGTCCGATTGAAGAAGACCAATAAGACAAAGAACACCAGACTCAAGTTCAACCTGGACAACTGAAGGACCCCACCATCGCCGAGTCCTTCCAAGCAACAATAGGAGGGAAATTCGCACCACTGCTGGCACTTGAAGAAGATGCCGAAACGATGACCACCAGTTTTAAACACAGTGATGACTGAGACAGCAGCATACTTCTTGGCAAACATCGCCGAAAAACACAACCATGGGTCACAGATGAAATCTTGAATATGTGTGACAAAGACGAGACCTGAAGAAGAGCAAGAACACTACAGGAGGAGCAGTTGAGTACAGATAAGTAAACAAGAAGATCAGGAGAGACATGAAGAAGACCAAGGAGGAATGGATAGAGGAACAATGTACAGAAATCGAAGAGAGCCTGACAAAGAATAATAGCAGAAGAGCATACCAGATTGTGAAAGAGCTCACCAAACAGAAACAGGCAAGAGTCAGTAGCATCCAGGACAAAGAAGGGAATTGCCTAACAGAAAAGAAGGAAATCGTTGGCAGATGGACGGAATACTGTTCCGAACTCTACAATCATCAGACGCTAGGCGACCCCAGCGTTCTTGCAAGCCAAGCCTCATCGAATAAAGACAACTTCCCAATTCTACGCGAGGAAGTAGAAGTAGCAATTAGATCGCTGAAGAAAGGAAAATCAGCAGGAATCGACAACATCCAGCAGAGCTGATCAACACGGGGGAGAAGCGGGTGACAGACATCCTTACAAGTATCTGCAACAAGATCTGGCAGACCGGAGAGTGGCCTACACCATGGACCCAATCACTCATCATAACTCTCCCCAAGAAAGGAAATCTCCAGCAGTGCCAAAACTACAGGACAATCAGCCTCATAAGTCATGCCAGTAAAGTCATGCTGAAAGTGATCCTGAACAGGCTGAAACCACAGGCAGAAGAGATCATCGCCGAAGAGCAGGCCGGTTTCCGCCCAAATAGAAGCACCACAGAACAGATATTCAACCTGAGGGTTCTGTGTGAGAAATACAGCCAGCACCAACAAGACATCTTCCACGTCTTCATTGATTTTAAGAAGGCCTTCGATAGAGTATGGCATGACGCCCTGTGGGCCACCATGAACAAATTCAACATGGGCCAGAAGTTGATCCACACCATCAAGGAACTCTACTCAAAGGCCACCAGTGAAGTACTCGTACAGGGCACGGTAGGGGAATGGTTCCGTACCTCAGTTGGGGTCCGACAGGGAGTCTGCTGTCCCCGACACTATTTAACATTTCCTCGAACGCATCATGACTGACGCCTTGGAAGACCAACAGGGACAGTCAGCATTGGAGGGCGAACAATCACCAACCTCAGGTTTGCGATGACATTGCGGTCTGGCAGGAAATGAAGAGGAACTGGCCAACCTAGTGAAGAAACTGGACGAAATATCCTCCCGATACGCATGGAAATCAGTGCCGAGAAACCAAGCTCATGACAAACAGTGCCCAGCCAATCACCACCAAGTCACTGTCAGCGGAAAGAACTGGAGACGTTGACCATTTCAAGTACCTTGGATCCATCATAGTGAGGAGGGATCGAAGACCGAATCCTAGCAAGAGCGGCACAAACCAGCAGCAGCATGGCAAGACTGAAGACCATATGGAAAGACAGAAAATCCCTCTCGGAACCAAGGTAAAGTTACTAAACGCGCTAGTCACGTCAATCATGCTTTACGCATGTGAGGCATGGACACTAAACGCAGACCTACAAAGGAGGATCCAAGCAGTAGAAATGGGGATGCCTCAGAAGGCTCCTTGGCATCTCATTACAAGGACCATGTCACCAACAATGAAGTCCGCAGAATGATCACTCAACAGGTGCGGGTTATGAGACCTACTGACCACGGGCGAAAAAGAAGGAAACTCAGATGGTTTTGGGCACGTAACACGCTCAGAAGGACTTGCAAAGACCATCCTGCAAGGAACAGTCCAGGGGAAGAGAAGACGGGGCAGACAGAGGAGAAAGTGGGCCGACGACATCCGTGATTGGACAGGGGAGGACTTCAGTGTCACCCAGGCACTCGCCCACGACCGCACTAAGTGGAGCCAGCTGGTCCACCGTTCGTCCACCATGCAGCGCCCCCACGACCCTGGCGGGTTACGAGACCAGTGAACAGTGAACAGTCAACAACTAGTCTCAAAATTTAAGAAGCTGAGGACAGTGATTCACTAGTCAATAATTCTGCTTTGGTAAATAATTATTTCTTCTGTAAACTAACTCAACAATCGAGTACTTTAAAAAGATACTTTTTATCTGAAGATCAAATATTTACGTTGTTTTAAGGCCTTCATTCATAAAACTTGCATGTATGCGATTACAAAAATAACCCTCTTTGCACATTTAAGGGAATAGTGACTTCTCTTTCCTGCCATGCTCCAGAAAAGCCTTTTCTCCCTTCATATCTAAGTTTCTAGCACAGCCAGTTCATGAAAAAGGTACTGATTTTAAAGTGAAATGAAATTTAAAATATAACACAATTAACCCAAAGTATCATGCATTGTGCAATTGGGTGCTGAATCAGTTTTGTTTTAGGATTTTTTTTTATCGTTCAACATTTTTTGCTAGATTGAGAAGAACAGCAGGCATTTAAAATAAATGTTGCATCACAAGTTTGCTTTTTTCACCTCCAAAGTATGATTGCGTAATGCTGATGGACTTGTTGTTGTTGTTTTCTGACAGAGACAAGAATAACAAACAGAGCCAGTATGAGTGTGAGTAACAAGGAGGTGACCATAGAAAGTGACCCTGATGCCACAGGAGTGGGAGTCATCATCACATGTCAGGCCATCACCTGTCCAGGAGACACAGTCCAGTCTATTGTCCTGAAGAAAACACAGGTGACCCATTTCATTACCGGTGTTGTCATGATGTTTTACTACTGACCCAGCCTGTTGTAGCTGTCATCACTCTGAAAAAATAGGCAGTATATATTGATAGTAATGCCACAGGTTTGTCCTTGAATAAATGATTGTTTTGTCACAGTGTTTCAACAGAGGACATACAGTCTATTGAATGATCATTGCTATTTTAACGTGTGTCTGTGACTCATCTAAATCTGCTTTTGCTGACACATTTGAACTGGGGATGTTTGTGTCTTTGCTTTTCTGCTTTTTTAAGAGTTAAAATGTAAATCGTAGATAAGGTTTTATTAAGTCCCATATTATGCATGCCTGTAAATGATTGAGTGCAAGCGCTTCAATTTGTTTGTTTTTTACAAGATTCAGCGCTATATAAATTCCATATATTATTATTATTATTATTATTATTATTATTATGATGCCTTAGAGTAACAATGGTTTATCTGAAAAATTAAGCAATTTTTGATTTTTCATATTTGGTAGAATTGACTGTAAACTTTCAGGTGACAAAAATATAAAATGGAAGTTTTAATAATTTCAAAAACATTTGAAGGAAACCTTTGTTGTGCAAAATTACCCTAGCAAATTCCACAGGGCACAGCATCCCACGTTTCCTCTGAAGGCTTTAATGCCAACTTAACGCCAATTACCTGGGACAGGGTCTGCAACAGTGGACATCCAGCTGTGCAAAACCGTTTTGCCTAGGAGTGGATACACTTGGACTGCTGGGCAGGGTTTATGTAACACTGGTGGGCCTGGAGGTTGTGTGGTTCTTCCTGCTGAAAACTGGTGGCTGGAGTGTGATCTTATCTGGGAAAGAGGGTCAAGCATTTGTGCCATGTCCTGTATTTTCTCTGCAAGCAAGGTGGTCTACCTTCACCGCCAGTGTTTGTGCTATCCTGGTCTTTACAGGAAATTTCACTTTCTGCACTAGCCTAGCCTAGCATTGCTTTTAGAGGACCAGAATTAGTGGACATCAAAGTTTCGCATGCAGACTGCGAGAAATTTTTAGACAAAAACAGGCCACTAGCTGTAAATATGCATTTTTTACGCTTTCTTCTACATGTATTGCACCATAAATATGTTATGATAAAGATCGCATCAATACTCATTCTCTTTCCAAAAACTGAATACTTCCATTCAATCCTCAATTTGTTCTGATCTTTCAAACTTTTCAAATGATGGTATCTCAAAACTTTGGAAAATGGTGGCTCTGTTGATAGACTTTTGTTGCTCTAAGGCATCAATTACCAATACCTGAACTGAAGGCCACGCAAAGTCTGGCCTTCAAGAAAACATAATCATTTGATATTTAAAACATCTATATCTAACCATAAAAATCGATTCGTTATCTCTATCTAGGTTTTTAAAAAAAAAATGACCCTTTTACTTTGAGTGGCAACAGAATTGACAAGAGCATTCTACGTCATCATAGAAGATCATTAGTGTGGAAAACAAATCTCGGATATAAGTTTGACCCAGACACCAAGCAACAGTGCTTGGTCTATTTGCAGATAAACCACCTTCTGCCAACTTTAAACAAAAGAAGTCATTGACAAACTTGTCATGAGCATTTTAAATCCACAAAGATGATCAGTAGTGCAGAAAAAAAAAACATCTTGATTATAAGTGTGACCCTAAAACCAAGCAACAGTCCTTGGTGTGTGTAGTACTCGTTAACCCCCCTTGACCATCAGCTTTAAAGAGGAGGTGAATCCTGGTATTGCTGTGTGTCCTGTTTAGATCTTAGCCTCTGTGGACCAGCAGTCCAATGGTGTTGCAGTGGATAGAGCCAACCTACCCAACACTGACGTCACAGGATCCTTGAGCCAGTCCAGTCTCACCTACGTTTTCTCTAAGGTTTGGGCACACACACAGACACACAACTACACAGACAGACACACACACACACACACACACAGAAACACACACACACACACACACAGACACACACACACAGCACACACATAGACACACACCACACACACACACACACACACACACACACACATACACCACACACACACACAGAGTTTACAAGTCATGTTCTGCACATTTATTCATGCTGATTTATTTAGTTTTGTCGCTGTTAGTTTTCTTTTTCATTGTATTAGATGAGCTAAATTGTTCTTGTTGACGTTAGTACTGATGGGTGGGTTTACATGAATTTATTCTTTGATGGAAGGATTAACGTTGTTCTGCCTCAAATCAAAAAGCACATGTACATGCGTGTATATGACCAGGGGAAAGGGAGGAAATGGATGTGTTTGTTATACTTCTTTGCTCTGAATCCAATAGCTGTTGGTTATTATTGTTTTCCTTATATATGAGTATATTATGTGGTGAAGGGGATATGGGTGAGAATGTGTATGTGTTTGTAAGTGTTTAAATGATACATCAGTTTCGTCTGTTTATATCCATTTGGTTGTTGTTGTTGTTGTTGTTATTGTTGGTGGGGGTGGGGTTCTGGTTTATTTTGCTTTTTGTTTGTTTTGGGTTTAGGGTAGTTTTCTTGGGAGGGGGAGGGGGTATTTTGGACTCTTTTTCTCGTCTTTTGTTAGTTCTATATTGTTCTTCATTTGTCTTGGCTGTTATTTTTGGGTCCTATGTTAGTTATTGTCGCTGTTGTTGTTGTGTACGTATGTTTGTGTTTGTTTGATTGTTTATTTCCTTGTTGTGGTTGTTCTTGTTGATTCATCTTTTGTTGTTTTTTTATTCAGTTATTTGTATGGTTGAAGGTTTGGGTGTGTATGTGTGTGTGTGTATGTGGGGGGGGGGGGGGGGAAGCAGTTGGTGTGTGTTTTAAAAAAAGAAAATTATTCTGTTTTGCTTCTTTGTTTGTTTTGGTTTGGTTTTTCTTTGTTGCTTGTTTGTTTGTGTTATGATGGATAATTTTTCAAGATTTTTGAATTATTTGAATTGTATGGTTTAATATTTTCTGGTTTTTTTGCTTTGTTTTTAATTCCATATATGCATGTTATTGTCTTTTCTTGTTTGATATGTATAGTTTACCATAGATTAGGTTTTTAAAATTCTATGTCTGCATATACATTATCTTTTTTTCTAGCTTTTTTTTCTTTAGATAGATGACTTGATGAAAAAAAAGCAAATGCACTGCTTATTCAATGTACCATCTGAAAATAAAAGTTTGACTTTGACTTTGACACACACACACAACACACACACACACACACGCAGCAACGCACGCACACACACATACACACACACACACAAACACACACACACACAGGAAAGGGATAGCCTGGTGGTTAGAGCATTACCTGTAACACTCACGATTTGACAATCCAGGTTCGAGTCACCACAGAGAAACCCTTCCATTCAAGGGATTTCCCCCTGGAGTTAACATCAGTGTCAACTTCACTCTGCACAATGTCTCCAGACCTCCCTGGCTACGTTTGCCATCCCTCTCTGAATCTGTGCTGATGTTAGGTCAGCACAGTGCACCTGAGCAAGAAACGCCTTCCAGGGTAAGGACGAAAAGCTGATAACTGTGACTTGGGGACGGGAGAACACAATGATCAGAGCACTCACTTTTCCCAAGCTAAGATTTGGCAACATTGAGCATAATTACCAAATGGATGGGTGACTGTTTGCATGCCTTGGCTTCAGTACAGTCCCTTAGTTGACCCAGGTGTCAAATGGTTCCTTCCCTCTTTAAGGGACAGGGAAGGAAACGCAGTAAGAGAGAGGAGATGGTCGCTGCTCTCAATATGCTGGGTCCTGGAGAAGCTGAGGTCTCTAAGACCTTGCTCCCCAAGATGGAACACCTTTACCTTTTTTTGCTTGGTTTCTGGTATTTTTCCATCAACAATTTTGGCTTTGGCTTTCTGACCTCTTTTGGCAAACCTTTCACTGATTCGTTTTACTAGAGAAGGTGCCAACAGTTTTGTACTGTACTTTCCTTTAGTACCAGATTGTGATTTAAGCTGGAGAGAAATTCTTCATTCTCATCTGCCAAAGAGAGGACGTCTTTGTCATTTTCTACTAACTATCTCTCACTCACAGCTACAGAGTTCAAATCTATTTTCCATCCCCTGCATTTGGTGCAGTTTCTTGCCAGTGCTGTCCCCTTCATCTTCCTCTGTGGCCAGGGCATAATTTTCTGCAGGCCAGTTTCTTTCTGTTTCCCATGTCAGGCTGCGCCTCCCCCCCCCCCCTGCTGTTTACCCCACCCCTCCCCCCCTGCTGTTTTACTCCCCTCTCCCTGTTTATTTCATCCCCCTCTGCTGTTTTACACCCCCCTTCCCCCCACTTCCCTGCTGCTTGTTTATGATCAGAAGCTCAAAGTTTTGTTTTAAATCAGACAGCAATGATCGAGGACAGAACTGTTTGAAGATTCTGGCATCTACTTTGTTGCAGTTTGCTTACCATCTTTGACCCTAAGTCTAACTCGGAGTCACTGGCATCTTTGCTGACTCTCTCAGTGGCTTAGGCTATTTGTTTTACTATGCTGTTGTGTTGACTTTATGTGGCAGATCAGGTGTCAGGATGCAGGGATATACCTCTGTTCTACAGCTGTTACAACATCTGGAGGCAGAAAAACAGGCGAAAAATCTGAGACAATAGCAGTGAAAGGTACTTTCTAGTCGTAGACGTGAGTATGAGGACTTGGGTTGTTCAGATTCTGTTTGTCAGTAAACGTGAGGCATTGTTGCGGTGTGTGTGTGTGTGTGTGTGTGTGTGTTGTGTGTGTGTGTCGTGGGGTTGTGGGTGTGTGTGTTGTGTGGGGGAAAGGGGAGGGGGCATCTGAAAAAACTCAGAAATATGTGTGGATTTTGAAAAAGCATTTGATATTCTACATGTGATAAAATCATCCACGATCAAGAAAGTGTGTGGGATTAAGGACAGAATGTTGACAGATAGTCTTTTCAAGGGTTTTGGTGACTGTGTTTTCCAATTTGTCATTGTTTTATCAAAATTTGCATACAAGTTATCAAGACTGACAATATTGACTTACCTATGTTGAAGCATTAACAGAAGCTTTTATTGAGCTGTTAAAAGCAACATCTATGAGAAATAACTGGCTTTTGTTTTGAACAGATACCAACGGACAAGATTTCTCTGGCCAATGCCTCAAAACAACACAATCTTCAAAGTCCACATTGATTGCTTGCTGAACTCCTGTTTTGCTCTACTTCTTGAAGTGGAAATGTTTGGGTATACCCGTGTGTGACTGTGTCTGGGTGAATGCATGCAGAGTACCATACCATGTGGAAGACTGGGTCGTGAAAGATATAACCACCCCTACCACCTCCCCAATTGAGAAGAAGAGAATATATAAACAGGTCATCTAAAAGCTGCATTGGCTATCCTTCCTGTAAGCACTAGCAATCTGTAACTCTTGCAAGTTCTAAAGGTTATTTGAAGACACTTTAAAACATTGTTTATGCTACAGTGTTACCAGGTCGATTTAAGGTGACACCGGTAGGTGATACAACCAACCTTGATGTGGATGATGTTTTGCTCCTCAACTGCTCTGGTTCAGTGGGTACAACGGTTTCTTCTACACAGGTTGGTATGTTAAGAAATTGTTTTAAAATCTGAGAAAATGCAGAGTTGAAGACAAGATAGTTTACTTTAACGCTTCAGTGCTAGAATATGATGATCAGAATGTTCTGTTAATAAAACAAGGGATCGTTACTTTTCTGTTGTTGTTTGCTCCCCAGTTTAAGCATATGTGATGTCACATAGGACAAATACACCATCCTCCACTTCACATCTGAACATTGCCATCATAGTACACACTGCATGACAATATTGCAAATACGTCTGTTTTCACATACTTTGCTATGTAGGCAGCCAGAGGATATTTCCTCCTTTTGATAGAGGACATGGCTTGTTATACTAGAAGCTGTGAATAAAGACAAAATCCCACATAACTAAAATGTAACAACATTTAAATGAAGGCGT
Source organism: Rapana venosa (assembly GCA_028751875.1). Taxonomy (NCBI): domain Eukaryota; kingdom Metazoa; phylum Mollusca; class Gastropoda; order Neogastropoda; family Muricidae; genus Rapana; species Rapana venosa. The sequence continues at coordinate 55,391,724 of CM054147.1, read as the reverse complement.
TGACAGTTTGCTCAAACCAATAACTGACAACATGTTGGCCTGGATTAAAAACATATCCATTTGCAGCAGAAAACAAAGGTTCTTGAGCACAATGAACAATGTAATCTACACCTGTGTTAGGCATTGGATCATTTGTCCAGGTGTCCTTACCTTGGTAACTGTAATGGTATAGCTCTCAACCCAGATTCTTTGCATTGTAGAAAGGACCAAGAGTTGTAGCGCTATTATATGATGTAGATAGAAACGAGGGTTACGCACTTGGTATGTAATTTCTGATGTCAAATGATTAATGGGAAAAGCTTGAAAAGTGCACTGCACAAAAGAATTGTCATACATAATATAGAAAAGTGCTGATTCAAATTTCTAAATGTAAAACATGTATTACGCATTAAGACTATCAGTTCCATGACAACCACTTTGAACTTGGGGTCATTGCAGGTTGACATAGTGTGGGAATACAGAAACAAAGACAGCAGCCAGTGGACCAGACTCAGCAGTCCTGACATTTCCCAAACACATCGAGCTGAGCCCAACAGCTGTGAGAAAATGGTAATGTGGGTAGTTCTAAAACAGACCCTGAAGAAGGAGGATAATGGCAGAGCATACCGCTGTTACATGGTCAAAGATGGAAGACCTTATAACAACAACATCCCTGATGATGATGGCTACACAGTGCTCATCGATTCAGCCGCAAATGCAGGTACCAAATCATTAAATAACCACCTTCTGATCATAAATGAATAAATACATCCGGTAAAAAATTCTAAGACTTTACGCTAGTTATTCAACAAAATATTGAAGTAAGTTGAGATTACCTTGCCTTGGCAGATGCTTGATTTTGGGAAGAAAGGGAAAGGAGATCAGTTTTAGATAAAAGCATGGGGCAAAACATTGCCAGAAATCAACTCTTCTGCACCAACATGTTTGTGACGGTCATTTGCATAAACAGGCATCTGACCTTTATTCTGCCAGCCAGCATTGCTTTTGTTGTAGTTTTCAATGTACAACAGATGTGTATAAGAAATGATGTGTCAGTGATGTTGGCACTCTGTATGATGCAATGTATCCTTTTTTCCATGGAGACGTTTTCCTATTCCTGTTCAGCTCTACTCTTCTTCCTACTCTCCTTGCATTATACAGTTCCCCCAGTATTATTGAGGTGGGCCGCTTGCATTAATGCACAATGCACACATCGATCTATCCATTGGCACTGATAGCAGTCAGTCTGTTGATGAAGGGAACCCCTTGACAGCCAATCTCTTTCTAACCCCTCTGGCCAAATACAATGGAGGTCTGCTGGTGTGGATCAAGAAAGTTATATTGAGGTTGTTTTCCTCAAATGTTTGATTATATATTAGTATCACTTGCTGAGTATAGTCCAGCTGCCAATGCAGGAATATTGGTCAAACCCTGCAAATAAGAGTGACGGGCTGAAGTTTGGCATACACATACTTTGGACCCTCCTCTACAATATTGGCATGGAAAACATCATATTGGCAAATTGTTTCCCACTTATTTTGATGACCAAAGATATATGGCTCCCTTATCAAAGACCGCAAAAACTGTATCGCATCTTTACATGTTCATCTTCTTATTTTTCAAGCAGCTCTTAATTAATTGTCCATAGTTTCTTTATGGCATAAAAAATGATTGCAAGAATACACACAGCAATATTTGATACTAAATTTTTTTGCATAATCTTTCATACATAAACATTTGAAAAAAAAAGAATATCGCTTTTTTTGTCTAGCACAGAAGCACGGCTCCAGGATTTCATTTTATGCTTTAAAATGTATGGAGCTGAACCATCCATTGAATGAGTTCACTGCCACCTCATAAACACATTTGTGACATAAGTGTTGACATCCTTTGAAACCGTGTGTCCAGCATCTCAGGCCGTGCTGACCATTGACCCTCAGAAGGTGACGGTCAAGAAGCCAGGCATCCTAAAAGTTCTCATCAAATGCATCGGGCAGAGGACCAAAAACAAACTGGTCACCCTCGTTCTAGCTCTGAGAGCCAAAAGTCAAACGGTCACGGAGCAGGCCAGGGAGGTGGCCATTGCAAACCTTCCCACCTCGGTTGAGAATAAAGTGCCCGACAAGAATGTGATCATCACAGGTGGACTCACACCACGGGTCATCAGTTACACCTTGAGAGAGGTAGGTGTGTCTTCAAAGCTGAGCACTGATAACAATCCCTGCAGCAGGTGTAGGCAGGTGTGTCTTCTAAGCTGAGCACTGATTACAATCCCTGCAGCAGGTGTAGGCAGGTGTGTCTTCTAAGCTGAGCACTGATTACAATCCCTGCAGCAGGTAGAGACAGGTGTGTCTTCAAGGCTAAGCACTGATAGCAATGCCTGCTGCAGGTGTAGGCAGGTGTGTCTTCAAGGCTAAGCACTGATTACAATCGTTGTAGCAGGTAGAGGCAGGTGTGTCTTCAAGGCTAAGCACTGATTACAATCTTTGCAGCAGGTAGAGGTAGGTGTGTCTTCAAGGCTAAGCACTGATTACAATCGTTGTAGCAGGTAGAGGTAGGTGTGTCTTCAAGGCTAAGCACTGATTACAATCTTTGCAGCAGGTAGAGGTAGGTGTGTCTTCAAGGCTAAGCACTGATTACAATCTTTGCAGCAGGTAGAGGTAGGTGTGTCTTCAAAGCTGAGCATTGATAACGATCCTTGCAGCAGGTAGAGGCAGGTGTGTCTACAAATTGAAGAATTGATAACAATCCTTGCAGCAGGTAGAGGCAGGTGTGTCTACAAATTGAAGAATTAATAACAATCCTTGCAGCAGTAGTGGCAGGTGTGTCTTCAAAGCTTCAGCAAATCAGTCAGTAATGCTCTGCTTTGCTTCCTGAGCAAGAAGGGCACAGTCAGAACCATATAATATATACTGCTGGGACCTCTGAAGAGTGCTCAACCAGGAGCCGAAACTCGAGTCTGGTCAGCCAAAGGCATGGTCCTTACTCAATTATTCCCCAAATGCTGCCTTCAAAGTTTCACCCTGTAGTGAACATTTTCGTTTTTTGTTCTTTTTCGAATCTTGGACAAAAATCATTTTTATGATGGGAATGAGGTTGTAACTGTTTACCTGCACTTGTATTTCCTCACTATATTTGTTCATCATATATATATATATATATATATATATAAATATATATAATATATATATATAATATATCCAGAGTCAAAGCACATAAACCAACATATATAGATATTTCCCAATATTTCAGCTTTTGCCTTCCTCGGGGGGGGGGGGGGGGGGGGTATAAATGACGGGATGGAATGACGTCAATGTCAATTATACAGATATTTAAATTTGGGTTTTAGCTGGAAAAATTTTCCTAGTACAGCCTTCGTTTTTTGTGTGTGTGTGTGTTGTGTGTGTTTGTGGGGGGGATAGCTACCCTAAAACACAATAGGATAAAAATGGTTTTTAGTATGCCTTTCTTTTGCAAAAAAAACGTTTTTACAATGATTTGCTGTGAGTTCGTTCGTGTCAGAGAGTTAGAAAAGAGAGAGACAGAGAGTGAGAGAGACACACACACAGATCCCACACAACACACACACACCACGCACACACAGAGATATATATATAGATTATATTTTATATAAAATAATTATATAAAATATATATAAAAGAGAGAGAGAGAGAGAGAGAGAGAGAGAGAGAAGAGAGATGCTGTAACTCCAGACGTTTAAAAAGTGAACACTGTGGACAGGCATCATGCCACGATACAGGGACTTACACCGTACTGCCATCACCAAGCTCGCCACCAAAACCAAGACATCCACCCAAAACAAAGATGTTTGACTTGAAAAGTAGGTATCATACTCAGAGAGGAGAGAGAGGGAGAGAGAGAGAGAGAGAGAGAGAGAGAGAGAGAGGGGGTGAGGAGAGAGAGAGAGAGAGAGAGGAGAGAACTCAAAACTCTCTGAGCTCTGTAATGATTTAATGTACATTGGCCCTGGGCCACAATATATTTGTTGGGCTTGGGATGGAACAGTGTGTTCATTCATATCATTGGCAAAGCAAATGCATAAACAAGTAATGGGTTATGACTGGTTAAAGAAGAAAAACACTAAATAAATTTTATTTCAGTGTGTGTTTGTGTTTTGTGTGTGTGTGTGTGTGTGTGTGTGTGTGTTGGTGTGTGGTGTGTGTGTGTGTGTGTGTGTTTTTCGAATAAAAAGATTTTTGGCAGACATTTCTAGCGTCTATTTTCCCCTTGTTAATTCTGCTATTGACCAACTTTACCCACATTTTTTTAACGAGTAGTTGGGGCAGTGGTCTTAATTTCTCAGGCAGCATTTTATAAGGAAGTTAAGCCTGAAAGAGCCCAACCCTCCCCAGGCAGACTAGTAGGTTGATGCTGGGTACACTCTTGTCACCCGTGCTGTCTGTCAGACCTGGCTTCATGTCTGCAAAAATAATGTGGTGCAGTGTTTGATATTATGTGGGCAGCAGGTTGTGTGAATGTTTACATTTGTCAGGCCTGGCTTAATGTTCTGTAAAATGTGATGCAGTGTTTGATATTATGTGGGCAGCAGGTTGTGTGAATGTTTACATTTGTCAGACCTGGCTTAATGTTCTGTAAAATGTGATGCAGTATTTGATATTATGTGAGCAACAGGTTGTGTGAATGTTTACATTTGTCAGACCTGGCTTAATGTTCTGTAAAATGTGGTGCAGTGTTTGATATTATGTAGGCAGCAGGTTGTGTGAATGTTTACATTTGTCAGACCTGGCTTAATGTTCTGTAAAATGTGATGCAGTATTTGATATTACGTGAGCAACAGGTTGTGTGAATGTTTACATTTGTCAGACCTGGCTTAATGTTCTGTAAAATGTGATGCAGAATTTGATATTACGTGAGCAACAGGTTGTGTGAATGTTTACATTTGTCAGACCTGGCTTAATGTTCTGTAAAATGTGATGCAGTATTTGATATTATGTGAGCAACAGGTTGTGTTAATGTTTACATTTGTCAGACCTGGCTTAATGTTCTGTAAAATGTGATGCAGTATTTGATATTATGTGAGCAACAGGTTGTGTGAATGTTTACATTTGTCAGACCTGGCTTAATGTTCTGTAAAATGTGATCTAGTGTTTGATATTACATGGGCAACTTGTTGTTTGAGCGTTTACATTTGTTAGGCCTGACATAACCTTCACCCCAAACACATGTCCCGCAGTGTGATAGGTTGTTAGAGCACCACTGGAGATTTTGCAGCCAGCATCCACCAATGCGTTTCCATCTGTCAGACTTGAGTTAGTGTTCTACAAAAGATTGATAGAGAATTGTGTTTATGAGAGTGGTCCAGATTTGGTAATGTGGTTATCGACAGAGACAGAGAGAGAGAGAGAGAGAGAGAGAGAGAGAGAGAGAGAGAGAGAGAGAGAGAGAGAGAGAGAGAATTTCAAAAACAGGCTATGTATACAGTTCGAACAAAATAGGCGATAGAACAGATCCTTGTGGGATACCAAAGACTAACCAAAAAAGTTTTGAAAACAGGCAGTTGGCAGTGACTGTCTCGCTACGATCAGAAAGATAAGAGCAAAACCAGGACAGAGTTGTAGCAGACACATCAAAGGTGTCATGGAGCCTAAGAAGAAGAGTAGAATGTTCACCAGTGTCAAACGCTGCTGACAAATCAAGCAAGGAGAGAAGAGAGGTGGCCTGGCTGTCCAAGGCTGTAGGGAGGTCAGTGACAGTGTTCAGCACGGCGGACCTGTCTCAGTGCCGTGACCTGCGCCATCAGCAGACTGTGAAGGGCAGTGCAGAGTGGTCTGTCTCAGCTGCTCTGAATGCTGCAAACAACCATCTTTTCAGGAAACATTTTAAGAGGAAAGTCAGATAGAGAGAGGTCTGCGTTTTCCCTGAGGTTTTCTGTCAAGCGAGGGATTTTCTCACAATGTTTTCCGTTCATCAGCTACAGTTCTGAGGTTCTCCAGTGGTGAGAATTTTGCATGTGCGACCCCCTCTGCCCGCCACCCCACCCCTACATACACACAGGCAATTTAGGTAGCTGCATTCCGGTATGGGGTATAGAGAAGGTTTAACAGTTGGTGATTTATATGCTGATAGAAACAAGGCCAGGGTGTAGAGAGTGGTTGGTGAAAGTGGTGACGTGAGGAAAAGGGAGACCCATGCATTCGGATGTGGCTGGCAGTTTCATGACTTAGCACTGAAGTCTTTCTTTTGGAAATGCTTGCTGCACCTCTCACTGATTGTGGTTCCCCGTGTCCTGGTTTCAGTACTGTACCACCAAACAGCAATAGAGGGTAAAGCATCACGGAAAGATGGAGCAACGTTCAAATGCTCCACGCTCGTCAGATATGACCAGGGAGCTTCGGTGCGTGCTTCCTATTCTCCTCCCTTCATACTGTTTTCCACGGACAAACTGTTTTTTTTTTGTTTTTTTTTTTTTTGGGGGGGGGGGGGGGGGGGGGGGGGCATCTGCCTCATTCTCTCCGACGTTCTTTTCCAACTCTTCTCACGCCACTCATGTCAACTCCCCCATTGCCCAGGCTATACCAGATTCATTGTGTCACATCCCAACAGTCAGAAGTCTACAGGGAGCTTTATCAATAGCAGACCACCGTGGGGCCACCAGCCAGAGGAGCACTGCACTGATGCTGGGCCACTTTGGTGTCGTGTTCTGTAGTGTTTGTTCTGAGCTAACATACATAGGACACCACCTGCTGAGCCCCAAACTGACGACAGTCATAGCTCAGTCATGGAGCTGTTTATTTTATTCATTATTTTATTTCGAGGATGATGGAATAACCACTCATGTGCTTTTTTATACCCTGTCCCCGTGTGTATGCAGTTTTGTAAATTTTGTCACCCGTTCCCACTAGCACACAATAGGCCTAATCTTCCAAAAGGCGGAACGGGTTTTAACGAGTGCGTGAGATGTTTTGCGTGCGTTCGCACACGGGACCTCGGTTTATAGTCTCATCTGAAGGACTTTTGGGGAGAGTGGAGTCGGCACTGATGTTAACTCCAGGGGAAAAAATTCTCTTAAACGAGATTCAAACTCGGGTCAGCAGATCACGAATGCATCACTCTAACCACCAGGCTGTACCGTCCCCGCTTGACTGAGGGAGAGGCCCACCCAAGGTGGTGACCACCACAGCACGCCCCTCCACCCACCTTCCCCAGCGAACCTTCAGCAGTGAAGGCTTTGACACAAACTCTCCACGGGTACAGGAGTGTACGGGGAAACCTGGACTGAGGTCACCGTTGGACCAGAGCAGCCGGAACAACGGAATCAGACACCATGCTCTTGTTTACTGCCTGATTGGCTAATGGGAGACGGGATGGCCTGGTGGTTAGAGTGATGTATTCATGACCTGGGTTCGAATCTCGTTCAAGAGGAATTTTCCTCTAGAGTTAACATCAGTGCCGACTCCACTCTCCCTAAGAAGTCCTTCGGGTGAGACTATAAACTGAGGTCCCGCGTGCAAATGCATGCAGAACATCTTGCACACTCGTTAAAACCCATTCTGCTTTACGGAAGTGTAGGCTATTGTGTCCCGATGGAAATGAATGACAAAATTTACAAATACTGCATAAGCACAGGGACTAGATGGAAAAAAGCACATGATGCTTATTCTATTATCCTCGAAAGAAAGGAATAAATAAAATTAAATAAATAAAATGGTGATAGGACGATTGCAGTCATGCTGCTAAGGAAGTGTGTGTGTTTGTGGCTTCTGAACAGGGCTGAACTCCTTGTCATTGATATCCTTGTGAGCCTTGTGGGCTTGTGAGATACAGACACCTACAGAGTTGGTCAGTAATGTGGGCAGTACTCCCCAAAATCATTTCTGTAAAGTTTAAGCTCAGCAGTGTGGTGAAAATCTTCCCAAAAAGAATGGGTAATAATGATACTGAAGCCTCAAAAAATTTTCTTTTATTTCAGTGTGTGTGTATGTGCATACACACGTGCATGAGTGTACATGCAGGTGCATGCAAGCACACACTCTCTCTCCTTGTATACTGTTTCATTGGACAGAAACAGTAGGCAGACGGAAATAAAACATGACATACTTATTGACAAATGTATGCTGATAGACACATTTAGATAGACAGACAGACAGACAGGTGCCTACAGAGACCACCAGCCTGACTTCACCCACCCTCTTCTTCTCTCAGTATAAACAGACAGACAAACGGCTCAAATAACAAGCAAACAGACTTTAATCACCCCTTCCTTTTCTTAGTATAAACAGACAGACAGACAGCTAAAATAACAAGCAAGCAGACTTTAATCACCCCCTCCTTTTCTTAGTATAAACAGACAGACAGACAGCTAAAGCAACAACCAAACTTACCTTACTCACCCTCTCCTCTCAGTATAACCAGACAGACAGACAGACATGTGGCTACAGAGACCACCACACTGACCTCACTCACTCACTCACCCACCCTCTCCTTCTCTACAACCAACAGAATCTGACCTGGTACTGGGAGTCCGCTCATGCTGACCCTCGCACTTCGCCTAATGTGGTGTGGACCAGAGTCCTGCCCCAAGGCGATGTCAGCATCAAAACTACAGTCTCCACCCCTCCCCATAAGTGCTACGTCGTGTCCACCTCCACTCTCCATTTCAAGGAGCTTTCTACAGGGGAGTACACCAAATTTTACCGCTGCTACGTGACTGATGGGGACACCAACTTTCAGAAGTATACGTCTTTTATCAATATTCTGCCAGTGCCTTTAGGTAAGAGCTTATGGACTGTTCGTGAATGGGTTTGAAGCCAGGTTGTAAGATCGTTTGTTTGATTAGGCTTGTGTACAAAAAAGATTCAAATG
>CM054147.1:55355017-55382401 GCA_028751875.1 Rapana venosa | reverse complement strand
TGGGTTCGAATCTCGTTCAAGAGGAATTTTCCTCTAGAGTTAACATCAGTGCCGACTCCACTCTCCCTAAGAAGTCCTTCGGGTGAGACTATAAACTGAGGTCCCGCGTGCAAATGCATGCAGAACATCTTGCACACTCGTTAAAACCCATTCTGCTTTACGGAAGTGTAGGCTATTGTGTCCCGATGGAAATGAATGACAAAATTTACAAATACTGCATAAGCACAGGGACTAGATGGAAAAAAGCACATGATGCTTATTCTATTATCCTCGAAAGAAAGGAATAAAATAAAATTAAATAAATAAAATGGTGATGAGGACGATGCAGTCATGCTGCTAAGGAAGTGTGTGTGTTTGTGGCTTCTGAACAGGGCTGAACTCCTTGTCATTGATATCCTTGTGAGCCTTGTGGGCTTGTGAGATACAGACACCTACAGAGTTGGTCAGTAATGTGGGCAGTACTCCCCAAAATCATTTCTGTAAAGTTTAAGCTCAGCAGTGTGGTGAAAATCTTCCCAAAAAGAATGGGTAATAATGATACTGAAGCCTCAAACATTTTCTTTTATTTCAGTGTGTGTGTATGTGCATACACACGTGCATGAGTGTACATGCAGGTGCATGCAAGCACACACTCTCTCTCCTTGTATACTGTTTCATTGGACAGAAACAGTAGGCAGACGGAAATAAAACATGACATACTTATTGACAAATGTATGCTGACAGACACATTTAGATAGACAGACAGACAGACAGGTGCCTACAGAGACCACCAGCCTGACTTCACCCACCCTCTTCTTCTCTCAGTATAAACAGACAGACAAACGGCTCAAATAACAAGCAAACTGACTTTAATCTCCCCTCCTTTTCTTAGTATAAACAGACAGACAGACAGCTAAAATAACAAGCAAGCAGACTTTAATCACCCCCTCCTTTTCTTAGTATAAACAGACAGACAGACAGCTAAAGCAACAACCAAACTGACCTCACTCACCCTCTCCTCTCAGTATAACCAGACAGACAGACAGACAGGTGGCTACAGAGACCACCACACTGACCTCACTCACTCACTTACCTTCTCCTTCTCTACAACCAACAGAATCTGACCTGGTACTGGGAGTCCGCTCATGCTGACCCTCGCACTTCGCCTAATGTGGTGTGGACCAGAGTCCTGCCCCAAGGCGATGTCAGCATCAAAACTACAGTCTCCACCCCTCCCCATAAGTGCTACGTCGTGTCCACCTCCACTCTCCATTTCAAGGAGCTTTCTACAGGGGAGTACACCAAATTTTACCGCTGCTACGTGACTGATGGGGACACCAACTTTCAGAAGTATACGTCTTTTATCAATATTCTGCCAGTGCCTTTAGGTAAGAGCTTATGGATTGTTTGTGAATGGGTTTGAAGCCAGGTTGTAAGATCGTTTTGTTTGATTAAGGCTTATGTACAAAAATTGATACAAATGAATCTTCAGATTCCTGTTTCTTTTTTCAAAAAATTTTCATTAGTTTTTTCTAATGTAATAATTATTTAAGCCGTCAGCGCCTGGGCTTTATCACAGTTCTTGATTAAACCATTGACACTGGGGGCAACAGCAAAGTGAGAGGCAGTATGACCAGTGGCTTTCTTTCCCACTCATGGAATTCCATTTTACAGCTTAGTCTTTAGTGATCGACTATGACTCTGACTAGGAGGCTTGACTCGCACAGTCCTTATGTGCTGCAGCCCTGGGGCCTGGCAAGGCATCTTCACTATAATCAAATTTCTGCCCAGTTTCCAAAACAGCAGCTGCCTCCTCTGCTGTTTTGGAGGTCATCGTCGGACACGACGGACAAACATACAATCATTATAAAGGGACAAGTAAAGCGCTACGAAGACCTGCTGACCACAGTCAAGGAAAGGAAGCTCAGATAGTGTGGACATGTGATAAGATCAGATGGGCTCTCCAAGACCATACTGCAAGGAACAGTGCAGGGGAAGAGAAGGTGAGGCAGGCTGAAGAAGAAATGGGCAGACAACATCGCTGAATGGAAGAGCTTCTCCACAACCAGGCACTTGCCCACAACTGACACAAATGGAGCCAATTGGTGTAACGTTTGTCACTGCAGTACCCCTACGACCCTGAAGGAGCAGATGAGATGAGATAAAGGGACATGATAGCTCAGTGCTCAGAGCATTCACTCTCTCTCAGCAAAGGTTAAACAGCATTGAGCGTGTTTATAAAGTGAATGGATGACTGTTTGTATCCATTTTATCTAGTTCAGTCTCCCAGTTCACCTATATATATATATATATATATATATATATATATATATATATATATATATATATATATATATGTATATATATACATGTATATAGATAGATAGATAGATGGATAGATAGATAGATTTCTGAATTATGGAGGGTGTGTAGCTGTTACCCACCACAGAGGAGGAGTGAGGATTCAAACAGTGCCGGGACCTCTGAAGAGTGCTGAACCAGGAGCCGAAACTCGAGTCAGGTCAGCCAAAGGCATGGTCCTTACTCAATTATTCCCCAAATGCTGCCTTCAAAGCTTTATCTTGTAGTGAACATTTTTTGTCTTTTTTTAATCTTTGACAAATTCATTTTTATGATGGTAATGAAGTTGTAACTGGTTACCTGCTCTTGTTTATCCTCACTACATTTTGTCAATTATATATATATATATATATATATATATATGGATAGATAGATAGCTACACAGACAGACAGATAGATAGATAAATACGTAGATAGATAGACAGAGAGACAGACAGATAGATAGATATATAGACAAACCGACACATATAATATAGACATATAGATAGAAAGACAAATAGATAGACACAGACAGATAGCTAGATAGACAACAAGACAGACAGGTAGACGGACAGACGGACAGACAGGCAGCTTTATAGATAGACAGACAGACGGGTAGAAGGGCAGACAGACAGACAGACAGATACCTGCACGTGCATAGCTAGCTGAGGCTCTGCCTCATCTGGTTCAAACGGCAAGTTTTTGACGAAACCATATAATAATACAACGGTCCTGCCCTGTGTTCTTTCAGAACTGACAGGCTCCAGTTTCAACCTGGCCTTCATTTTAGGAGGAATAGTTGGAGCCATTCTCCTTCTCCTTCTCCTCATCATCATCTGCGCTGTTATGAGAAAACGCAAGATAAATAGGAAACGGAGTGCCAAAAAGGTCGGTATCCATAGGACTTCATTTAAAAATGAATAAGGAAACCCGCTCATTTTTGTTTTGTATGTTAGGTGTAAGACATTTGATTTCTGCTTTAGGGATGCTGAGGACAGTATGAATAGCATCCCCACCTTCTGGAAATTCTGTGTTAAAAACTCCCTCTTTTATATTCATCTAATTGTTTTTGCCTTGTTTCTTTTCTTCTTGTCACCTCCATCTTGTCTATTTTCTGCCTTTTGGGCCTATTCTTGTGCTTTTTTCCTACAGAGACTTTAAATATAGCAATTCTTCCCCATACCAAAGTCGAATGTGCTGAGCCTGACTTGTCAGGCACTTAATGGCAGCAGGATGCATTACACTCACATGAGAGACAGCCATGAGTTGCTGTCTGAGTGTTTGAGGAGGAAGGAGACGAGGACATTTGATTTTTTCTACAAAGGAACCCTAGTGACAGGAGGCCAAACAAAAATTACTTACTTGCCTTCCGTTCATACTAACTTTTCAAAGTACCCTCCCTGAGGTTTGATGCCACAAGTCATGCACTGAGATCAGCTCTTACACATTTTAGACCACGTGACTTTAGCTTATTCAACATGTTGAGGTGTTTGGTGTTCTGTCTCTTGTGTGTTTAAGGAAACAGGGTGCAGACACAACTACTACTACTACTACTACTACTACTACTACTACTACTACTACTACTACTACTACCACTGCTACTACTACTACTACTACTACCACTGCTACTACTATATCACTAACTACTACACTACTCTACTACACTACATACACTATACTACTCACTACTACTACTACTACATACTACTACTAACTACTCCACTACTACCCAACTAAACTACTACTACTACTTACTACTACTACTACTCACTACTATACTCACACTACCACACTACTAACTACTACCACTACTACTACTATACTACTTCCACTACTACTTACTACTACTACCACACTACCACACCACTACTACTACTACTACTACTACTACTACTACTACTACTACTACTACTACTACTACTACTAACATTACTACTACTACTTCTTCTACTACTACTACTACTACTACTACTACTACTACTACTACTACCACTACCACTACCACTACTACTACTACTACCACTACTACTACTACTACTACTACCACTACTACTACTACCTACCACTACTAATACTACTACTACTCTACTACTATACTTACTACTACCACTACTACTACTACTACTACCACTACTACTACTACCACTTCTTCTACTACTACTACTACTACTACTACTGCTACTACTACCACTACTACTACTACTTCCACTACCACTACTACTACTACTACTACTACTACTACCACTACTACTACTTCACCCAAATCAGTCTGGATTTAGAAAAAATTACTCGTGCCATACGGCATTAACTAGTCTTGTAGACAATTGGCTGTCAAACATTAATGACAATAAATTTTGTGGAGTATTATTTGTAGATTTCAAAAAAGCATTTGATACAATTGACCGAAGACTTCTCATTAAAAAGCTAGACTTATATAATCTCTCTACAAATACTCTTGAACTTCTTGCTTCTTATCTTACAAACAGGCAACAATGTGTTTCAATAGCTACGTCCACATCCACACTAAAACCAATTCATCTTAGGACCAATTCTCTTTTCATTATACTTAAATGACCTTCCTCTCCATATCAAATCTAAATGCGAACTTTTTGCTGACGACACAACCATACATACAAGCCATACTGACATTAACTCTCTTGCAAAGACATTGCAAAATAGCTCTGATGATCTTGTCAAATGGACTGAACTAAATCACATGTCTATACACCCCAAAAAACAAAATGCATGCTTATCACTACCAGACAAAAGCGACAAAATCTATCTCATAAATTTTCTCCAATCCATATTGAAAAGGAAACAATAGAACAAGCCTCTCACCACAAAGTTCTAGGAGTAACAATTGAAAATCTCAGCTGGTACCATCACATATCCCATCTGTGCAAATACATGTCTCAAAGAGTATACCAACTGACTAAAATCAAACATTTTCTTGACTTTCATTCCAGAAAACTATTCTTTCAAGCTTATATACAATCCTCAATAGATTATGCTTCAACCCTGTGGGATTCTGCTAGTGCAAACACTATGAAACCATTATTAAGTATGTATAAACGTGCTCTTAAACTGGTTCTTCTGAAGAAGACTACCTTACTAGAAGTGGATTATACTCAGTTAAATATTCTTCCCCTACACCAAAGACTAAGATTTAACAAAGGCATCATGATGTTTAAGATAATGACAGGAACTTTTCCCTCATCCTTAAAAGACAAGTTCCCAATGAATCATTCCAGAAATACTGAAAAGCCATGTGTCCCAATCCCAAGAATAGATTTGTTCAAATCTAGCTTACTTTACTCAGGCCCTGTGCTGTGGAACTCCCTTCCTGGCTCATTTAGACAACACCAATCATTAACAAGCTTCAAAATTCATTTTTTCATCCACTTGATGCATCAAAAATAAAAATCCACAATTGATCTGTTGGAAACAAAAGTAAATATATCCTCCCTTGCATTATACCAAATTATCCTCTCTCTCTCTTTCTCCCTCTCCCCCCACCCCCCCTCTCTCTCTCTCTCTCTATGTTTAAGTGCGAGTGTTTTACTTGTATATCACTATTGTGTTATTGAAAAATGACTTCTAAAAATGAATTTTCCACTATCCTACTTCTTTATAATGACTCTAGGACGACCTTAACATGTACAATGTTAAATCACAGTGAGTTCTAATGGTGATAGTGTTGATGAATTGAAAACTATATTCAGGATTTAAAATGCACTGTGCTCTCTCTCTCTCTCTCTCTCTCTCTCTCTCTCTCTCTCTCTCTCTCTCTCTCTCTCTCTCTCTCTCTCTCTCTCCTTCTCTCTCTCTCTCTCTCTCTCTCTCTCTCTCTCTCTCTCTCTCTCTCTCTCTCTCTCGCCCTCTCCTTTTATTATTTGCTTATAGATTTAATCGTCGTATTTACAATTCGTATCCGATGAATGCTTCATTCAGATTTAATATTTCAGTTTTACTCCCTAAATTGACTGTATTTGAGATTCAGTGAATGTTTTATTTTGTGTGTGTGTGTGTGTGTGCGTGCGTGTGTGTGTGTGTGTGTGTGTGTGTGTGTGTGTGTGTGTGTGTGTGTGTGTGTGTGTGTGTGTGTATGTGTGCGTGTGTGTGTACGTGTGCATGGGGATGCAAATTGCTTCTACAATATTTGTTTCATGTAGTTTACTATTGCTGTTGCCTCCCATAAAAGCACAAAGAACTTTTGCCGTTTCTTTCTGTTAGCCAAAATGAAACTATTTACGTGGTTTGTTCTCCTTTATTTTATAGTGGTTTTGCTTTGTTTGGTTCTGTTTTGGTTTGGGTTTGGGGTTGTTGTTGCTTTTTTGAGGGGGGACTATTTGGTTGTTCCCTCTCCCCTTGTTGTTGCCGTTTTTGTTTTGCTCTTGGTTCTTGCTATTTTTTTCGGTTGTTTCTGTGTTTTCTGTTTTGCTTTCTTTCTTACTTGTTGCTACTTTTTTTTCTTTTTTTTCTTTCTCTCTCCTCAGTGATTTTTGTGGGGATTTTTGTGTAGATATTTTTTCCGTAAGCTGTGTAAGTGTATTGCTATGGGCTTTATTTTATTTTATTATCATATATATCCTTAAGGGCGGGGACTGGATGTAAAAAAGCACATGGGTGCTTATTCATTATCCTCGAAATAAAAGAATTTGTCATTGTCACTACTACTACTACTACTACCACTACCACTACCCCCACCACTACTACTACTACTACTACTACTACTACTACTACCACTACTACTACAACTACCACTACTACTATTACTACTACTACTACTACTACTACTACTACTACTACTACTACTACTACTACTACTACTACCACTACTACTACTACAACTACTACAACTACTACTACTACCACTACCACTACTACTACTCCTACTCCTCCTCCTCCTACTACTACTACTAGTACTACTACCACTACTCCTACTACTACTCCTACTACTACTACTACTACCACTACCACTACTACTACTACTACTACTACCACTACCACTACTACTACTACCACTACCACTACTACTACTACTACTACTACTACTACCACTACTACTACTACTACTACTACTCTTACTACTACTACTACTACCCACCAAAAGTTAGGTAAAAGTCAAGGTATGGCATTTCTGTTTTCAGTTGTAATACCTATGAGCAGCGCTATGTCACTTGGGCCAAGCTATGCCTCAACTATGGACCCAACTTCTGCGTACACTTCACAGTGGTCAACCAGCAGTTACCCTTCTGCTGTTTCATACCCTTCTGATATGGGGTCAAGCTACTACTTGTCTGGAGTCTCCGGAACCTCTGCAGCCTCTGTCATCTCTGCAGCGTCCAGTCATTCCTCTGGCGCTTCATCCATGTATTCTGACTATGAGGATCAGAGTTCTGTCATTTCAGGTAGGGGTTACTAGTGTTGGGTTGTAGCTCATCTTGACGTCACGGTCTTGCCTTCCCATTGTCATTTTATATCCGACTTGACTTGTTTTTGAATATGGCGTATACAAATATGATAGTCATAACTGCTCTACCAGAGTGTTTCTTGCATTTTGGACAGATAAAAATAATTACATTGCATCTTGTTTGCTTGTGGGTGGGATAGCTCGGTGGTTAGAGCATTGAGCTTGTGAATTGATTGACCAAATTTGAGCCACTGCCAAGACGCTTGTTTGAGGGAATTTTCCCTTGTGTTCAACATTACCTACAGCTCCATTACTCTGGAAGTTCCCCAGATGAGTTTATAAAGCATGGTCTCATGTACAAATGCAGGCAGAGCATCTTGTGCACATTTAAACCTGTTCTGCTTTTTGTAAGAGTTGGCCATTGTATGCCAGTAGCTCTTTTCCTTCCTGTCACCCCCTTCCAGTTTACTTTCTGCTTTTTCGATCCATTTTTTCTGCCTTTTTTCCAGACAGACTTAAAAGATAACAATTCTCTCCCATGCAGATGTCAGATATGCTGGGCCTAACTTGTCAGGTACATAACAGCAGTGCAATGCATTTTTGCTCACACGATACACAACAATATTTGCTGCCTGAGTATGGAACAAAGAAGAAGAAGAATATTCTACGGATTTGACTTAGATGAAAGGATTACTGGTTGTTTGCATTGAGAGAATGGTGTTGTTACGAAAGAAGCGTGTTTACCATCTCATTACAGGGGACTGCTCTGTTGCTTATGGCTGATAGTCTTCATAATAAAATGATGGCACAAGTATCTTGATGGATCATGTGATGAAATGCTCACATAGTTCAGTCATAAAAGACGTATAAAGCTAAGATGCTGTATACTTTTGATTTAGAAACTGGAATATTTTTCTGGGTGGCAAGAGAGAAACGGGGAATGATGTTAGATTTTGTGTTCCTTGATTAGAGCTCCAAGGTAAAAAGGAGTCAATAAATGCTTAAAGAAAACACCACCCAACAAACTTGACAAACACACGCTTACCTCAACAAGGTGTAAGTATTCATCATTTAATCAGCAAGAAAGAATCACATTGGTTTCACACACAGTGATGTTTCCTCAGGCTTCAGGAACTACTTTGTAGTCTAATTTGCCAACACTGCCTCTTTCAGCACGTACCTCTTCTTTGTCACCATTTCTATCATGAAAAATTGTCAGCTCACAGTGATGTTAGAAAAAGCTCAAAAAGTGTACATGCAAGACAACTGACAGTTACTGGGAAGGAACTCATTTGATAGGAGACTAGTTTAGCTAGGAGCATGAGTAGTTTCCCTTTGATTGTTTAAATTGTATTAATGTCGTATGGAAGCTACACTACAACATCAAATACTTAAACGCCTTGGGGACTACCCATAATATAAAATTGTTTGATGTAGGCCTTGACATTTTGCTTACATTAACGATTGATAAAGTTTCGGTTTGGGCTGAAAATATTACAGCACAAGATTAACCTGTCACAGATCAAGCTCTTTCTTATATATAACCTGTTTATGAATAAAACTGTTATATCTGACAAAGACAAATTGAATATGTATGTACAAGCATTCATTGCATAACTTGACTTGTTTTCTTTCCTTACCTTTTGAAGGGTTGTTGAAGAGAACAAAAGCTAAAGGTGTTCACAAAACTAAGCAGTTGCTAGGGAGTTAGACATCAGAGACCTCAGCTTCTCCAGGAGCCAGCATATTGAAAGAGGCGCTCATCTCCTCTCCTTTGCTCTTAACCCTTCCCTGACCCTAAAGAGGGCAGGTACTCATTTACTGCTGGGTGAAGTGGAGGACTGTACTTAAAGGAAAGCGAGTGCTCTGACCACTGAGCTGATGTGCTGGGGGTAGTGAACTGACAGTGGGAAGCAGAGTTTCATAGTGTGTCTCTCTTTGTGTAGGTGCACCAGCAAGCAATTGGGCAAACACCAGGCTGTAGTCACTTTCAGAGGGGCAACAGACCAACCCAAACCCACGTGCACTTATGTGTATTGTGTTTCCCTTATCCATGATTTCCCATGCTGGATGACGAACGCTATAGCTGACAGATTTAGAACCCTCAACTTCAATCCCATTGGACATGAAGTAAAAGGTTCAAATCTCGACTATGTCTGGTAAATTAAGGGTGGGAATTTTCTTTACCATCTCCCAGGTCAACTTTCAGTGCAGACCTGCCCGTGCCTTCATTTTCCTTGTGTATATACATACGCAGAAGTTCAAGGTTGATATGCACATTAAATGACCCGTATTTCATGTCAGCGTTTTATGGGCTACAGAAACACAAACATGATTATCTAGATTACTTACCCCAAAGTGGTAATGCGGCTACATTCATGGTGGGCAAAACCATTCGCATATGCAAAACCTCATTATTGGTGAACATCAAAAAAGGAATATTGGATTGTGTTACACCTTTTTGTTCTACTTTGGTTTTACAGATAATTATTATGTTTTGTTCTCTGACGGATATAATTAAACAAAAACCCTACAAGAAGAAAAAAGAAATGACTTTTTGAATGAAGGTTTTTGACACTTCTGACTAGTACCTGTTAACCATTTTTGGGTGTTTTTTTGTTGTTGGGGTATATATTGCCTTAATTGTTGGTTGTTTTTTTTTCAAGGGGGGGGGGGGCGGGAAAGGGGGTGGTCGATACATGCTTGACAAGTGATGGACCATTGAACTAATTCATAAAGATTCACCTTTTGAATGGATATATTTGGTATTGCGTTGTCTGTAAAAAGCATTAGATTTTGTTTGGAACAAGATGTATAGTCATATATTATTAAGGCGTGTGTGTGTGTGTGTATGTGTGTGTGTGTGTGTATGTGAAGAGAGAGAGAGAGAGAGAGAGAGAGAGAGAGAGAGAGAGAGAGAGAGAGAGAGAGCGCTATGAGTATATGTTGAAAATGACGGAGAATACCCCATGACTGTTTTTGTATCAATTTAGAAATGCACACAATCTTGTACTTTTGTATATATCTTACATGATCTCCTTTCCTGCCAGGTGTTGCGTGTGTGTCCAGTTTGTGTTGTTTGACTTTTGCTTTGTTCTTATGGTTGCAAAAGTTTACGAAATAACAAGATTACTGTCAAGTTGCTTTTCACAATGTTTATGTACTTTTGTTGACCTGGTAATAAATGATCTTACCAGCACGTCAATCCTTTTTGATTTTCTTCTTTGCTCTTGTACTGGGAACTTGTTGTGGATGTATGATGACTACCTGAATATAACATTCTAAAACTTACTATGGTGACGCTCCACCACGAAAGGAGTCGCTTTGCGCCTGACCCACTTTTTCGCTAGGAGCCATTTTAGGCAGGTGTTGATTTTGAGATTTTTTTTATCATAGCAATATAGCCATTCTTCTTTATCCTACTGAAGTATCAAGGCATAATTTGTGTTCCTTTTGCTTTAAAACGCGTTTGAAAATAGCGGAGCTCCCATTCTGACCATCGATTATGATGAAAATCTTGACAAATTCTCATTTTGTCATTTCCTGTGGTTTATAATTTCAATTTGTAATAACTTTTTATAGATATGTCCAACTTTAAAGTTTTTTGGGTATTGACTAGCGTTTTTCTTGTAGATTTAAAACATGTGAACAACTAAATCACGACCTCTGGTGAAATGCGACTCATTATGTGCTGGAGCATCATGATAATTGTATTACTGAGGAACATTTGACAAGAGGTTATGGTCCTTACCTTCAACCAAAACCTGATGACATAGGGTTTTGCCTGAATCCTTCTCTAGAGCTGAATCATCATCAGCCATCACAATGACGGCCACACCAATCCTCACAAGGACAGCCAAACAATTACGGACAATGGATTAACTTTAAAGAAGGACAAGAACAGGGTCTCTAGGAAACTGGCAATAAAAAAGGCTGCAGCATGTACTTATGGACTACATGTTCTTGTATGGACACGAAACACAGATTTTATTTCCATCTCTCTCTCTCTCTCTCTCTCTCTCTCTCTCTCTCTCTCTCTCTCTCTCTCTCCCCTCTCTTCTCTCCCCTCTGCCTCTCTCTCTTTGTTTGTCTGTCTGCCTCTCTCCCTCTCTTTCTCTCTCTGTCTGTCTTTGTCTCTATGTCTCATCTTGTGCACACGTTAAATCCTGTTCCACTTTTTGAAAGAGTAGGCCATTGTGTGACGGTTGGAACAGATGACAAAAATTTACAAAATCGCATACACACCTGGACTGCATGTATAAAAAGCACATGAGTGCTTATTTCATTATCCTTGATATAAAAGAATGTCTCTGTCTCTCTCTGTCTCTCTCTTTCTCTCTCTCTCTCTCTCTCTCTCTCTCTCTCTCTCTCTCTCTCTCTCTGTGGCCTCCTATCACTCTCTTCCTAAGAGAAAAGGCTTGTGTTGCCTCTCATTAAATCTCCCATTCACAGCCACAAGGGCACACACAACCAGTCACTTTCTCCTGACAGAAGCACTGCACTACACTGACGTTTTCAGAGGCGTGTGGGTGGTCAACGTACAACAGGAAGGGGAGGGGTGTTCAGTTGACTGAGACGTCCCACAGCGTGTCTTTATAGTTCTGGCCTCTGTGATTGACCAGCTATTTCCCGCATTTGCACATGTTGTCAGATAGTTTATCTCTGTGTGTAGTTACTTCCCTTCCTTTCCATGTTCCAGAAAAGCTTTACTTCCCTTTATTTCAGAGTTTCTAGAAGATTTCATTTATGAAAATAAGGTACTTAGGTCAAAGTGAAATAAAACTAAAATGTGGCATTATTAACCCTCTAAATTAATATCATGCACTGTTGCGCTAAGAAGATAATGTGGTTCAAGTTTCTTTGCAGTTTAAACACATTTATTATAGTGTTGGTGACTTGTAGGTATTGAAACATGTAAATACAAACAACTGAGCCAAAAATACAGACATGCTTTTTAAACTGTTCATGGAAAAGTATTGAAATACGCATAATAAATATTCTCTTTACAAAATCCTCACCACGTATTTCAACACACACCCAGCAGGGTATCAGTGTCTCACACAGATACTTTTGTCTTAACAACTTTACCACCATCCTCAAGTGCCATGAAGCCACTCACCTCTTAACCACTTCCCCATGTCTTTCTCTCTCTGTCTCTCTCTCTCTCTGTCTCTGTCTGTCTGTCTCTCTCTCTCTCCAGGGCCCTGGAGGCCTTCCCTTCACTACTATTGACCAGGCCATTGATGATCAATGATGGCAAAGGATCAGGGTCTCAGATACAGGAGCAGTCAGGACGTCAGGGGAAGGGTGTGTGTACTGTTTATGCTGACCAGCTGCAGTCAGGTGTTCAGGGCCATGGAAACAAGGGAAATAATTATCCCTAACTGATTTTCCGCTTTGGGGGACTCAAGGAATGAAACTGGTAAACTGGTTTAATGAAACTGCTATACTGGTTCCATGAAACCGGGTTACTGGTTTAATGAAACTGGTTAAATGAAATTGGTATACTAGTTTAATGAAACTGGGATACAGGTTGAATGAAACTGGTAAAATGGTCTAATGAAACTGGTTGAATGAAACCGGCAAAATGGTTTAATGAAACTGGTTTAATGAGATGGGTATACTGGCTTAATGAAATTGATTTAATGAAAGTGGTATACTGGGCTCCCGAAACAAAAGAATTTGAGCTACTTCTAGTCCTGAAATAAACATGTTTGAGTATTGTTGATTTAGAGCAGAGAAAAAACGTTCAAGAAACAAAAATGAGAGAAATACTTCAGCTTGAGGCTGTCTTATCTTGAAAAGTCGAAGTTTGAGTGAATTCCATAATGCAGTTTACCGGAACTGAAAAAATATTTGAGATGCACATGCCCAGATCCACCATAGTTTAAGGATCAGGTCAAATACATGAAAATTTTCCGATTTTTAAATAGATAATTCCTTCTTCATTTAAAAGGCAACAATTGAGTTATTAACAGAGGACACTTGGTCATAGGTTTATTGAGCGTGTACAAAGTTGAATTTGGGGCACATATCTCTCAGTAAACCACATTCATTTTACTCAAACTTCATCTTCTCAAAGTACATACTTGTTTAAATTTCTAAGTTCATTCTTTCTTAGTTTCCAGTAAGTACTGACCAGTGAGACTCCAAAGTTGTTTTTCTTTTCTTAAATCTACCTTCAGTTATTACTTTTTTAATTCACACTTCTCAAAATGAGGCAAAACGATATGAAAAAAAAGTTGCCTGCTTCATTTTTTTTTGGTTTGAAAATTATAAATTATTAATTTGAATAAAACTAAAGTAAAGGCTTTAAAAAAATTGGTACCAAAATAGTTATCCAAGTTATTTGGTTTTTTCTACATGCCATGCTATATATTATTAACCACGCATCTAGTGATCCATTTTTATTCACACTCTTACCTGATGACAAGAATGAAAAATGATAAGATATAAAACACTCAGGTTTTCTGCACACAAAAGGTGAGAGAGAGAGAGAGAGAGAGAGAGAGAGAGAGAGAGAGAGAGAGAGAGAGAGAGAGAGTTATGCTGAGTGTTTCTAAGTAAAGGGAAGTAGTTCTCGTCCAGCCGTCCTTAAAATTCATCGCAGTTGGAACGTTTCTTTCCCTTTGATCAGAAGCAGCTTTCCACTCTGACAAAAGTACATATGTAATACTTATAAATCGATCAATAGCTCAGCCAAAGGTTATGCATGTTGTGAGAAAATGTGTGTGTGTGTGTATGTGTGTGTGAGTGTGTGTGTAGACATGCACTGGGGTTTTAGGTGTGTGTGTGTGTGTATTTGTGCGTGTGCATGTGTGTGTGTGCGTGCGTGCGTGTGTGTGTGTGCATGTGTGTGTGTGTATGTGTTTAAGAGACAATGACAAATTCTTTTATTTTGAGAACAATGAATAAGCACCCATGTTTTTTTTACATCCATCCCGTCTTTAGGTATATATTAATAATAAAATAAAATAAACCCAATACCAATACTCTCACACAGTAAATGGAAAAAAATACCCCCCACAAAAAAACACAAAAAACAATGCGAGAGAGAGAGAGAGAAAGAGAGAGAGAGACAGAAGCAGCAACAAAAAATGAAAGAAAGCAAAACAGAACAAAACAAACAAAGAAACCAAGAGTAAAATAAAAGCAGCTACAACAAGGGGAGGGGACAACCAAATAATTCTCCTCCCAACAACAACAACAAAACAAGAGAGAGAGAGAGAGAGAGAGAGAGAGAGAGAGAGAGAGAGAGAGAGAGAGTTTTGTGTGTGTGTGTGTGCGTGTGTGTGTGTGTGTGTAGAATAAAGGGGTGTCATTCTTGACATGGGTTTTTACTGCCAATGCTAATGACTGCCTTGTCTATAGAGGCATGTGTATTTGTGTTCAGGGAATCACTGACGAGAAGAAGGAGAAAAGGGACAATTGATGTGATTGTGAGATACTGTAACTTGATACGTGTTTATTTCTTGCATTGTATAGCTGTCTTTTTCAGGGTTGTTTTAATTGTTTTTATTTTATTTTCTTAGTGGGTATATGTTTTCCTTTTTCTTAAAGGATTAAGTTTTATTGTGTCTGAAAGTTTTTTTTTCAAGGAGGTGATCTTACCTGATGAAAAGAAAAGGGGAAAAATCGCATTGCTTGTTCAACAAACCGCCTGGAAAACAATGTTTGACTTATAGCTTCTTCCTCATCTTCTGTGCTCAGTCAGCAACTCTTAATGTTTGTTGTATGAGCAAAATATGTTAATTAAGCTGCTGTGAAGCGCCCTATAAGTCAGACCCAGTGTATCCAACTTCAGTGTGGGAGAAACATTTGTTTTTAATCCATCTGAAAAAGAGGGCAGAAGGATGGACCAAGACGGTAGGTAAAAAACAAAGAAGGCGGTGACAGGAAAGAAAAGAGACAATGAACGAACAAAAGAGAGGTATAGAAAAGAGGAAATGTCCTGGCACATACTTTCCAGACAGTGGGGATGTAATTCTACTGACAGACTCCCAGCACCACTCTGGGAGTGTCTTTTTTGAGTTGGAGAGCTTGATTTAAAAAAACAACAACCCATCAACAAATGCATTGCTTATTCTATGAACTATCTGGGAAAGGCAAGCTTGACTCTGAGCTTGGCACGCACTAACCAACAAATCCACATGACAGAAACACACAGGAAGGGAAAGTAAATAAAAAAGCAAATCCTGAAAGATTGATGATCACCCCTGATCTTATTCCGAAACTGTGTTGGCCTATGATGGATGAGGGATAGCAATGGTGGAAGGTAGTGCAGTGTAGCCCTTCCTGTCTGCATTGACTTTCCATATGTTTTCTCCTTGTTCTCCCTTGTCCTGTTCACATGGCAAATACATCAACTTGGATGTTGCCCGGATTCTCTTGTTCTAGGGCAGCTGGTTTGGGAAAAACACTGTTAATTAAGATGGATTTCATATTCCAACACCCAATGTCAGGGCACTGATAAGATAGGAGGATTGAGTAATGAACAAAAAGTACAAAAAAGGGTCACTCCTTTTATGTGAGCATGTGTCAACTTGGATCATTTATCATTTTGCAAGGTTAGATTAGAGTCGACTCCTATGTTGGGTTTTTTGGAAGTTGATGAATTGTTTTGTGCTAAGGTGCACGTTTTTTTTTTCTTTTTAAGGACAAAGTATTGTTTTGTTGTGAAGAAAGGGAATTGGTACTTTCTGAGAATAACACACAGTTTCTTTGTATAAACTATCATTTTTGAAAAATTCTTAAAAAAATTAAACAAATTGAACCAACAAAACACAAACGACTGTAAAGAGAGGAAGATTAAAAAAAAAAA
This sequence comes from Rapana venosa, assembly GCA_028751875.1. NCBI lineage: Eukaryota > Metazoa > Mollusca > Gastropoda > Neogastropoda > Muricidae > Rapana > Rapana venosa. Next base: position 55,365,848 of record CM054147.1, on the reverse strand, counting down.
CACAGAAAAAAACAGGCAAAATGAAAGAAAGATAACTTTTGCCAAAAAAGAAAAAAAATGGAGGTGGTTTCTTTTCTTTAGCTTTCCAAATTTTGTAGACCTCTATCAGGTTTACATGTCACCTGAAAACAGAAGAACAATGTGAAAAGGAAGGAAAACCAGAAACTAATCTCTACACCCCCACTCCCCACTAAGGCCAACATCAGGAATAGACAAAAACAAAAAAAAGTAGTGTAACCTGGGTAAGAGACCAGGCACCTTTAGACTCATGGTGGTGATGATTAAATTGAAACGTGTGTGTGTGTGTGTGTGTGTGTGTGAGAGAGAGAGAGAGAGAGAGAGAGAGAGAGAGAGAGAGAAGATAGGACATAGGAGCCTCATTGTCAACATGCTTTTTTTCATTGCCAATGCTAATGACCCACTTGCCTATAGAGGTAGGTGTATTTGTGTTCAGGGAATCAGGGCTAAGAAGAAGAAAACAGGACATAATCAATGTGATTGTGATACACTGTAACTTGATATGCATATATTTCTTGCCTTATATAAGTTTTGTTAGGGGTAATGTAAAGGCTTTTTTGTTTTTCTGCTCATTGTGTGTATGTATTTTCTTTGCCTGAAGGGTTAAAGGTTTACTGTGTCTTAATGCATATATTTTAAAGATAAAGGGCTTGATGAAAAAAGGCAAATGGATAATTTTGACTTTGAGCTGCTTCTTCTTCTTCTTCTTCTTCTTCTTCTTCTTCTTCTTCTCCTCCTTCTCCTCCTCCTGTGTTGCAAAAAAAAATGACAGCAATGACTGCTGTCTGCAATATCTGCAAAATGTGTTGTGCTGCCATTAAGCACCGACAAATGAGGCCCATCATTTCAAAGTTTGGCATGGCAGAAGAAGTATTTTAAGTCGTTCTAAACAGAAGAAGAGGAGAATAATGGACTAAGAAGGCAGAATATAAACAGAAAGGAGATGACAGGGAAGAAAAGAGAGAAACAAACAGGAGTGATAAAGAAGATGGAATTTCCTAGTATAGAATTTATAGAAGTTATGGATGCTGCTTATACTGACAAAATACTAGAAAACCCCATGGGAGTGTCTTATTTGAGCTAGAGAGTTTGATGTGAAAAATGAAAAGGCATTGCTTATTCTGGAAAAAAAGTTTGACTTTGAGCTTGACACATGCTAAGCAATAAATCCACAAAAAGCAGAAAGGCACAAGAATGAAAACTAGAAAAAACCCATACAAGCAAATCCTGAAAGACTGATGATCCCTCTGCAATCGTATTCCGAAAATGTGTTGGCCTATGATGGATGAGGGATAGCAATGGTGGAGGGTGGTGCAGTGTAGCCCTTCCTGTCTGCATTGACTTTCCATATGTTTCCTCCTTTTTCTCCCTTGTCCTGTTCACATGGCAGATACATCAAACTTGGATGTTGCCTGGATTCTCTTGTTCTAGGGCAGCTGGTTTGGAGAAAATACAGTTGATTAAGATGGATTTATATTCCAGCACCTCACGTCTGGTGCTGATGATATAGGGCATGGGGAAAACAAGAAAAACAAGCCTATACTTCTTTTATCTGAGCGTGTGTCAACTGTGATAGTTTATCATTTTGTGTGATTAGAGCCCAGTTGACATGGACATTGTATTGTTATTTTGGTGGCTGATGAATTACTTTGTGCAGAGGTTAAAGATTTTTCTTTGTTTAAGTGCAAAGTATTGCTTTGTTGTGTAGAATGTCAATTGATACTTTCTGATAATAAACAGAAGTTTCTTTCGTATAAATTTTGCAAAAAATTAAACAAATTCAACGACAAAAATCAAAGAAATGCAAAGCATAAAAAACCCCAACCAAGCAAACAAAACAACAAAAATACCCACCAAAAATATGAAAGAAAGACAGCACTTACCCCCCCAAAAAATAAATGAGGCTTTTTTCGTTAGCTTCCTCAATTTTCTAGTATATTTTGCCATTCATGCTAAGGAATTTATCTATTTCTGCACAGTTTCAACGTCACCTGAAAACAATATAGCAATGTGAAAAGGAAGAAAAAACCCAAACTCATCTCTTCACCACCCCCCTCCCTCCACACTAATGACAACATGGGGAATAATAAAAACAAAGCAACTGCAAGGAGGGCAAGACACACCCACTTTTAGACCTGTAGTAGTGATGGTGAAATTGAAGAGTGTGTGTCAGTGTGTGTGTGTGTATGTGTGTGTGTGTGTGTGACAAGGGAGTGTCATTGTTGACATGTTTTTTCATTGCTAATGCTAATGACTGACTTGCCTATAGATGTAGGTGTATTTGTGTTCAGGGAATTACAGATAAGAAGAAGAAAAGAGACAATTGATGTGATTGTGAGATATTGTAACTTGATAGGTGTATAATCCTTGCATTGAATGGCCTTTTCTTTTAGGGTTATTTTGTTTACCTTTTTTTTTGTTTGCCTTTTTGGTGTGTATGTATTTTCCTTTCTCAAAGATTTCAGTTTTACTGTGTCTTAGTTTCTTTTGAGCTATTTTTTAAATTTGAGAATTTGATGAAAAAAAGCAAAACCATTGCTTATTCAATAGAGTGATGTTTTCGTGATCTGCTGACCCAGGTTCAATTCCCATTCAAGGGAATATATTCCCCTGGAGTTAACATCAGTGCAGACTCCACTCTCCTCAAAAGTCCTTCAGATAAAACTATAAACCAAGGTCCCATGTGCGAATGCATGCAAAATATCTTGCACACATGTTAAAACCTGTTCCACTTTTTGGAAGAGTAGGCCATTGTGTGCCAGTGGGAATGGATGACAAAATTAAAAAAACAGCATACACACAGGAACTAGATGAAAAAGAGGTGCATGAGTGCTAATTTCATATATTTTCATAATATTTTTTTTAATCAGCCCGTAGTATAAGTTTGTCTTTAAGTTTCTTCTTCTTCTTCTTCTTCTTCTTCTTCTTCTTCTTCTTCTTCTTCTTCTTCTTCTTCTTCTTCTTCTTCTTCTTTGTGGATCATTCAAACAGCAACAATTGCTATCTGTCATATTAATGAAAATGCATTGCACTGCCATTAAGTGCCTGACAAGTCACACCCAGCGCATCCAACTTTCGTGAAGGAAAAAAAAGGTTTTTTAAAGTATTTTTGAAATAAAGGCAGAAGAATGGACCAAGATGGTAGAAAAAAACCCTATAAAAGCGATGACTTGAAAGAAAAGAGACAAAGAAAAAACAAAAAAGAGATATAGAAAAGAGGAAAATTCCTTGCACAAAATTTTCAATAGAGGGGGATGTACCCCTACTGACAGACTCCCAGGATCCACAAGGGGAGTGTCATTTTTAAGTTAGAGAGCTTGTTATAAAAATGCCAACAACCAACAAATGGATTGCTTAATCTATAAACTATCTGGAAATACAAGTTTGACTCTGAGCTTGACAAGTACTAGCCAACAAATCAACAAAACAAACTCACAAGAATGTAAACTAGAAAAAACCCACACCACAAGCAAATCCTGAAAGATTGATGGTCACTCTGCAATCTTATTCCAAAAATGTGTGGGTGTATGATGGATGATCAAAAGAAATGGTGGAGGGTGGTGCAGTGTAGCCCTTCCTGTCTGCATCAAATTTCCATGTCTTTTCTCCTTGTTCTCCCTTGTCCTGTTCACATGGCAAATACATCAAACTTGGACGTTGCCCGGATTCTCTTGTTCTAGTGCAGCTGGTTTGGGAAAAATACAGTTGATTAAGATGGATTTCATATTCCAGCACCTCATGTCCCAGCACTGATGATATAGGGGGATAGAGTAATGAACAAAAGAGACAAAAAATGGGACACTCCTTTTATCTGATCATTTATCATTTTGCCCTGGTAGACTGGCATTGACACCCATGCTGGGTTTTTTGTTGTTGATGAATTGTTTTGTGCTGAGGTTAAAGGCTTTTCTATTTTTTTTAAGAGCAAAGTGCTGCTTTGTTGTGTACAATATGGATAAGTATTTATGAAAATGACATGCCATTTCTTTCACACAAAATTTGAAAAATATTAAAAATGATTCAACAGCTGAAAACCAGCAAATCCCAAACAAATACAACACACGCAAAACAAAAATCCCAAACCAAACAAACAACAAGCAATACCCACCAAAACATGAAAGAAAGACAACTTTTGCCCCAAAGAAACAACAGCTGAAGGCGGTTTCTTTATTTAGCTGTCCAAATTTTCTAGAATTCTTCGCCAAACATGCTAAGGTATTTGTCTTCTTTTGGCAGTTTACATGTCACATGAAAACAGAATAGCAAAGTAAAAAGGAAGGAAAACCCCACACTATTCTCAACACCCCGACACTCCACTGAGGACAACACCAGGAATAGAAAAAACAAACAAAGTGGTTGTAACCAGGGCAAGACACCAGGCACCTTTAGACTCATGGTGGTGATGGTTAAATTAAAATGCGTGCATGCCTCTGTGTGAGGGGAGGTGGGGGGGGGGATGGGGGCATTGGAGTGTCAATGTTGGCATGTTATTTCACTGCTAATGCTAATGACTGCCTTTTCTATAGAGGTAGGTGTATTTGTGTTTGGGGAATCAGGGACAAGAAGAAGAAGAGAGGGCATAATTAATGTGATTGTGAGGTATTGCAACTTGATACCTGTTTTTTTTATTGCTTTTAATAGCTTTTTCTTCCAGGGTTATTTTTGGCTTATCTTGATTTTCTGTTCTTTGTGTGTATGTATGTCTTTCTTTTTTAAAGGTTTATGCTTCACTGCCCTTAATTTCTGGGTTTTTCAATAGATAGTGAGCTTGATGAAAAAATGCAAATGTGCTGTTTATTCAATAAACGATATGGAAACATTAATATGACTTTGAGTTTCTTCTTCTTCTCGTTTTTCTTCGTTGACTGTTTAAACAGCAAGAATTGCTGTCTGTCATATTAATGAAAATGTGTTGCACTGCCATTAAGTGCTTGACAAGCCACACCCAGTGCACCCGAATTTGGTGAGGGAAAGAAAAAAGTTCTTTTAAGGACTTTTGAAAAAAACAGAAAAATTGACCAAAATGGTAGAAAAACCCCAAGAAGGCGATGACATGAAAGAAAAGAGCTAAGGCAGACACAAAGAGAGGGATAGAAAAGTGAGAATTTTCTAGCACAGAATTTCCAGAAGGTGGGGATACTACTTATACTGACAGACCTTGGTATCCAAGTAGAAAGTGTCTTTAACTCGAGAGTAAAAAAACCCAACAACAACCAACAAATGCATTGCTTATTCTATGAACTATCTGGTAATACAAGTTCGACTCTGGGCTTGACATGCACTAACCAACAAATCCACATGACAGAAACACACAGGAAGGGAAACTAGAAACAACACACACACACACACACACACACACACACACACACACACACACACACACACACACACACACACACACACACACACACACACACACAAGCAAATCCTGAAAGATTGATGATCACTCAGCAATCTTATTCCGAAAATGTGTTGGCATATGATGGATGAGGGATAGCAATGGTGGAGGGTGGTGCAGTGTAGCCCTTCCTGTCTGCATTGAATTTCCATATCTTTTCTCCTTGTTCTCCCTTGTCCTGTTCACATGGCAAATACATCAAACTTGGACATTGCCCGGATTCTCTTATTCTACTGCAGCTAGTTTGAGAAAAATACAGTTGATTAAGATGGATTTTATATTTCAGCACCTCATGTCCTGGCAGGCATATACGGATGGAGAAAAGAACCCACAAGAATTAAAAAAGACAGAAAAAAATGACACTGGTTTTATCTGATCATGTGTTCACATTGATCATTTATCATTCTGTGCTGTTAGAGCACAGCCAACACAGGGATGCAGATTTTTTGTGGTTGATAAATTGTTTTGTGCTGAAGTGCATACAAGTTTTTTTTAAGGGCAAACCATTGTTTTGTTGCATGGAATGTAAACTGTTTTTTTTCTAGAACGGATAAGCAGTTTCTTTTGTAAAATTTTGAAAACAATTGTTGAAACAATGTCAACCAACCAAGATGATAAATAGGCAAATAAATACAAAGCAAAACAATCCCAGGCAAACGAAGAAACAAAAACAAAAAAGTGACCAAAACATGAAAGAAAAACAGCACTTACACAAAAGAAAATATTAGGGCATGTTTTCTTTCTTAGCTTCCTAAATTTTCTAGAATATTTTTCCATACATACTAAGGAAATTATCTACTTCTGTACAGTTTAAACGTCACCTGAAAACAAAATAGAAATGTGAAAAGAAAGAAAAATCCCAAACTCATCTCTTCACACCCACCTCCCTCCCCACTAATGACAACATGGAGAATAATAAAAAACAAAGCAACTGCAAGGAGGGCAAGACACCACCCACTTTTAGCCCTGTAGTAGTGATGGTGAAATAGAAGAGAGAGAGAGAGAGAGAGAGAGAGAGAGAGAGAGAGAGAGAGAGAGTGTGTGTGTGTGTGTTACAAGGGAGTATCATTGTTGACATGTTTTTTCATTGCTATTGCTAATGACTGACTTGCCTATAGATGTAGGTGTATTTGTGTTCAGGGAATCACAGATAAGAAGAAGAAAGGAGACAATTGATGTGATTGTGAAATACTGTAACTTGATAGTTGTATATTCCTTGCATTGAATGGCCTTTTCCTTCAGGGTTATTTTGTTTACCTTTTTTGTTTTGCTGTTTTCCGTGTGTATGCATGTACTTTTTCTCAAAGATTTCAGTTTTACTGTTTCTTAGTATCTTTTAAGTTATTTTTTAAATTGAGAATTTGATGAAAAAAAAGGAAAACCATTGCTTATTCAATAGGGTGATGTATTCGCAATCTGCTGACCCGGGTTCGATTCTTGTTCAAGAGGATTTTTCCTCTGGAGCTCTCATCAGTGCAGACTCCACTCTCCCCAAAAGTCCCTTAGATGAGACTATAAACTGAGGTCCCATGTGTGAATGCATGCAGAATATCTTGCGCATACGTTAAAACCCGTTCTGCTTTTCAGAAGAGTAGGCCATTGTGTGCCGATGGGAATGGATGACAAACTTTACAAAACTGCATACACACATGGAGGCTAGATGAAATTTAATGAAAGCGCATGAATGCTTATTCCATTATCTTCGAAATTAAAGAATTTTTAAAAGATCATCTCAAAGTAAAAGTTGTCTTTTTAAGTTTCTTCTTCTTCTTCTTCTTCTTCTTCTTCTTCTTCTTTTTTGTCCACTGTTCAAACAGCAACAATCGCTGTCTGTCATATCAATGAAAATCTGTTGCACTTCCATTAAGTGCCTGGCAGGTCAGACCCAGTGCATCCAACTTTGGTGAGGAAACACAGTTGTTCTTTTAAGTATTTTTTAAAAGATGGCAGAAAAATGGGCCAAGACAGTAGAAATAAAACAAACAAGAAGGCGGTGACCAGAAAGACAAGAGATAAGGAAAATACAAAAGAGAGGTATAGAAAAGAGGAAATTTCCTTGCACATGATTTTCAGTAGATGGGGATGTAGCTCTACTGATAGACTCCCAGGGTCCACAAGGGGAGTGTCTTTTTTGAGTTGGAGAGCTTGATGTAAAAAAACCAACAGCCAACAAATGCATTGCTTATTCTGTGAACTATCTGAAATAAAAGTTTGACTCTGAGCTTGACAAGTACTAGCCAACAAATTCACAAAACAAAAACTCACAAGAATGAAAGCTAGAAAAAACACACCACAAGCAAATCCTGAAAGATTGATGATCACTCACCAATCTTATTCTGAAACTGTGTGGGTGTATGATGGATGAGGGATAGCAATGGTGGAGGGTGGTGCAGTGTAGCCCTTCCTGTCTGCATTGACTTTCCATATGTTTTCTCCTTGTTCCCCATTGTCCTGTTCACATGGCAGATACATCAAACTTTGACATTGCCCGGATTCTCTTGTTCTACCACAGCTGTTTTGGGAAAAGTACAGTTGATTAAGATGGATTTCATATTCCAGCACCTCATGTCTGGTGCTGATGACATAGGGGGATGGAGTAATGAACAGACTCTCCTTTTATCTGATCATTTATCATTGTTGTGTGTGTGTGTGTGTGGGGGGGGGGGGGGGGTAGACTAGGATCAACACCCATGTTGGGCTTTTTTGGTGGTTGATGAATATGTTGTTTTGTGCTGAGGTTAAAGGCTTTTTTTTAAAAGGACAAAGTATTGCTTTGTTGTGTACAATATGATGGATGTAGGTGGATCGGTGGTCTCAGGTGGATCGGTGGTCTAGAGGTAACGCGCCTGTCTAGAAAGCGAAAAGTCTGGGTTCGTATCCCGTCTGGGCCCGAAACTTTTCCCCCATCCATTAGACCATGAGTGGTGGTCTGGGCGCTAGTCTTTCGGATGAGACGATAAACCGAGGTCCCGTGTGTTACAGAAAATTATGCAGCGCACGAAAAAGAACCCACGGCAACAAGAGAGTTGTCCCTGGCAAAATTCTTAGAAAAAAGCCACTCTGGTAGGGAAAGAAATACAGTTGCAGACCAAAAAAAAAAAAAAAAAGAAAAAAAAGGGGTGGCGCTGCTCTTGTGGCGACGTGCTCTCCCCGGGGAGAGCAGCCCGAATTTCACGCAGAGAAATCTCGTGACTTAAAGTGGTATAAATAAATAAATAAATAAATAAATATGAATAAGTACTTTATGGAAATGACATGCCATTTCTTTCATACAAAATTTTAAAAATATTTAAAATGATTCAACAGCTCAAAACCAGCAAATCCCAAATAAATACAACACATGTAAAACACAAATCCCCAACCAAACAAACAACAAGCAATAACCACCAAAACATGAAAGAAAGACAACTTTGCCCCAAAGAAACAACAGCTGAAGGCGGTTTCTTTATTGAGCTTTTCGAATTTTCTAGAATTCTTTGCCAAACATGCTAAGGTATTTGTCTACTTTTGGCAGGTTTACATGTCACATGAAAACAGAATAGCACTGTGAAAATGAAGGGAAAACCCAAACTATTCTCAACACCCCAACACTCCACTAAGGACAACATCAGGAATACAAAAAACAAAGAAAGTGGTTGTAACCAGGGCAAGACACCAGGCACCTTTAGACTCATGGTGAAGATGGTTAAATTGAAATGCATGCATGCCTCTGTGTGTGTGTTGGGGGGGGACATTGGAGTGTCAATGTTGGCATGTTTTTTTTTACTGTTAATGCAAATGACTGCCTTTTCTATAGAGATAGGTGTATTTGTGTTTGGTGAATCAGAGACAAGAAAAAGAAGAAGAGAGGGCATGATTAATGCATTTGTTAGGTACTGTAACTTGATACCTGTTTATTTCTTGTATTGAATAGCTTTTTCTTCCAGTTTTTTTTGGTGGCTTTTCTTGTTTCTCTGTTCTCTGTTCATTGTGTGTATGTATTTCTTCCTTTTTTAAAAGTTCATGCTTCACTGCATCTTAATTTCTGGGTTTTTCAATAGATAGTGAGCTTGATGAAAAAATGCAAATTGCTGTTTATTCAATAAACAATATGGAAACATAAATTTGACTTTCTTCTTCTTCTTCTTCTTCTTCTTCTTCTTCTTCTTCTTCTTCTTCTTCTTCTTCTTCTTCTACTTCTTCTTCTTCTTCTTCGTTTTCTTTTGGTTTTTGCTTTCTTTTGTTTTTAATTACTTCAAGTTTGTTTTTCTTTTTGGGCAGAATTGTAAAAAGGCCTTTATTGTGCCTAATTCTTTACCCATTAAAGATTCAATCAATCAATCAATCAATCTTCTTCTTCTTCTTCTTCTTTTTCTTTGTTGACTGTTTAAACAGCAACAATTGCTGTCTGTCATAGTAATGCAAATGCGTTGCACTGCCATTAAGTGCTTGACAAGTCAGACCCAGTGCACCCGAATTTGGTGAGGGAAAGAAAAAAGTTCTTTTAAGGATTTTTGAAAAAAACAGAAAAATTGACCAAAATGGTCGAAAAACCCCAAGAAGGCGATGACATGAAAGAAAAGAGCTAAGGCAGACACAAAGAGAGGGATAGAAAAGTGAGAATTTCCTAGCACAGAATTTCCAGAAGGTGGGGATACTACTTATACTGACAGACCTTGGTATCCAAGTAGAAAATGGCTTTTTAAGCTTGGGAATAAAAAAAACAACCCAGCAACAACCAACAAATGCATTGCTTATTCTATGAACTATCTGGAAATACAAGTTTGACTCTTGGCTTGACATGCACTAACAACAAATCCACATGACAAAAACACACAGGAAGAGAAACTAGAAACACACACACACACCACACACACACACACACACACACACACACACACACACACACACACACACACACACACACACACACACCACACACACACACACACAACACACACACAAGCAAATCCTGAAAGATTGATACTCACTCAGCAATCTTATTCCGAAAATGTGTTGGCGTATGATGGATGAGGGATAGCAATGGTGGAGGGTGGTGCAGTGTAGCCCTTCCGGTCTGCATCGAATTTCCATATCTTTTCTCCTTGTTCCCCATTGTCCTGTTCACATGGCAGATACATCAAACTTGGACATTGCCCGGATTCTCTTATTCTACCACAGCTATTTTGGGAAAAATACAGTTGATTAAGATGTATTTTATATTCCAGCACCTCATGTCCCAGCATGGCATATAGGGATGGAGAAAAGAACCAACAAGAAAAAAAAAGAAAGAAAAAAATGACACTGGTTTTATCTGATCATGTGTTGACATTGATCATTTATCATTTTGTGCTGTTAGAGCACAGGCGACACATGGTGCAGATTTTTTGTGGTTGATGAATTGTTTTGTGCTGAAGTGCATACACGTTTTTTTAA
>CM054147.1:55337517-55350017 GCA_028751875.1 Rapana venosa | reverse complement strand
ACAGACATACATACATACAGACACACACACAGAGCCGAAGAAATTCATTCGAAAAACTTTATATATATATATATATATATATATATATATATATATATATATATATAATATATATATATATATATATATATATATATATAGAGAGAGAGAGAGAGAGAGAGAGAGAGAGAGAGAGAGAGAGAGCAGAGACAGAGAGAGACAGACAGAGAGAGACAGAGACAGAGACAGAGAGAGAGAGACAGAGAGAGAGAGAGAGAACGCGGAATTAGATACAGACAGAGGAAGTTTTGATATAATACATTAAAACGATCTCTAGGAAAGTCGACAGTTGAAATGGATAAGTAGACAGGGCTTTTAAAGAAAACGGTCTTTAAGTTGTACCACTATCTATCAGATGAATGATGTGAACAATGTTGTTTAGAACACTGAGAAAGAAAGCAAGAACAAGGAGCATTGTGCATTTCACCCTGTTTTTTCCTGTAGTGTATCTCGTGCAAAAGGGCACATGGCGGAGCCCATCCTTTTCCGAGTACGTTTGTGCATGCTGGGTATGTTCTAAACTTCCATGGCACTGGCTTTAGCTGTTTATTTTTCAACAAAAGATTATAGCGTGAGTACACGGTGAACGGGAAACGGGATAGCTTAGTGGTCACAGCACCCGATTTCCCCCAGCTAAGATTAAGCAGTGGATGGGTGATCGTTTGCCTGCCTTGGCTTCAGTACAGCTCCCCCAGTTCACCCAGATATAAATGAGTACCTGCCCTCTTTAGGGTCAGGGAAGGTAAAACAGTGAGGGAGAGGAGATGGGCGCCGCTCTCAATATGCTGGTCCCTGGAAAAGCTGAGGTCTCTGACAACTCGCTATGCAAAGGACCGCAAAGGATATGGAAACACCTTACCACTACCTTTAACACGGTGTTTCGTTAGTTTTGCACGCAGGAAACTCTGTCTAGTCTCAGCCAACAGACTTGCAGGGGAATGAAAGCAGGACCAATTTGAGCTCCAGAGAAAAATACCCCTTCCTCAAAGATATACTAAGAAAGGAATCAAACCTACACCCTTAGTTTCATGTCAAATAACAAGTTCGCATGGGACTGCACTTAGACCTTACATGTAACATCATTGAGATAAAAAAAATGACAGATCTTGCTTCAGTGACCTTGCCTTAGTGAAAGAATGTTGCAATTCTAAAAAGATCACTTCAAATGTAAAAATCCCATTCCTGGCAGTACATGAAGTATATTTTTCTCTAATGCATCTCAAGCAGACGTCCACTCATGGTCTAGATGACTTAGATGGGAAAATCCTTAAGCTCAGTGCTCCTATAATATGTGATTCCTTAACTTATTTGTATAACCTTTGTATTGATAAATGCTACTTCCCCAGCATTTTCACATAAACCAAAATAATTCCTTTGTACAAATCTGGTGATAAAACTGATCCTTCAAATTACAGACCTATTTCAATATCATGTGTACCTTCTAAGCCTTTGGAAAAGCATATATATATATATATATATATATATATATATATATATATATATATATATATATATAATATATATATATATATATATATATATTAGTGCCTTATGGCTCACATTTCAAAATATAATTTAATTCATCCAAATCAGTCTGGCTTTAAAAAAATCATTGGCATACAGCTCTGATTAGTCTTGTTGACGAATGGTTAAAAAATATTACTGATAACAAATTTATTCGTGTGCTACTTATTGATTTTACCAAAGCATTTGATTTCATAGATCAGAAACCTTTTAGTCCGTAAATTGGTACTGTATAAATTTTCTGACGATGTTTTCTCACTCATAAAATAATTTCTTACTAATCAAACTCACACTGTTTGGCTAGATAATGAGCATTCTGAATTAATGTCACAAAATGTGGTGCTCCGCAAGGATCAGTATTAGAGCCTCTTCTTTTTGTCACTATAGATCAATGACATTCCTTTATTCATTACTAAAGGCATCAATGATCATTTTGCTGATGGTACAACTATCTACTCTTCTCATTCTGACTTGAAACAATAAAAAAAATTATATCGAGAACAATGGAATAAACACTCATGTGCTTTTTTACACCCAGTCCCCGTGTGCATGCGGCTTTGTAAATTCTGTCACTTGTTCCCACCGGCATACAATGGCCTACTCTTACGAAAAGCGGAACAGGATTTAACGTGTGCGCAAGATGTTCAACTATCAAACTATATGCAAGAAAATGCCAATCGATTGCTAGAATGGACCAGATTTAATCATATGGCCCTAAATGATCAAAAAACTAAATTCATGATAATTACGCCTCCACAAAAAACGACAAAACGTAACCTTTGTTCTGCCACAAGTTTATCGCATTAATACTATTACTAAGGAAGTAGATACTCATAGACTCTTAGGAGTTACTATTGATAACCATCTGTCCTGGTCACCCCGTATTTACTCCTTATACAAATAAATCTTTCAAACGATATTTCAACTCCCTAAAATAAAACACTTTCTAGACCTAGATTCTGTAAACAATTTTACTATACTTATATCCAATTATTTATTGATAACACCTCAACATTATATGATGGGTGCAGTGCTGATACTTTAAAACCTTTTTCAAGAATCTTTAAACGGGCTCTGAAAGTGGTACTCCTTAAGTCTTCTACTGTATTATCCCAAAACTATATTATTAAATTGGACATTCTCCCTCCTAACTTATCACCTGGAATAGAATAAAACAATCATAATGTATTGTATAATGAACGGTCTGGCTCCATCTACACTGACTAAGAACTTTCCAATTAACCAGTCAAGGTACACAAATAACATAGTGATACCGAAACCAAGACTAGATCTTTACAAGACAAGCCTTTGCTACTCTGGAGGAGCTGTTTGGAACTCATAACCAAAAAATATTTAAAATAAAAGTAGCATTACTTCTTTTAAGCATAATTATAAGTCTTACTTGTTCCAGAAGATTAGTCAAACATGCTCCTAAACTATTATCATTATTACACTGCTTATTAAATCGAGGCAACTGTTAGCACCACATTAAAAAAAAACATCACTTTGAGGAGAGTACATGAAAGTAACATAGACATACTGTATACCTAATCTTTCATACTGTGTGTATTTGGTAATTTTCCATGTCAGTTGATTGTTTTCTTGGTGGCGGTGGGGGTGGTTTTGGTCTGATAGTTTATTTTTTGTGGGTCTTTTTGGGAAGGAGGGGAGAGGGGTGTTTTTGTTTATTTTTGTTGTTTATTTTGGTGTGGTTTTTTTGTTGGGTTTTTGTTTTGCTTTGGGTTGGGTTTTTTGGGGGTGGGGGTTGTTGTTTGAGGAGTTTTTGTTTTTTATTTTTTATTGTTGGTTTTTGTTTTTTTACTGTTGGTTTTTGTTTTTGTTTATTTTTGGTGGCTTTTTGGCGGTTTTTTTGTTGGGAGGGGGGTGGTGGTGCTGACTTTTTTTTTATTTGGGGGGGGGGGGGGGTTGTTTTGTTTGCGGGTTTTTGTTTGTTTGTTTTTGCCAGAGGACTGGGTGTCAAAAAAGAACTACTGCTTATTCTATTACTCTCTTTGAATAAAACATTTTCAGAGTTTTCACCGTTTTCACTCTTTCTCTGTTCGTCTGTCTGTCTCCTCTCTCTTTTTCTTTCTCTGTCTCTTTCTCTCTGTACATATGTATCAGTTTATTTCATTTCGAAGCATATGTTATCAGCACTTATTCTGAATGTAAGAGAGCAGGAAATGGAGATTTACTTTGCAAGATTCAACGCTCTGAAAATTCTGTATATTACTTCTCATTATTATCATCTATAGACATAGAAGCTGGCAATGTATGCTTTGAAATATTTTTTAAAAGTGCAAAATAAATCTGACAATTTTATTTTCTCATCTGGCAAAAATACAGGAAGCGTAGATTAAGAGATGGAGGGAGAGGAAATATTGATCCTTCATCTGCACCTATCCTGCAGTCTGGTCAACCGTTAGAGCACCACTGAAGATTTTGGAACCAGCTTCCTCCACTTCCAAAGAGAGTCTATAATTCAAGAAAGTAATTATCCTGGGGCTCGTTTTGTGATGGCAAAAAGAATGAAAACATGAAAAAATTTCACATAAACTCAAAATATATTTTTGTAGTTATTTTGATTCGTTGAAGGAAATAACTGTTTTCAACAATGTTTGCTCAAGAATCAGAATCAAAGGTCATTCTTTGACAGACGCTATAGCCGAGTGGTTACGACTGTTCAACTTCAATCCCATGGGTCCGCGAAGTCGTGGGTTCGAGTCTCAGCGGCGTATGGTGAATAAAAGGTGGGGGTTTTAACGATCTCGCGGCTCTTCTTCAAAATGAATGCAGACCTGCCAGTGCCTTAATTCCCTTCATGCAAATACACATGCAGAAGATAAAAAAAAATCCCTTTAAAGATCTCGTAATTTATGTCAGCGTTCAATTGGTGGGTTACAGAAACACGAACATACCCAGCATACATCCCCGAAGTCGGAATGCGGCTACCTTCATGTTGAGCAGGAACGGTCGCATACGCAAAATTTCACTGTTGGTGAACCTGAGAGTTCTAAGTCGAGAAGCAAAGAAGAAGAAGAAGAAGAAAAAGAAGAAGAAGAAGAAGAAGAAGAAGAAGAAGAAGAAGAAGAAGAAGAAGAAGGAGAAGGAGAAGGAGAAGAAGAAGGAGAAGGAGAAGGAGAAGAAGAAAAGAAGGAGAAGGAGAAGAAGAAGAAGAAGAAGACGAAGAAGGAGAAGGAGAAGAAAGAAGAAGAAGAAGAAGAAGGAGAAGAAGAAGAAGAAGAAGCTTATTCAGTCCAATTCACACCAGACATATACAGCAAAACGACTAAAATCCGCAGCGTATAGTTGTTAACAAAGAATTGGACATGGAGCAAACGATATCGAGCGTAGAAGAAATTCCAGTGAAAATGAAAATGCAAGATCAGACAATAAAGCTTTTGAAATCAACACTATTTTTAATACGAGCAAACATTGAAACAAATACACATAGAAAATATTTTAAATATTACAGCTGACCTGTCCTTGTTTTTCAAACAACACTTATTTTTAGAATTTTATTCCTAAAAGAAGTAAATATTTTCCTCGGTATGTGTATATAACTAAATTGCGCCTTTGTTGTGTCAAATATACTTTTGCTATAAATCCCCAAATCCTGTATATTCAAGCTATTATACAATGTCGGACACGCGTGAGACTGAGTCATCCATGTTTAATGTAGCTGTCCGAAAACGAGAATCATGTTCGACCTTTTTCTTTGCTTCATTTCCTTTGTAAAATGAACGGGGAAATGTTGACGGTACACACAGACACACACACGCGCGCGCACACACACACGCGCGCGCACACACACGCACGCACACGGACACACACGCAGAGATCTGTATGTATGTATGTATGTGTGACATCCGGACATTGTAACGCACACACACAAGTTGTTGTTCAAGCCATTGTGTATATTCTGGTTCTTCTCCCACTCACTACTCGAGAGTATTCAAGGGCAATAATCCCACACCCTTCCCTTTAAGTTTTTATGTAACATAAAACACACACTATCAATAAATGAGTAATAAAAAAAATAAACTCTCACCCAGGAGTGTAACAATCACTATCACACAACACTCTCACCCAGGAGTGTAACAATCACTATCACACAACACTCTCACCCAGGAGTGTAACATTCACTAGCACACAACACTCTCACCCAGGAGTGTAACATTCACTAGCACACAACACTCTCACCCAGGAGTGTAACCAACAGCCTTGCTGTAAACTATTACCAAACAACGATGAATGTCATTAACAGTTCTTATAGTTCAATCACTGTCACTGAAATAAAACACAGAATCTATATAGAAAGGACTGACCACCTGTCAATCAAAACAAAAGAAAAACAAATGTGCGTATGGTTCATAGATCTAATCGATCTGGGGCCTTGCAGAATCTTCTGGGACGCTCAGCCAAGGCAGGAATAGGCGTCCGGGAGTCCGAAACACCTCTAGAGATTGCATTCCAGTTTGGAGACATCACAGCATGGGGCGATCCACTGCTGGGGCGAACAGGTGTGGCCGGACAGGAGCCAGGTGCTACCACAGGGGGAGCTGCCTCTGATGAAAAGGAACCAGGAGAAGGGTCCGTAGGGGTAGGGACTTTGGAGTTTGGGGCTCTTCACTGGGAATAGTAGGGTCAGCCAACATGGGAAGAGGTGAGGTGGTAGGTTCTTTGTCATCAGTCCAACGTTTGCGAATGTGATCAATGTGGCGCCTGATCACACGGCCGTCTTCTAACTGAAGTCTGAAAGACAGAGGACCAGTGACTTCAGCAACAGTACCTAAAAGCCAGGTATTGCCAGATCCGAAGTTACGAACATATACTTTGTCACCAACTGCATAAATTCTGTCCTTTGCACTGCAGTCATGATTCATCTTCTGCTTTGCCTGAATGTCTTCGACCTTGCGTGACAGTGTTGGCTGCGTCAAATCAAGACGTGTCTTTAATCTCCGTTTCATGAGGAGTTTCTGCAGGGGCAGGCCAGTAGTTGAATGAGGTGTGATGTGCTGCTGAAGGAGAAATGTGGCCAACTTGTGTTCCACAGTGAGATTTGGTGACATCTTTTTCATGAACTCCTTGAATGTCTGAACTGCTCTCTCAGCAAGGCCGTTTGAAGCTGGATGATACGGTGAGACAAGGACATGGCGAATGCCTAGAAACTGAGTGAATGATTTGAAATCTGTGCAGGTGAATGTAGGACCATTGTCAGAAACAATGGTATCTGGCAATCCATGTGTAGCAAAGAGTTCTCTCAGACAACAAATTGTCTTTTCTGCTGTGATTTTGGTCATCATTTTTATCTCCATTTAGAATGAGAATCAACTACCACAAGAAACATGTGTCCCATGAAAGGTCCAGCAAAGTCCACATGCAATCTAGACCACGGTTTTTCAGGCCACTCCCAAGGATGAAGTGGAGCTTTCTGAGGCATGTGTCGAACTTCAAATTCAAATTCAAATTCAAAAACTTTATTATCTCAAAGACAGAGAAATTCCGGCGGGTTACTCGCCATACATAAAAACAATAAACATTTAAACATAATATTTAAAACACACACACTGTCCAACATCAGCACGCACCCATCATGAGATAAAAAGCATCCACAAATCAGCAATGTCTCAGCCAGCCACAAACCCACCCCAACAAAAATCACTTTACTCATGTGCGCACAAGTAAACCCGTACGTCCGCACATACACAGTCACTTGCGCACGAGCACGCACGCTCGCACATTGTAAACATTCGTACCCATGCTCACGCATTTTAATAATATAAGTCAGATTGTTATAACATGTTGTATAAGACAAATATTAATTAAATTAATACTATGTTCTTTTAAGATATTGAACAGTCTAAAATAATAACACGCGCACGTATTTAAAGAAAGAAAAAAATAAAATAAAATAAAAATTAAAAAAAACAAAACAAAAAAAAACACCAAAAAAATCATTTGTATAACATGTATGATAAGACAAATATCAGTAAAGTTAATACTCTATTCTATTAGAAACTGAACACAGTTTACTCTAATAAAAGGTAGCCTTTAGTCTCTCTCTCTCTCCCTCCCCCCCCCCCCCCCTCTCTCTCTCTCTCTCTCTCTCTCTCTCCCTCTCTGTCCTGGGCTTTAGTTCAATTCAGATTTATTGTCATACATTTATTAATTAGCTTGCTGACATGCTTCACACTTTTTCACAGTAGCTTCTATGTCACCATCAAGTCTTGGCCACCACACATATGAGCGAGCAAGGCTCTTCATCTTGCAGACACCTGGATGACAGGAATGAAGCTCTTCCAGCATTGCTTTTCGACAAGCTGGAGGTACAACAACTCTGTTCCGTAAAAGAAGGCAACCACTTTGAACACTCAGTTCTGCTTCACGAGTCTTGTACATTTTCAGTTGTGAATGCCACTTTCTTGGAAATTCTGAATCTGATGGCCATCTTGTCAATGTGTATTTCTTGACATGTGACAGCACAGGGTCACGATCAGTCTCTGTCTGGATGTCAGCAGATGTCACTGGTGTTGTGGAGAGATGGTCCATCAGGAAGATGAATTCTTCTGGAGTCTCAGGTTCAGCACTGGTAGTTGGCGTGGGCAACCTGCTCAGAGCATCAGCATGTGTCATTGTCATCCCTGATTTGTAGTGGATAGTGTATGTGTACTGTAACAACTGCATTGCCCATCTTTGAATCCTGGTAGAAACCTCTGTTGGGATGGGTTTCTGTTCACCAAACAATGTCACCAAGGGCTTGTGGTCAGTGTACAAGCAAAAATGGCGGCCAAACAGATAGTCACGAAATTTCTTCACTCCAAAGGCGACTGCCAGTGCTTCCCTTTCAATGTTGGAGTAATTTCGTTCAGCTTTGTTCAGTGACCTTGAGGCATATGCAATGGGGCGCTCAGAACCATCAGGAAACTTGTGGGCTAGAACTGCTCCAAGGCCCACTGCAGAAGCGTCACAAGACAATGTCACTTCCAGTTCTGGATTAAAATGTACCAGGAGGTTGGCTGAAAGAAGCATATCCTTCACTTTCTTGAAGGCTTGAACTTGCTGGTCTCCCCACCTGAAAACAACACCTTTGCGAAGAAGACTGTTCAGAGGAGAAAGCACGGTTGACAGCTGAGGCAAGAATTTCCCGTAGAAGTTGACGAGACCAAGGAATGACTTCAACTCAGCTGCGTTTTGGGGTGTAGGGGCATCCTGGACAGCTTGCACTTTCTCAGGTGTTGGCTGAACACCTTCTGCGTTGATCCTGTGACCTAAGTACGTGACTTCAGGCAGCATGAACTCACACTTGTCTTTCTTCAAACGAAAACCCTCGGCGTCAAGTCTGTGGAAAACTTCCCCAAGATGAAGAATGTGGTCTTCATCTGTGTCACCTGTGACCAGGATATCATCCTGAAATACCACAACTTGCGGTATGTCTTGCAGCAAGCAGTCCATGGTTCGCTGAAAAATAGCTGGTGCAGCTGAGACGCCAAAGGGCAAACGATTGTATCTGAACAGGCCTTTCTGAGTGTTGATGGTAGTCAACTCTTTGGATTCTTCAGCAAGGGGCAACTGTTGGTATGCATGCTTCAAATCAAGTTTGGTGAAAGTCTTTCCTCCAGCAACTTTGTTGAACAGATCTTCAACTCGAGGCAGTGGTACACATCTGCTTTTGCTACAGTGTTCACTGTTACTTGTAGTCACCGCACAAGCGCACAGTTCCATCCGGCTTTAAAACTGTACAACTGGTGCTGCCCAGGCCGAGTGCTTGACTGGCTCAATGATTCCTTCTTCTTCCAGCCTCTGGATTTCAGCTTCAACCTTGTCCCTAAGTGCATATGGCACAGATCTAGCTTTGTAGAACTTGGGTTGACAGTTTTCTTCAACATGAAGTGTGACTGGACATGACTTGACGTGACCTAATTCATCTTTGAAGAGATTGGGAAACTGATCACATTCAGCTAAGGCAGACAGTGGTTTCTTTGTTATTTGGTTCACCAGAAGCGCTGTTTCCATGTCCAAACTTTTGATCCAGTTCCTACCAAGTAAACTGGGTCCACTTCCGCTGACTACAATGAGAGGTAGCATGGCAGACTTGCCTTGATGGGAAACTTGCACTGAAGCTTTCCCTCTTACTGGAATCGGCTGGCCAGTGTACGTTTTCAATTTTGTGTCACAGTCCGACAGTGAAGTACTGTTGTCAAACATGTCATCAAACATTGTGGCACTGACAAGAGTAACAGAAGCTCCAGTGTCAACTTCAAACACCATGGGTTTACCCTCAACCTGTAATGTGACTTTGTATGGTTGATTATTTGTTTCTTTAGTGTGCATCACCACTTCAATGTCCTCATGGCTTTCACATACAAACTTCTGGGAAGTGGAAGATGTTCCACTCGTGTTCTTTGAACGACAGACTGCTGCCAAATGTCCGAGTTTCTTGCAGTGATTACATGTGTAGTTCTTGAAAGGACAACCTGCAGCAGAATGCATTTTACCACATCGGTAACACTTGTTGCTCTGGTCTTGTACCTTGGCAGTTTTATCAAATGCTTTTGTCGCTGATGTCTTTCTTTGTATCATGTTCACATCAGGTGTGGATGATGGCTCATCTGAGAACTTTGGGTGAAGAGCTGCAGAGTGACTTGTGGCTGTTTCCATAGCATGGGCGATTTCTACTGCCTTGGACAATGTGAGATCTTTCTCAGATAGCAGTTTCTTCTAAGTTACTGCATCAGAAAGGCCACACACAAATCTGTCTCTAAGGGCTTCCTGCAAAAACCGTCCAAATTCGCACGTAGATGCTAAACGTCTGAGTTCCGCTGCAAAGTCATTCACAGACTCCAACGCACTCTGCTTTCTGCTGTGAAATTTGAACCGTTCACCTATGACCAGTGGTTTGGGTGATACATGTACCTTTAGAATGTCAACGAGCTGAGCATATGTTTTTGTAGCTGGTGTATCAGGTGAACACAGAGAACGAAGTAGTGAATAATATTTTTGCACCAATGACTGACAAGAACACACTTTTCTTCTTACCATCAGCTATATCATTTGCTTCAAAGTACATAGTCAGACGTTCAATGTAACAGTCAAAATTTTCCACTGCTGGATTGAATTCGTCAAACTTAAGTATGTTTGCCATTGTAAACAATATTATTCTTTAGTGTTGATTTGATTGTTAGACTGGTGCACAGATCGGACTGAGTTTAAAACTTGCTCCTGCTAACTGAACGAACAACAACGAATTTCCCCAAGAACTACATATCTTGTGAGAGTTCATATTAATGTGCTGAAGTTATGCAAAAAAAGTTAATGAACTTCCCTGCATGAGTCTTTGAATCCTCGTCGCCAATGTGACATCCGGACATTGTAACGCACACACACAAGTTGTTCAAGCCATTGTGTATATTCTGGTTCTTCTCCCACTCACTACTCGAGAGTATTCAAGGGCAATAATCCCACAGTATGTATGTATTTATGTATGTATGTATGTATGTATGTATGTATGTATGTATGTATGTATGTATGTATGTATGTATGTATGTATGTATGTATGTATGTATGTCTTTCTATCTCCCTATCTCCCTATCTCCCTATCTATCTATCTATCTATCTATCTATCTATCTATCTATCTATCTATCTATCTATCTATCTATCTATCTATCTATCTATCTCTCTCTCTATCTATCTATCTATCTATCTATCTATCTATCTATCTATCTATCTATCTATCTACCTATCTATCTATCTATCTGTCTATCTGTCTATCTATCTATCTATCTACTATCTATCTAATCTGCTTATCTCTTTCTCTATCTCTCTCTCTCTCTACACACACACACACACACACACACACACACACACACACACACACACACACACACACACACACACAACACACACACACACACACACACACACACACAACCCAACACACACACACATACAATACATACACACATAATTGACAAAATATAGTGAGGAAAAACAAGTGCTGGTAACCAGTTACAACTTCTCTCTCATTATAAAAATGAGTTTTGTCCAAGATTCGAAAAAAGAAAAAACAATTACTACAAGGAAAAAAATTTAGGGGATTTTTTGTGTACCTTATGTTCGGGGTCCCTTTTATATAAAAAGGATGGAAGGGAGATTAAAAATATAATATAATACAATATAACATAACATAATAAAATATAATATAATAATTATAATATAATATAATATAATATAATATACTATGATATAATATAATATATATATATATACAAATACACACACATAATATGTATATATATATATATATATATATATTCTGAATATAGTTCATATGGGTGGGCAGGTAGTTGAACTATATTACAAAACAAATAAATCTGTAGCTTTGGCTTCGAAAAAAAGCAAAACACAAACAAAACGACAGATAATTTATTATTTCATCTTACCCAAGAACGGAAACTCTGGATTAAGACAAAGAGCATCCGGAAGTCTACAATTAGATAGAGAATGATCCAGTAGCCCACTTTGTGACAACAGCAGAAAGAAAAAGCACGCATTTAAAGATTGATATTTTAAGATTTTTTCCCTATTATTTCAAAGAACAATGTGTTCCAAATCTGGAATCATCCTCTCCACAAGAAAATGAATCACAGTTGATTTATATTGACATCAAAACAGTGGTATACAGAACAACAAACACAGACCCCCCCACAAATCTGTCATCAGGGATTTGAATATGTCACACAAACATCGAGAAAAGAAAAGAAAACCAAGTGAAATTTATACAGTGTTAAGATAAAGCAACGTAAAAATTAGCAGTATAATTCAGATAATCAAGCCAATAATCTTTTTAAAAACATGTATAGCTGTTTTTCTTAAAGTTATAAATCACCTGTCTCTGTGTTAATAATGGTTCTTTGTCAACATTGTAATATTTTGG
>CM054147.1:55327517-55335017 GCA_028751875.1 Rapana venosa | reverse complement strand
AAATAGCTTTATAACAGCATGTATTTATCAAAGGAGCTAGTTTTCTGTGAGTGAGGGGAAACTTGAGCTGATTAATAATGATGTGATTATGGCGAACCCCGCGAAACAAACAGGGAAAAATATAGCTGTTGCGAAACATGATGCCTTCAGTTCTGAGTAGTAAGAACAGCTTATGTGCTCTGTCCCTGTCTCTATGTCTGTGTCTCTGGCTTTGTCTGTCTATCTGTCTATGTCTGTAATGCCTATCTATCGGGAAAGCCTAATGGTTAGAACATCGTGCTCACAATCTGACGTCCAGGTTCGATTCCCGTTCAAGGGGATATTTTCCCCTGGAGTTAACATCAGTGCAGACTCCACTCTACCCAAAAGTCCTTCGGATGAGACTATAAACCGAGGCCCCGTGTGTGAACGCACGCAGAACATCTTTCGCACACGTTAAATCCTGTTCCACTTTTTGGAAGAGTAGGCCATTCAGTGCTGCTTGGAACAGATGACAAACTAATATAAAGCTGCATACACACGTGGAGTGGCTGTGAAAAAGCACGAGTATGTATTCCATTATCCTCGAAATAAAAGAATAAAAGAAAAAAAATCTCCCATGTCTCTCCAATGAATACCTCCCGTATCTCTTCAATAATTATCTCCCATGTCTCTCCAATGATTATCTCTCATGTCTCTGCAATGATAATCTCCTATGTCTCCAATGATAATCTCTATTGTCTCTCCATTGATAATCTTCCATGTCTCCCATAGCTCATGACTGTCTTTCCTATGATTATCTCCCATGATCCTCCAGTAATTATCTCCCATGTCTCCAAAAATAATCTCTTATACGTCTACAATACTAATCTCCCACGTCTCTTCGTATTCGGAAGACTAAGCTCAAAATAGCCAAAGACTTAGAAGCAGTCAGACACCAAGATTGAGATCGTCATAAGACCAAAGTCACAGGACCCAAGGGAAACTTGTCTTTAACTGCACAAGGATGATTGATGACACTGAGGAAATAACAATGAAGACAATGGTAGCACAGTCGGCTTCTGGACAGAGGGGCTGGGCTGTGATGAACACTTAAGTCAAAAGGTAAAGGAGTCCCATAACCTATAAGGTCGTAGGGGAGCGAGGAGTCAGAGACCTCACTTCTCTAGGAGCCAGCATATTGAGGGCAGTGCCCATCTCCTCTCCCTCACTGCTTTGCCTTCCCTAAAGAGGGCAGGTACCCATTGACAGTTGGGTGAACTGGGAACTGTACTGAAGCCAAGACGCATAAACAGTCACCCACCCACTTGGTAACCATGCTGGATGCTGCTTAACTTGGCTGAGGAAAATGAGTGCTCTGACCAGTGAGCTACCCGTCCTCTGATGAACACTTACAGTCCTTTAAAGACTCTGAGATACAACTAGTCATGATGTCGATCACAATCATGTCTAAAGTGGATGATTCTTTGCTGGGTGATGCAGAGATCTTCTGCACAAGCTCAGAACAAAGTGGTTGTGACAGGAGCAAGCATGTAATAATTATCATACTGCCCTGTCTGCCATCATTATTTCGATCCCTAGTGGGGATTTTGCCAGGGATTTCCTGCAAGGAATTGGTTGCTGTAATCACTGCATTGCTGTAGCTCTCTTCTGTCTTTGTCTTTGTCTGTCTCTGTGTGTGACTCTATTCTTCATACCTTTTGTGTGCATGGTATCTGATTTGTTAGAGGGCACCTATGGCTCAATACTTCTGACTTCAGCCCTTAAGGTTTTTGTTAGGGTTAACCCCCCCACCCTTCCTTATCTCCTTGTAGCTGGGTGGACACATGGCTACACCTCTTAAAGCCTAAAATCAGCAAAACTAATACCAGCTTTGTGGTCAAAATATATTCAGCTTCTTAACAATATTCTCTATGTAAACTGTCATTATTATGCTTACGATATATTGGTATTTAATAATATATTACCTAAATATGTTTATTTTCCAGTACTCTGATATAACTAATTAGTTTGTCTTTTGTAACCAATTACTAAATTAGTTTGTATCTTATCTATTTGTTTATGTTATTTCTAATGTTGTCTACATGAAATGTCTTAATGATTTTTTTTAGTCATTCAATAGTATGGCCCCAGTTATCTCACTGAAATGAGAGGGTTAGTATGGTCTAAGAAAGAAAATCAATAATAACAACTTAAATCATATTGTTTGTTAATATTCATGGATATGAATGTTGAAATACTGATCTTGACCGATGCATCTCAACTACAATAAAAGTTTGCTATTTTTTTGTAAATCAATATTTTTCGCCTATTGCATCATGTTGGTATAGATACATATGTACCCTAATATTAACACTAGAAAAGCAGTTCTAATTCTTATCTAATGAATCTTTAATAAATCATAATTATTGTGCCATGGGAGAACATGTGAAATAAATTCTATTTAAATACATAAAACAGCTCATATTAAGTAGTAGTAGATTGTAAGGGTAAGGTGTAGACACTGTGTGAGTCATAATAGTTAGCCTAACTACTGTTCCTTGTTGTAAACAAGTTTGAATTATAAAACTAAATTCTACGAAATGCAGACATTAAAATATAGATCTATGATATTTTTTGGATTTTGCTATGAATGAATGTAAGATTGGAAGATGTTAGTATGGATAATTTGTAGTATTAGAGATCGTTATACTTTCTATTATATGAACAGCTTTAAGAAGCTTGGTTGGGTGCAGCAGACCAGGAACTGTGTTTTCCCACCACTAGTTAATTATGAATATCTCCTCTCATGGACATCTATGGTTAATAATATGTATATGTATACAAACTGTGGTGCATATCCTTTTTTCTAGTCATAAAGTATTTAGTTATGGTGAAGTTTTAATATTTTATTACCGAAGGTTTTAGTGTACAGCTGTTAAAAGTATATCTTATCAGAGGCTTCAATCACCCATAGTTTGCAGTTAAATGATTTTAGTGCAAAATGCAATGATGCATCTTAATGCTTGTGTTTTCTAGTTTATTTCGAACTATAATATGTCTAGTTTCATTGTGCGGACAGCAAGATAATCACCACTGAAACTACATGAAAAAAACCAAAATTGCCTCCATCTTGGGTCAAATCATTGAAACGCTTGCAGCATGGTGGTGCTGTCTTTGCAGTTGGTGTGGTGTGTATATATAGAGGGGTGGTCAGGGTGGCTAGAGAGACCTTCCACCCCACAGCAGTAAATGTACTGGAGGGCTAATTAAAGAGGTGACAAGGAAAAGCTACTGTCTTTCGCCTGAGTCTTCTTTGGCCTGGTTGCTGTACACACATGTTGCTATGAATTGCTGTTGCTGAGAATTGTGTGTTCCACTCTTTCCCTACCCTGCTTCTATCCTTGCCTCTCCCCATGGGAACATCCTGATACCCTGGGAGCCCAGGGAGCAGAGCTTTTACCGCAGCTCTTGATCACGTGATGTGATGTGATGTGCCCGTCCTAGGTCATAATTATGGGGTATTTCATGGAGACAACAGAGCCACCTGTTGTCCCGCCCTGTCCTGATAGGAGGAAAATCACCAGGTGGTCTGGGGCTGCTTTCACAGCTGACCCCCTATGCACCACTACTGACCTGTCTGGTTGAGGATGATCGCCTCCCCAGGGTTGTGGGAACGACATACATGCTAGTACTTGTGCTTGGCTTTTTTCCCACCTAATAATATTTGCAGCATTTAGGGTGGTTACCAGTTGGATAGGTAACCATTTGCATGCCTTGGCTTCAGTACAGTTCCTTAGTTCACCCAGCTGGAAATGGGTACCTGCCTCTTTAGGGTCAGGGAAGGTAAAGCAGCAAGGGAGAGGAGATGGGCGCTGCCCTCAATATGCTGGCCCTAGAGAAGTGAGGTCTCTGATGCCTCGCCCCCTTACTACCTTATAGGTTATGGATGCCTTTACCTTTTTTAACCTAATATTTGTGTGTGTGTGTGTGTGTGTGTGTGTGTGTGTGTGTGTGTGTGTGTGTGTGTGAGTATGTGCTTTGAGCTACCACACATGCATGTTCTGTGCTGTCTTTTTCCAACTGCTGTGTTATCCTTCATATGCGTTTAATTGATTCAGATGTTGTTGTTTGTGAGTAGGTTATCGTCTACCAGTCCATATCTGTTTGTATTTTCATTTTGAAATTCATGCTCATGTGAGTGATTTATTTTCAGGAGCCTAGGCATGTTCTAGCAGACTTACCATATTGATTGCCTATTTGCGCATGTGTTATATGAGAGAGAGAGAGAGAGAGCGAGAGAGAGAGAGAGAGAGAGAGAGAGAGAGAGAGAAGAGAGAGAAGAGGAGAGAGAGAGAGAGGAGAGAAGAGAGAGAGAGAGAGGAGAGAGAGGAGAAGAGGAGATTCGGATTCGGATTCGGATTCGGATTATTTATTCATGTTTAGCCCACCGCCCTTCATGAAGGGGTTGGTGAAAAGAAAAGAAGTACAATAACACTCGATAAAAGAACATAACAAAAAACAATGCATCAGTCATAGTTAACAACATGTTGAACAGCAATCATCTATGACGTTGCAGTATCTGGAAGCTTAAATGCTTTATGCAGAAAAAGAGAAAAATTCCAAACATAAGTATGCCTTGTAGATGCCATCAACAAACTTAGCTTGAACATACATGGTTGTTGATAATATTTCACTGGGATAAACCGCTGTCTAAGTCTACTTAAGGCAGGGCAACATAAAACAAAATGTACTTCATCGTCTTTCTCCCGAGAAGAGAGAGAGAGAGAGAGAGAGAGAGAGAGAGAGAGAGAGAGAGAGAGAGAGAGAGGAAGAGAGAAGAGAGATGAGAGAGAGAGAAGAGAGAGAGAGAGAGAGAGAGAGAGAGCAACAAAAACAGTAATATTATTTCCTTTTTCCTGACGATGAAATTTTTTTTCATTGACAATGATACCCACCCGTTTATTTCGAAGGAAAAACAGGTATTATGTGAAAAAGAAGTGCATTGCTCACAGAACGTACTCAAACAATCACAGTTATAATCAGATTAAAAGGTAAAGTAAAGGGTAAAAGATTCCCGGGGAACCTACGTGGTCATAGGGGAGTGGGCATCAGAGACCTCAGCTTCTCCAGGGACCAGAATATTGAGGGCGGCGCCCATCTCCGCTCCCTCGCTGCTTTACCTTCCCTGTCCCTAAAGAGGGCAGGTACCCATTCACAGCTGGGTGAACTGGGGGACTGTACTGAAGCTAAGGCACACAACGGTCACCCATCCAAATGGTAACCACACTTGATGCTGCTTAACTTGGCTGTGGGAAAGCGAGTGCTCTGACCACTGACCTATCCTGTCCCCACCTATAGGGTATGTCTAGAGTATTGATTCCATTCTGTCCAATATATTTTTTCACCAAAAATGGACAATGTTTGTTGGAGTTGTGTGTGACAATCTACTAAAAAGTTCGCAGCAAGTTTCTTCCTGCACTTTTGGAGTCACCCAAAACTAGGACATGAAGTAACATCTCATGTTACTGTTGTGACATTTTCGTTTCCATCTTCTCAGATGTGTGTGTGTGTGTGTGTGACGTCACATGTCACTGTCTTTCAAAGCGGTCTATGTGTGTGTGTGTGTGTGTGTGTGTGTGTGTGTGTGTGTGTGTGTGTGTGTGCCTGCATGTTTTTTAAAATTTTATACCTTTTTAAAAGTAAACCAGATTTCTCAAACATGAATTCGGGCTGCTCTCCCCGGGGAGAGCAAGTCGCCACAAGAGCAGCTGCGTGTGTGTGTGTGTGTGTGTGTTGTGTTGTGGTGTGTGTGTGTGTGTGTGTGTGTGTGTGTGTAAGGATATTGTTTTACTAAATTTGGGCCCTGTGTTCTTTCAAGGTCTATGTCTCTGAATTAACTTCTACGCGTACTGTGACATTTTCCGTTCCTCTTGTAATTAAGGTCTGTCTTTTTTGTTGTTGTTTACTTCTTCTTTGTCTTCCTTTGTTCTCCATCACTCTCTATTTCTCTCTGTGTCCCTGTCTCTGTGTCTTAAACCCCCCCCTCTCTCCCCCCCCTTCTATCTCTCACTGTGTATGTGTGTGTGTGGTGTGTGTGTGTGTGGTGTGGGTGTGGGGTGTGTGAAGTCTGTGTGTCTGCCTGTGTGTCTGGTGTGTGTATGTCTGTGTAAGAATGAGTTGAGTGTAAGCGCTTTGATTTGTCTGTGCAAGATACAGTGCTATATAAATTGCATTTATTATTATTATTATTATTATTATTATTATTATTATTATTATGTGTGTGTGTGTCTGCTTGTCTGCCTATCTCTCTGTGTCAAAGTCAAGCTTTTGTTTCCAGATGGTACATTTAAAAAGAAAATTCTTTGATTTATTCTTTTATTTATTCTTTTATATCGAGGATAATTGAATAAGCACTTATGTGCTTTTTTACATCCAGACCCCGTGTGTATGCGATTTTGTAAATTCTGTCATCTGTTCCCACCGGCACACAATGGCCTACTTTTACGAAATGCATTTCCAGAGGTGTGTGTATGGTTGTGTGTGTGTGTGTGTGTTGTGTGTGTGTGTGTGTGTGTGTGTGTGTGTGTGTGTGTGTGTGTGTGTTGTTGTTGTTGTTGTTGTTGTTGTTTGTTGTTGTTGTTGTCTTCAATTTTACCTTTGTTCACTTTCAATGATATCAGAAGAGTGTTTGTGTATGTGCGTTTGTTTGTTTGTGTGTGTCTGTGTGTTTTTTGTTTGTGTTTGTCTCTGTATTTGTGCGTGTGTGTGTGTGTTTGTTTGTTTGTGTGTGTCTCTGTGTTTGTGTGTGTGTGTGTGTTCGCGCATCTTTTGCGTGTTGCGAGCAAGAGCTCAAGTGTCAAAGAGGAATTACGCAAGTCCACTCACCTGTGTGACTCATGGTTTGACATATGAAGTAGAACAACTCTACCTTAAAATCAGCAAGTAGATGCACTTTTACACAATTATGTGTCATTTTTATTACGTATTTATTTATTTATTCATCAATTAATTATTTAATTAATTAATGTATTTATTCATTTTTTTCGAGGATAATGGAATGAGCATTCGGGTTTTTTTAAACTTACCAGTCAGCATGAATATGCAGGTTTGTAAACTTTGTCATCCATTCCCACCAGCACACGTTGGCCTACTCTTCCAAAATGCGGAACGAGCTTCAACGTGCGCACAGATCTTCTGCGTGTGTTAGCATGGGGTACCTGGTTTATGGTCTCATCCAGAGGACTTTGGGGGAAAGGGGAGTCAGCACTGATGTTAACTCCAGAGGAAAAATCCTCTTGAACGAGACTCAAATCCGGGTCAGTAGATCACCAGGGCAATGTGCGTCTCTCAAACTACCAGACTATCCCATTTATGGTGTGTGTGTGTGTGCGCGCGCGCGCACATTCGTGGGCGCCTAGTTGCGTGCCTGTTCTTTACGCAATAAATGGGAACAGCAGAATAGGAACATCAAGGAGTTGAGACAGCAAAAAATAAGGAAACAAACAAATTAAAAGTAAATGATTTATGACTAGGCAGACA
>CM054147.1:55307517-55322517 GCA_028751875.1 Rapana venosa | reverse complement strand
GACCTCGGTTTATAGTCTCATCCTAAGGACTTTTGGGGAGAGTGGAGTGGCACTGATGTTAACTCCAGGGGAAAATATCTCCTTGAACAGGAATCGAACCCGGGTCGTCCGATTGCGACTGCAATATTCTAACCACTAGGCTAGTCCGCTCCCCTGTTTGTGTGTGTGTGTGGGGTGTGTGTGTGGTGTGTTGATTCCCCGTGAATTAACGAGAAATGAAATACCTGGCCGTTCGGATTTTCAAAAGCCACGTTCTTGCTGTTTATTCATTAAAATTTGATTTGTCTTTCCTTTCTTCTCTTTTACCATCTTTGTTGCTTTAAACTGTCCCACATTCTGTTCTGATTCTAAATCTCTGTCTCTTTCTCTCTGTCTCAGTCTGTCTGCCTCTCTCTATTGTTTCTCTGGATACCCATTTAATTAATTTTTTTTTCTCTTCTTTTTTATTATCTTTGTTGCTTTAAACTGTCCACATCTGTTCTAATTCTAAATCTGTCTGTCTGTCTCTGTCTCTCTTTGTCTCGGTCTCCGTCTCTGGATATCCTTGTGTCTGTTTGTCCGTCTCTGTATGTCTGTCTCTCGCTCGCTCTCAGTCTGTCTGTTTATGTGTCTCTATCTCTCTGTCTGTTTGTCTCTCTCTCTCTAACTGTCTCTCTCTCCCCCTTCTCCCCCACTCTCTTTCCCCCTCACTTCCTCTCCTCTTTCTCTCTCCTCCACCCTTTTCTCTCTCTTTCACTAACTCTCTATCTCTCTCCTTCCCTCTGTCTG
This sequence comes from Rapana venosa, assembly GCA_028751875.1. NCBI lineage: Eukaryota > Metazoa > Mollusca > Gastropoda > Neogastropoda > Muricidae > Rapana > Rapana venosa. Next base: position 55,321,749 of record CM054147.1, on the reverse strand, counting down.
TCTCTGACGATATAGCCAAGTGGTTAGAACATTGCGCTCACAATCTGACGACCCAGGTTCAATTCCCGTTCAAGGGGATATTTTCCTCTGGGTTAACATCAGTGCAGACTCCACTCTCCCCAAAAGTCCTTCGGATGAGACTATAAACCGAGGCATGAGTGCTTATTCCATTATCCTCGAAATAAAAGAATGAATAGGTTGAATGAATGAATAAATGTCTCTGTCTGTCTCTTTCGCTCTCTCCCTTCCCCCCCCCCCCCCCTCTCTCTCTCTCTCGCTCTCTCTTCCTCCCTCCACCACCCCTTTCTCTCTCGTTCACCTCTCTCTCTATCTCTCTCCTCCCTCTGCCTGTCTGTCGCTATCTGTCTGTCTGTCTCCCTCCCTCTCCTCCCCTTCTCTCTTTCACTCTCTCTCCCCTCTTGCACCCCCTCTCTCCCTCCCTCCCCCCTCTCTCTCTCTCCCTCCTCCATCTCTCTCTCTCTCTCTCTCTCTCTCTCTCTCTCTTCTCTCTCTCTTATCATCCTTAGTAAATGTTTCCTCTCTTTCTCTTGTTGTCTTCACGTTAATTTCTCTTCTTCTTTGTATCGCCTGTCTTTGTCTCTATGTTTTCCATGCTGTGTTCACAGTCCACGATCTTCTTCTCATGCTCTTTGTCTTTTTCACTGTCTCTCTTTGCCAGATTCTTGTCTCTCCGTTTCTCTGCTATTCTTCAAGGCCTTGCTGTTTTTGCTGTTGTTATTGTTGTTGTTGTTGTTTTTTGATCAGGTTCGGTTTCAGTTTCTCAAGGTGATTCTGATTGTTCATCTAAAAATATATGAGCAAAAATAAGGAATGAAGACTTCGTAAAATCGTCTAGGAGAGACACTGGGTCAGTGCCGTGGGAACCGATGACAAAATTTACAAACTGCATACACACGGGGACTAGATGTAAAAAAAAGCACATAAATCCTTATTTCATTATCCTCGATATAAAAGAATAAAACAAAAAAAGAAAGAAAGAAGTTTTAAGAGATTTATTTTTTTAAGCCTGGTTTTAACATCAGTGCCAATTCCACTCCCTGGAAAACACCTCCGATGACACTATAAATCCAGTCCCCGTGTGCAAACACACGCACGCAGAACATCTTATGCACACATCGTGAAATCCTGTTCGAAAGAGTAGGCCGGCGTGTGCCGGTGAGAACGGATTACATCTAGAAAGCCGTATACACAAGGGGACTGGATGTAAAAATAAGCACAGGAGTGCTTATTCCATTATCCTCGGAAAAAAGCCCTATGAAAAGCAAAAACAATAAATAAATAAAAACAGAATAAATGAATAAATACATACAGCCAATAGATGGGTCAGATGCATAGTAGCAGGTCAGTTTATAGCCAGTTAGAGGGTCAGGCTGTATGACAATGGGTCAGTGTACAAAAGCTAAGAGGGTCAGGCTGTATGACAATGGGTGAGTGTACAAAAGCTAAGACAGTCAGGCTGTATGACAATGGGTCAGTGTACACCCACTAAGAGGGTCATGCTGTATGACCATGGGTCAGTGTACAAAAGCTAAGAGGGTCAGGCTGTATGACAATGAGTCAGTGTACAAAAGCTAAGACAGTCAGGCTGTATGACAATGAGTCAGTGTACAGCCACTAAGAAGGTCAGGCTGTATGACAATGGGTCAGTGTACAGCCACTAAGACAGTCAGGCTGTATGACAATGGGTGAGTGTACAGCCACTAAGACAATCAGGCTGTATGACAATGGGTGGGTGTACAGCCACTAAGACAGTCAGGCTGTATGACAATGGGTCAGTGTACAGCCACTAAGAGGTCGAGTGGTTTAGGCGGTCAACTCGTGATCCAGAGGTCGCGGGTTCGATCCCCGCTCGGCTCGGTGTTGTGTCCTTGGGAAAGACACTTTACTCCTATTTTCCTCACTCCACCCAGGTGTACAAGTGGGTACCAGCTCTGCTGGGGAAGTATCTGGCGACAGACTAGCGTCCTGTCACAGGGGTGGTGAAAAACCATCAGTTCGCTTAACGCTACAGAAACCGGGATAAGCTCCGGCTCTATGGGCCTTCTGGCTCGAAAGAACATACAGCCACTAAGAGGGTCAGGCTGTATGACAATGAGTCAGTGTACAGCCACTAAGAAGGTCATGCTGTATGACAATGGGTCAGTGTACAGCCACTAAGACAGTCAGGCTGTATGACAATGGGTCAGTGTACAGCCGCTAAGACGGTCAGGCTGTATGACAATGGGTCAGTGTACAGCCGCTAAGACAGTCAGGCTGTATGACAATGAGTCAGTGTACAGCCACTAAGAAGGTCATGCTGTATGACAATGGGTCAGTGTACAGCCACTAAGACAGTCAGGCTGTATGACAATGGGTCAGTGTACAAAAGCTAAGAGGGTCAGGCTGTATGACAATGGGTCAGTGTACAGCAATTCCATTTACAAATAAAAAGCAGTTGTTTAGAACTAGTAGCTATCTTTCCTTACATACATCACTTACAGTTGGAGCAATGCTCCAATCAAGTACAACTCATTTTTGTGTGTACTAAAAACAACGCGCATGCATGTGCTTATTTGATTTTCTTCAAGTGCATATGCACTAAAGAAATAAAGATAATGTCAGGTTTGGACTTAAATTTTATCTCTCATCTTATCTCATCTGCTCCCATAACCCCCTCCAGGGTCGTAGGGGCACTGCAGTGACGAACGTTGCACCAGTTGGCTCCATTTGTGTCAGTTGTGGGCAAGTGCCTGGGTTGAGGAGAAGCTCTTCCCTGTCCATTCAGTGATGTTGTCTGCCCATTTCTTCCTCTGTTTGCCTCGCCTTCTCTTCCCCTGCACTGTTCCTTGCAGTATGGTGTTGGACAGCCCATCTGATCTTGTCACATGTCCGTACCATCTGAGCTTCCTTTTCTTGACTGTGGTCAGCAGGTCTTCGTACTGCTTTACTTGTTGGGAGATGGTAAAAATCTGCACCCTTAATTCACCAGACGCCGCTACCAAGATTCGAACCCAGACTTTATGGATTCACGGAATTGAAGTCAAACGGTAAAGGCTTCTACACTCGGCTATAGCGTCCGTCCATTTGTGTAGCGTCACGGATACAAAACACAAAGTAATTTGACCAGGCTGGGGGTAGCAGACAAACCTACCACTATTTCCTTTTATTTTATACCACTTTAAATGACGGCAGATTTCTCTGGCTTGCTTTCCTCAGGGAGAGCGCATCACCACAAGAGCAGCGCCACCCATTATTTTTTTTGTTTTCGCTGTCTGCAACTGTGTTTGTTTCCTTATCAGAGTGGCTTTTTTCTACATAATTTTGCCAGAAACAACTCTCTTGTTGCCGTGGGTTCTTTTACGCGCACTAAATAGTTATGTGAAACACACGGAATATCGGTTTATCGTCTCATCCGAAAGAAAAACACCCAGACCACCACTCATGGTCTAATGGGGGTGGGGTGGGGGTGGGAATTTCGGGCTCAAACGGGAATCAAACCACCGCACACTTCCGACCCGGATGTTTCGCTTTCTAGGCTTGCGTGTTACCTGGAGACCACCGACCTACCAGCTGCGGCATCTGCCAATGGTTTTCTTTTTTCTTGAAGGAGCGGTCATCTTCATTATTTTTGGGCTTTTTTGCTGATGAAACACCAGGTTTCTTTTTTCTTTTATTTGGTTTTTGCCCACCTTCTTTTTGTATTGTTTATAAGTTGGAGAAAAACAGGGAACTCCCTCCCTCCCTTCCACCCTCTCTCTCTCTTTGGACAGCACCTTTTTATCATGTACCCATACTGTACAGCACGATGCTGACATCATCACCATTTACCCACACTGTACAGCACAACACTGACATAATCACCTTTTATTATCTACCCACACTGTACAGCACAATAATGACATCATCGTCTTTTTAACATGAACCCAGACTATACTGCACCATTTTCGTTTTTGATTACAAATTTTCCCCTCGTTGACGCTTACAATCCACACAGCCTCGACTCGCTTTTGCCTAATACCTGGCGCACCAGGTGCACAAACCATAAACCCTTACCTTAAGAACACAGAAGCGAAGCTACCTTGACAATCCAAAACTTAATCTGGCAAAAAGCAAGGCCTTGTACAAATGGGTGGAAAAGGACGGTAGAAAAAAACCCACGCACAGATAGAACAAAGCAGGAGAAAAATACAAAGTGAAAGCCACGGACAACCAAGGCAGAGAAGAGTAGACAAACAAAGAAAACGTTATGGCGGAATTAAAGGGAGAAACGTTTAAAATAGAACAATAGAAAGTATGGTCTTAGCTGAAAAAGACATAGTCAAAAGAGACAAAAATCAATGTGCTGCAGCGAAACTTAACTTTAGGAAAACTACAAAGGACGTCTGCTGTTTCGTTTCTTTCTTTTGCTTCAAAAGCAACCACACACAAAACCAAAAGCAGAGGATGCCGGGATAGCACTTCTTGTTCTTCTTCTGCTGCTCCTCCTCCTTCTGCTTCTTCCCCTTCTTGTTCTTCTTGTTCTTGTTCTCCTCCTTCTTCATGTTCTCCTCCTTCTTCTTCTTCTTCTTCTCCTCCTTCTTCATGTTCTTCTTTCTTCTTCTTCTTCTTCTCTTTCTTCTTCTTCTTTGTTCTTCTTCTTCTTGTTCTTCTTCTTCTTGTTCTTCTTCTTCTTGTTCTTCTTCTTCTTCTTGTTCTTGTTCTTCTTCTTCTTGTTCTTCTTGTTCTTCTTCTTGTTCTTCTTGTTCTTCTTCTTCTTCTTTTTCTACTTCTTCCTGCTCCTCCTCCTCCTTCTTCTTCTTTGCTATATCTAGTGATAACACAATTGATTCAAGCCCTTAAATTCAACTTGTACAAGACAAATCCATCCGTCTCCGCCATTAAAAACCATAGCGTTTCTGTCGTACTCTTCCTACATGGGAGGTAATTATTACCACCCCTGTTACAAAGTGAAGAAGAAGAAGAAGAAGAAGAAGAACAAGAAGAACAAGAAGGAGGAGGAGGAGGAGGAGAAGAAGAAGACGAAGAAAAAGAAGAAGGGGAAGGAGGAGGCGAGGAAGGAGAAGGAAGAAGAGGAGGAGGAGAAGAAAGAAGAAGAAGAGAAGAAGAAGAAGAAGAAGAAGAAGAAGAAGAAAAAAGAAAAGAAGAAGAAGAAAAAGAAGGAGAAGAAGAAGAAGAAGAAAAAGAAGAAGAAGAAGAAGAGGAAGGAGGAGGAGGAGGAGGAGGAGGAGGAAAAGAAGAAGAAGACGACGATGACAACAACAACAACGACGACAACAACAATAACAAGAACAAGAAGAAAACAATAACAACAACAATAAGATTAACAACATGAATTTGACAACATGACAACAAACATCTGGAAAGTGAAAGCAGCGTGGAACAACAGGAACTAACCAGTGTGGGCACACACCATTGTCACCTTCAACATCAGCCTCTCACGTCTAGATAGAGAAAGACTCACGCACAAAGAAAAGGACAAAGTTGATTGTATGAAGAAAAATAAATCCTAGGAGATAACTAGAATAGAAAGAGATAGAAGATAACTAGAGGAGAAGATTAGGAGATGACTAGTATAGAAAGATATAGGTGATGACTAGAATAGAAATAGTAAGTGAGAACTAGAACAGAAAGAGATAAGAGATAACTAGAGTAGAAAGAGTAGGACATAACTAGAATAGAAAGGGGAGGAGATAACTAGAATAGAAAGGGGAGGAGATAACTAGAATAGAAAGGGGAGGAGATAACTAGAATAGAAATAGTAAGCGAGAACTAAGGAGAGAACTAGAATAGAAAGAATAGGCGATAAATAGAGTAGGACATAACTAGAATGGAAAGGGGAGGAGATAACTAGAATAGATATAGGAGATAACTAGAATAGAAAGAGTAAGATAGAGCTAAGGAGATAACTAGAGTAGGAGGTAACTAGAATAGAAAGCTACAGGACACAAAATACCAGTTTGTTTTATTCCCTCCCTCTTTGCCCCTCCCCCCATCCCCACCCCCTCCCCCCGCTTACACCACTCCCATTTCTCTCTCTGTCTCTTTGTCTGTCTCACTCTGGATCGGTGGTCTAGAGGTAACGCGCCTGTCTAGAAAGCGAAAAGTCCGGGTCTGAAGTGTGCGGCGGTTCGTACCCCGTTTGGACCGGAAATTTTTCCCCCATCCATTAGACCATGAGTGGTGGTCTGGGCGCTAGTCTTTCGGATGAGACGATAAACCGAGGTCCCGTGTGTTACACGTAATTATTTAGCGCACGTAAAAAAACCCACGGCAACAAGAGAGTTGTCCCTGGCAAAATTCTTAGAAAAAAGCCACTCTGATAGGGAAACAAATACAGCTGCAGAAAAAAAAAAGGGTGAAAGGGTGGCGCAGCGCTAAGTGGCGACGCGTTCTCCCGCTCTCCCCGGGGAGAGCAGCCCGAATTTCACGGAGAGAAATCTGCCGTGACTTAAAGTGGTATGAAATAAAATCTGAGCGCTTTGATTTGTTGCTTTACAAGATTCAGCGCTATATAAATTCCATACATTATTATTATTATTACTCTCTGTGTCTGTCTGTCTCACTCACTCATCCTGTCTGTCTGTCTGCCTGCCTGTCTGTCTGTATGTCGGTCTGTGTGTCTGTTTGTTTGTCTGTCTCCCTTTTTCTTACAGATTTCAGAGATGGTGGTAGCTATAGTGTTTTAAAAGGAAGTTGATAGGACTGAGGTGTGTACGTGTGTTACTTATACCTTAATTTATTGTAGGAGCATCACTCAAGTTGAGACAAATGGTGTGCATACTCCTCGCTACAGTTTTGCCAATATCAACACGCACACACACACACAAACACACACACCACACACACACACACACACACACACACACACACACACACACACACACACACACACACACACACACGCACACTAACACACACACACACACACTAACACACACACACACACTAACACACACTACACATACACTACACACACTACACATACACTACACACACACTACACACACACATACAAACACACACAAACACACACACACACACACACACACACACACACACACACTACACACACACACACACACACACACACACACACGAACACACGAACACACAAACACAGACACAATTTATTCAATAAGGTAGCGTTCCATGTAAAGCAAAAAAACCCTGACCTTCTTCTATCTCTTGTTCTGCTCCTCCTCCTCCTCTTCTTCCTCCTCTTTCTCTTCTTCTTCCTCCTCCTCTTCTTCTTCTTCTTCTTCTCCTCCTCCTCGTCCTCCTGCTCCTCCTCCTTCTTCTATCGCTGCTGATGCTTTTATTCCTCATTCTATCTCCCCTTTCTTTTATGATTCTGCCACTGAGGTTACCACAGCACATGGCACTTTCACTCTCTCTCTTTCCTTTTGTTCTTCTGGAATGGTTCCAGATTTCTCCTCACCTTTTCTGCATTGCTTTTTGTGTGCGTTGGTTTCCCTGGAGGCTAAAATAATACAAATGTGATATGCACTGAAGTATTCTTAAGTTACTTTCCTGCAGTGCATTGAATTTTTTGTTGGGGGGGGGGGGGGGTGTCTTTTCTAGGCCTTTTTATCATCTTCTTTGCTTTGTATTTTTCTGTATTGGTTTTATTTCAAACCTCTCTTCCTTTAGTTCCATCGTGGCTTCAAACCAGCTTCAGATTTTGTCACTTTTTCTTTTTGTTTTTCTATAGTACTCTTGCATTCATACCGCATGTACAAAGGCGTCCACATAAATTAAAAACAACACCCAACTTTTTGTGCGAAAGATTTGCCTCTGACTTAAAACTTATGTGATTTTGTACAAATTTGGTAGGTTCGATTGTCAACAAAATTTTCAACAAACACTGCACGACTCAGTTTTTTGTCGTCTGCTAGCTTCCTAACTGCAAAATGTATGCACGGGGCCAACACTGTAGGAACACATACAATCCTCATTTGGTGAACATTTCCAACTTTTTCGTGACTACCTGGTATTTGCTCTATGTCCTTAATATCCCGAAGCAATGCACTTTTTTCATATTTTTCCAAATCTGTGAAAATCAGCAGACATTTTTCAGACCAGCACTTTATAGAGATACTACATGCCCTGGAAGCTAAGAGTGGATTGTAGCCCGTGTGCTTTTTTCTGTCTTGTCTTTCTTTGTCTTGGTTTTTTCACGCCCTTCACTTTCCTTCATTTTCTTATCCTGCTCTGATTTCTTGGAGTATTTGCCTTTGTCTCTGTTCACCCTCTCCCTGCAATATTGTTCAAGGCCTTGTTTTTGTCAGTTGAAGTTTTGGATTTCTAAGCTAGTATGTGAGTGCTTTTGCAATCTGTGACATCTAGCATCACAATCCTCATAGTACTTTTTGAACGTGTGACTGAAACGAGAGAGAGAGAGAGAGAGAGAGAGAGAGAGAGAGAGAGAGAACTCAGAACTCAGAAATTTAATGTATCTCAGCCTTAGGCCATAATACATGGTTGGCGTAGAAGGAATTGAAAATGCCACAGAGTGGGCAAAAACCGGATAACATACACAATACCAAGCTCACTTTCAGTGAAAGAAATAATGAAGACAATGCACAAATACATAAAAATCCATATGTATCAAACACAATTCACTATTTTGATCTAAATGTATCTTCCTTATGTCTGGATAAAATCAATATACATATATAGTTTTTCAAAATCATAAGACGATACCATATCTTCGTTTGTGATGTAAATATCCTAATACAACAAACTTTTTCTCTTATTGATGGCGTGGAATATATATCTAGACAGGCAGTGATTATTACTACTGTTTTCTGCTTTAAGTAGATCATGTAAAGGTGTATCAACACAATCCCTTAAAAATTTAATTCTTAAATCATTATACACAAAACATTCATAAAGGAAATGCTTCTCATCTTCAACTTTGGGTTTACAAAATGGACATTGTTTCTTCTGATTCTGTGCACTATATCGATGTACATTGTTGTTGAGTGGTAAAACATTACATCTCACCTGTGACACAGCAACTCTAAAGCAGTAGGTGTCTAAGTGTAGAAGATATTCTTCTTTAGCAAATATTGTTTTGAAACACATGTAACTGTCATATCTGTCTCGGTCTCTGATTGTATATACCATTCCTGGATAAACATATCAACTAGTCTTTGCTTAAACAGATGTAAGAATACCTTGACGTCACCAACACCCTGTTGAAGCCATACAAAGCTGAATCCTGCATCACATAAAATTTGTCTAATCATAGAAACCCAACAGTTCTATCCAGATATATACATGTCAAGCAACATTTGATAAGCATTATATGGTAGTCTGTTAGAATTCATTTGTAATAATTTAATCCAATATCTAAGAGTATTTATACATGAGTTGATGTATAGAGGATATCGACCCAGCTCACCATATATCATTTTATTTGGAGTTTTCAATGGTACACCCAAAAATCTCTTGCAAGCCATCATGTGTACTTTCTCTATATGTTCCAATTTATGTAACCCCCATATCTCTGATGAATATAGTAAGATTGGCTGTATTTTAATGTCAAAGATCTTAAAAAATGTTTCAGCGTTAATTTCTTTATATTTATGAAAAATCCTATTTAATTCTACAACAACTTTCTTTCCCTTGGTCACGAGATGATCTGTGCCCAGCTTAGCACTAAGTTTCGTGGTAAAGTTAAACCCTAAATAGCAATACTTATTTACCACTTCTAATTTGAAATTATCGTAAGCCCACTGTTCATTTTTCCCAAGAAAACCTCCTTTTCTAAAGACCATTACTTTACTTTTATCCGAATTGACATTTAATTGCAAATCATCACAACATGATTTCAATATATTCAATTGGTTTTGTAAACCTCCAGGAGTTGTTGAAATAAGAGCTACATCATCTGCAAAGAGTAAAATAAAGATTTCCATGATGTCTGGTACTAGTTGTATTCCATGTTTACCTTTTTTACCCATGGTCTCGGATAAGTGGTTGATAAATAAAGAAAACAGAGTAGGGCTTAACACACATCCTTGTCTCACACCAATTGGGCATTCAAAAAATTCAGACTATTCACTGTTTGCCCGTATACATGAATATAATGTTTGATACATTGCTGACATTGCTGCAAGGAACTTTCCCTTTACTCCCTGATCTTTGATGCACCCTATAAGTAAATCATGTCTGACAGAATCAAAAGCTTTTTTAAAATCTATAAATGCAACATATAACTTCCGGCCTTTCTTGTTCATGTACTTCTGGACAATTGCATGCAAATTAAAGATCTGATCAACAGTAGAGTATTTTTTCCTGAAGCCTGCCTGATTTTCAGATATCATTTGATTATTTTCTAGCCAAGAATACAATCTACTGTTTAGTATAGATGTGAAGCACTTTGACAGGATACTCAACAAAGAAATTCCCCTATAATTGTCCACGTTATTGGGATCTCCCTTCTTAAAGATTGGAACTATGATAGCTTTTGCCCAGGCTTGTGGATAAATACCTTTGTCAAAAATAGAATTGAATAGTTTTATGAGAAAACAGTGTACCTCTTGGCCTCCATTCTTCAGCATTTCAGCAGTTATGCCATCCAGTCCACTTTCCTTACCACATTTTAGTTTATCTATTGCTCTTTTTAGCTCCTCTTCTGAAATGCTTTGGTTAGAGAGAGAGAGACATACACACATACATATAGACACACAGACAGAAACAGAGAGACAGAGAGAGAAAAAAATTGATAAATGGATAGATAGATAAACAGACAGACAGACAGACAGGCAGACAGACAGATAGATAGTTCATAGAGAGATAGAGAGAGAGAGAGAAAAAAAGTTTTTGTTATTTTTATTTTAATTTTAATTTTTATATCGAGGATAATGGAATAAGCACTTATGTGCTTTTTTACATCCAGTTCCCGAGTGTATGCAGTTTTGTCAATTCTTTTCATCTGTTCCTACCGGCACAATGGCCTACTCTTACGAAAAGAGGAACAGGATTTAACGTGTGCGAAGGATGTTCTGCGTGCGTTCGCACACGGGGCCTCGGTTTATAGTCTCATCCGAAAGACTTTTGTGGAGCGTGGAGCCTGCACTGATGTTAACTTCAGGGAAAAATAACCCCTTGAACGGGAATCCAACCCGGGTCGTCAGATTGCGTGCGCAATGTTCTGACCACTAGGTTATCCCGTTCCTCCCCTCCCCTCCCCCCCGACCCCCACCCCCGTCAGTTGGTGAGAGAGTGAGAGGAAGAGGAGAGAGAGAAGGAGAGAGAGAGAGAGAGAGAGAGAGAGAAAAACATACAGAAAGACAGACAGACAGGACAGCTAGAGACAAAGACAAAGAGACAGACAGAAAAGAAAACCGAAAGAAAAAGAGTAAGAAAAAATGGACACCACCCCACCCCCCTCCCCCCAAAAAAAACCCCACACCACCCAACAAACAAACAAAAAAAACCCACCCACCAGCAAAACCCATCTAGTTTCAATATTTCCCCAGGGAAAGGTCCTGTCAGCAGGTGCAGACAACTCCATACAGGCTTAACCCCAGCTGCCCACCATCAGCTGCAGATGCTGAGCTGACTGCAGAGCTCACAGTGCTGCTGGGCAATATTGATATTTGTCTGTCTGTTTGTCATTATGCTTTTTATCATGCTGCATCATGTGGGGCATGTATGTATAGACTGTATGATTGATATCAGGCACACGTAGCTGTGCGTACTACTATACTACTACTACTACTACTACTACTACTATTACTACTACTACTACTACTACTATTACTATTACTATACTACTACTACTACTACTACTACTACTACTACTATTACTACTACTACTACTACTACCACTACCATTACTACTACTACTACTACTACTATATGATAATAATAATAATAATTTAAAACAACAACAACAATGATGATAAGAATATAATGCTGCTGCTGCTGCTGATGTCGATGGCGATAACAACAACAACAACAACAACAACATAATAATAATAATAATAATAATAATAATAATAATAATAATAATAATAATAATAATAACAACGATAATGATGATGATGATTATATTAACAATGATAATGATAACACTACTACTAATACAACTACAACAACAAACAACAACAACTACTACTACTACTACTACTACTACTACTACTACTACTACTACTACTACTACTACTACTACTACTACTACTACTATTGCTGATGATGATGATGATGATGATGGTGATGATGATGATGGTGATGATGATGATGATGATAGTGATAATAATAACAATAATAATAATATTAATAATAATAATAATAATAATAATAATAATATTAATAATAATAATAATAATATAAGAAGAAGAAGAAGAAGAATATTATAATAATATTAGTAATGATGCACGACATGTATAAACTTCAATATATTGTAAAAAAATATATCTCTTATTTGTTAAGCGATATTGACAAACTAACAAATAACCCCCAGAAGATGGTGCTCTGAGACCTACATGCAAATGAAGCCACATAAAAACAAAAAACAAAACCAAACTAACAACAAAAACACCAATATAATCCCAAACAAACAAAGGGTATTGATTAATCAAACATGCTGTTCTCTTTTTGTCCAGAATTTCTGCATATTCTTCGTTCTATGCGACAGAGGAAAAATAAACAAGCAAAATAAACAACAAACTCAAAACATACATGCAAAAAAAGGAAGTGAAGATAAACAATTCCACGTTTAAATCAAGAAAAAAATCCCCAACACCTAAACAAAATCCCACCAAAACAAAGTGAGACTGTCTTTATCATTTCCCTTCTTGGTCCATTCTCCTGCCGTTTTTCCCCAGAAAGACCTTAAATACAACAATTTCTCTCATAAGCGAAAGTCGAGTGCGCTGAGTCTAACTTGTCAGGTGCTCAACAGCAGCACAAAGCATTTTTACTCATATGACAGACAACAATAGATGCTGTCTGAGCGTTTGATGAAGAAAGAAGAAGAAGAATAGCGAGGAAGAAAAGAGAAGAAGAAGAAACGCGAAGAATCGCTAAGAATAAGAATTGCGAAGAAGCAGAAGAAGGAGGAGAAGAAGAAGAAGAGGAATAGGAAGGGGAAGAAGATGAACAAGAATTGCCAAGAAGAAGAAGAATTGCAAAGTAGCAGAAGAAGAAGGAGAAGGAGAATTGTGAAGAAGTAGAAGAAGAAGCAGAAGAAGAAGGAGAAGATGGATGATTGCGAAGAAGTAGAAGAAGAGAAATAGGAAGGGGAAGAAGAAGAAGAAGAATTGCCCAGAAGAAGAAGAATTGCAAAGAAGCAGAAGAAGAAGCAGAAGACGAAGAAGAAGAAGAAGAATGAGAATTACGAAGAAGTAGAGGAAGAAGCAGAAGAAGAAGGAGAAGATGGAGGTCTGCGAAGAAGTAGAAGAAGAGAAATAGGAAGGGGAAGAAGACGACGAAGAAGAAGAAGAATGCAACTCTAGGCAGAGAGAAGATGGATACAGTTATCAACAGACACTATTGTCTTTATCCCTCAACTACAGCTTTGAGGTTCACCTATGGCGAAATTTTGTATATCGACTGGTTGCCTATGAATACTATACCTGCACTCTTCTTTTCAACCGAACACTCAGACAGCATCTACTGTTTTTTGTCGCATGAGCGAAAATGCGTTGTGCTGCCCTTAAGCACCTGACAAGTCAGGGCCAGCACATCTAACTTTGGGATGAAGCCTAAACACGCCAGTATGCATTTGTTTAAAAAAAGTGTCATCAGTTCCTGCTGACATGGACTAACCTACTATCTCAAAAAATAAAAAGAATGTTAGACATGCACACCGGATATTCAACATGCATTTAGACATGGGATCTTAGTTCATAGTTTCTTCCAAAGAACTTTCTGAGTGGAGTCAGTACTGATGATAATAATTCCAGGGGAAAAATCCCCTTGAACAGGCGTATTAGTGGTGGCTTTAAGCAGCCTGGACAAACCACAAGGCAAGCCATCTGACCACTACACTATCCTGTTCCTAAACTGACCCTTCAGAAATGACGCAACACCTCTCACAACACCAAAACCGATCAGCAGACATTGTGGTGCTATGTATCGGGTCACCCTCTATCTCTGACCTCTCGCTCACTCCTATAACCTGTAGCTGACACATGGCCTTGACCTCATACTGACCTTCCTTGACCTCCCCAACCCACCCCACACTTGACACATTCTGATATCCTTCGTAGTCATGGT
>CM054147.1:55300017-55302517 GCA_028751875.1 Rapana venosa | reverse complement strand
AAACGAGAAACAGAAACAAGAAACGCCAGAGCCAAGAGAAAAGATATCACCACGAGCCTTGAGAGATACCACCCCTCAACAACAACAAATAAGCAATAATTCGTGTTAACAGATAAGTACGGTGCCTAAATCTAATCAAAAACGTAACCAGCTACTGTTTTGTCTTGAAAAAAAGAAATCTCAGCACATTTTTACTAAAAAACAAAACCCCCAGCTCTACCGTGGTCTGTGTGTTTGGTGTCGAAGACTCCAATCTACCCTGCAAACCAAAATGAGCATCGGCAGCAACAGTCTGTGCTTGCTTCTGGGACTGATGATGACAACAGTCCTCACCTGGGGAGCTCGATTTCCCGCGCAAACTTCCGAAGAGGTGGCGGTGGCTTTGGGACAAAGAGGAGACGGGGAGGGGAAGGTGGGGGAGGAGGAGGCGTTGGAGGGGGTGGGGGGGGAGGAGGTGGAGGCTCTGCCCCTGCAGGCGGTACCTGACCCTTTCCTGGCTTCGCTGGAATCCAGACTACCGTTTTACGCCCCTGAATTCTTGCCGGCAGGTTCGTGCTGTCTGTCTGTCTGTCTTTGGGTGTGTGTGTGGTTTGGTTGGTGGTTTGGTTGGTTGGTTGGTTTGGCTGGTTTGGTTGGTTGGTTGGGTTGTTGAGAGTGTGTGTGTATGTGTTGTGTGGGTTTTTTGGTGTGTGAAGGTGTGTTTGTGGGGTGATTGGGGGTGAGGGGTGGGTGATGTGTGTGTGTGTGTGTGTGTGTGTGTGTGTGTGTTTGATGATGTGTGTGTAGTGTGGGGTGGGTGAGTCTGTGTGTGTTTCTCTCTGTGTGTGTGTGTTGGGGGTCCTTTGGTGTGTGTGTAGTGTGTGTGTGTAGTGTGTGTGTGGATGTTGTGTGTGTGTGTGTGGAAGGGGGGGGGGGCTTGTGTATGTGTATGTGTGCGTGTGAGAGAGAGAGAGTTTGTGTTTTGTGCGTATGTGTGTGTGTGTCAGTGTGTGAGAGAGAGTATGTGTCAAGTCAAGTCAAATTCTTATTTCCAGATGGTGCGTTGAATAAGCAAATCATTTGCTTTTCTCAAGCCATCTATCTAGGAAGAAAAAACAACTTGATCATTATTATCTAAGTACATTATTATCTAACTACATTAATACGATAACCAATAATAATAAAACTAACTCCAAAAGAGAAATTGAAACAGAGAAAAAGAACAAGAAAACACACACACACTCACACGCGACCAAAAAAACAAACAACAAAAATGGAACCCCCCTCCCCCTCAAACAAGAAAAATACACTGCATAACTCGTACACACATACACGCACGCATCCGCACACACACACGCA
Source organism: Rapana venosa (assembly GCA_028751875.1). NCBI lineage: Eukaryota > Metazoa > Mollusca > Gastropoda > Neogastropoda > Muricidae > Rapana > Rapana venosa. The sequence continues at coordinate 55,301,179 of CM054147.1, read as the reverse complement.
ACGCAACGCAACATAACACAACACAACCAACCCAACCCATCCCAAAACAACACAACACACACATTCATACACATATACTCGTACATACACGCGCACACATTTGTACTCACTTAGATTTGGATTACAAGAAAACGAGAGAAAAAAATAAAACAAATTATATCAGGCTACAATATTACCCGTTCTTTCATATTCATACTTTATAATTAATGACAACCAACACACACAAAAACCACCCCCCCCCCCCAAAAAGAGAAAAAAGCAAACAAAAGAATCGAACAAGAAAACAAACAAAAGGAACAAAGCATTTCCCCTACCCCCCAAAAAAGGAAAAAAAGAACAATAAACAAAAACATCAACAAAAACAAAGAGACCACAAACCGCCCAAAAAACAAACAAAAAGAAGAAAATACTATGTATCCATAGCTAATTGTATCAACAATACTGTCATCAATTATAAGAGTCATAAGTGTGTGTGTGTGTGTGTGTGTGTGTGTGTGTGTGTGTGTGTGTGTGTGTGTGTTTCTCTGACCCGTGTCCATAGTTTTAGATGGATCGGTCTTGAGTTTTTCTCTGAATGTGTGTGAATATCTGTCTGTCTGTCTGTCTGTCTGTCTGTCTGTCTGTCTATCTCTCTCTCTCTCTCTCTCTCTCTCTCTCTCTCTCTCTCTCTCTCTCTCTCGCTCTTTCTCCCCTTAAACAAAAACGATAATGGAATGAAAAAGGAGGGGGGAAAGGAACAAAAAGAGAAAGAAAAATTTTATTTTTATTTTTTATTTTATTCTTTCATTTCGAGGATAATGGAATAAGCAAGCACCCATGTGGTTTATCTCATCCAGTCCCCGTGTGTATACGGTTTAGTAAATTTTGTCATCCGTTCCCACCGGCACACAATGGCCTACTCTAACGAAAAGCGGAACAGGATTTTACGTGTGCGAAGATATTCTGTGTGCGTTCGCACACGGGGCCTCGGTTTATAGTCTCATCCGAAGGACTTTTGGGGAGTGTGGAGTCTGCACTGATGTTAACTCCAGGGGAAAAAATTCCCTTTAACTAAAATCGAACCCGGGTCGTCAGATTGCGAGTGCAATGTTCTAACCACCAGGCGAGAGAGAGAGAGAGAGAGAGAGGAGAGAGAGAGAGAGAGAGAGAGAGAGAGAGAGGG
>CM054147.1:55282517-55295017 GCA_028751875.1 Rapana venosa | reverse complement strand
CGAGTTCGGGTTTGAGTTCTCTCTCTCTCTCTCTCTCTCTCTCTCTCTCTCTCTCTCTCTCTCTCTCTCTCTCTCTCTATTCTTATTCTATTATTATTATTATATTATTTACTATCTATCTATCTATCTCTGTTTTTTTTCCTGTCTTTTTTGTGGTTTCTTTTGGTATGTGTTTTGTTTTCGTGTCTTCTCTGGGTTTTGTGTGCTGTAATTATTTTTACGGGGTTTGTGATTAATTTTGGTGGGTTTTGTGCTTTTAGTGCTTTTTTGGTTTCGTTTTAAAGTGGGTTTTTTTATCGATATTGTTTGTGATATTTATGAATTCTAGTTTTCTTTGTTTCTGTCTTTATGTCTTACTTACTTTCTATCTTTTTTCTTCCTTCCTTCCTTTCTTTCGTTCCTTTTTTCTGTCTTTCCTTCCTTCCATTCTTCCTTCTCTGTCTGTCAGTCTTTCTTTATTTCTTCCTTCTTTGTTTGTTTCTTTTTTTTCTTCCTTCCTCCCTTTCTTTCTGTCTTCTTTCTTTTTTTTTCCTACCTTCCTTTCTTCCTCTTCCTGCCTTCCTTCCTTGCTTTCTTTATTTCTTTCTCTCTTCTTGCCTTCCATCTTTCCTTCCTCCTGCCTTCTTTCCTTTCTTCTGTTTCTTCTTCCTTCACTTTCTTTCTTTCTTTCTTACTTACGTACTTTCTTTTTTTCTTGTAGTAATATTTCTGTTTTTATTGTAGTTATCTTTAAACCCTCCTTTATCTTTTAATCTTCCTCTTCACGGCTTTTCGCTTATTAATCAGTCTTCTTGTTGATTTTTCTTAACGGTAGATTTGTGATACTCTAGAATGTCTTTTGTTTTGCGAAGATTTATAGTCGTAGTTTAGTGTGTGTGTGTGTGCGCGTTGTGCGCGCGCGTGCGTGCGTGTTAGTTCGTTCTTCAGTTTAACGTCCTTTCACCGAAAAGTGGTATCAGACGGGTGTGTGTGTGTGTGTTATGTGTGCGTGCGTGCGTATGTGTATGTGTGCGCGCGCGTGCGATGGTTACATTTGTATTATAGTGTGAAAATCTGTAGTCTGGAGGTAGCACGATTAATAAGCTATGGGAAAAATCACGGGTGTGATCTTTCCTTTGAACCACATGGGTGTGATCTCCCTTTAAAACCCGAGTCTTTCCCCCTTAGTCTAGATTTTGAATGGTCGTTTTTTCTGCTATCGTTTGTTGAAAAGAGAGATTTATGTTGCGCGTTTTAATTTTTTTATTTATCATTTAAAAAAAATGTATACCACTTTGAGTAACGCAGATTTCTCTCCGTGAAATTCGGGCTGCTCTCCCCGGGGAGAGCACGTCGCCACAAGAGCAGCACACATTGTTGGCGTGTTAAGAAGTAAGAGTTGTCCCTGGCAAAATATTGTGTATGGAAATACCTTTTCTTTAAAACCAATACACAAACAGACAGAAAACTAATACACAATCAGACAGGATGTCCCCAATGTGGGAGTGTGTCTGTCTGAATGTTCATGTCCATTGTTTTAACTGAGCACACCATAAGCTTGTTGTTGCTATTATTCCAAAATGCTGTTTGTTTTCAAAGTTAATAATCATTTCTGCTGCAGATACCTTGTCCTTACGAATACCTAGATTCAACCAATCCACCGTCGGCCATCGCTCTTACAACACAGCTCAATACAGAGGGCTTGAATAATATGACACCGTATGTTTCAAAAAAGCAAAAAGCCTCCACCCAAACTGACCAGGCGCACAAAAATTCACACATTAATGTGTCTGTAAATAGCAGATTTCGCTTCGACTGCAAGGGAAAAAATAATGTTTTTTTTTGTTTTTTTGTTTACTAATTATGGATATAACCCCCTCCCCTTCTCCATAGACACACAGACACAGTCACACACTCACTCTCTCTCACACACACACTATCTCTCTCACTCTCTCTCTCTCTCTCACAACACTCTCTCTCTCTCTTCATTACTTTCTTTTTCTCTCTCTCTCTCTTACACACCACACACACACGCGCGCGCACACACACACAACACACACATACACACCAGCCCCCCCCCCCACTCCCACCCCCACACACATTTGCCTTCAAAATTCACACACAAAAACAACTCCTAGCATTAAAGAAAAATGCAGCCATGCTTTGCAATTAATTCCATGTCATCAGCTGATGTTTTAAAACTTTTTTTTTAAACTACAGTTATCCCATATTTCTCTCTGTATAACTTGGAACTCCCTGTTAAATCTTTCAACCTGGCTTCTGACTTTACGTGACTGCATGAAGAGAGCGAATTTTCTTCTTTCTTTCTCTTTTTCTTTCTTTCTTCTTTTTAATTGATTTGACTTCACACACACACACACACACCACACCCACTTACCCATCCACTCACACACACATCCCTCCACCCCACCCCCCTCCACACACACACACACACACACACACACACACACACACACACACACACACACACACACACACACACACATTATTTTAATCCCACGCAAACCATTTCAAGTTACAAGAAAAGAACGATCTCCCTCGTCCCTTTTCCCTAGCAACACAAAACAACAAGCCCCGTCACATAACCCGTAACTCTAGTATCCTAGAGTTTCTCGTGACGTGACAACGACAGCCTGTGTATACTTATTGTCACGCTACTAAAGGTCACGCTCTGATTCCAGAAACGGTTAGTCACGATGGCGAGCTGGATACTAAATGTCACGCGACAGTACATTTCCATCTTTCTTCTCCTCTGGCTGCTTATTGTTGTTGTTGCTTTTTTTTTTAGCTGCTTTGTTGTTATTCTACAACGTGTTTTTGAATTAATCTCCTCAGATTCGGCTGTATAGATAAAAAAAACCAATAATGATTTCAGCAATGTAGACAACATCATCCTTGAACTCGGAATACAGCTACCTTAATGGTGGGTGAGAACACAGCCACATATACAGAAATCACACCGCTGGTAAACTCTCAGAACTTAAGTCGACGAAAAACAAACACACAAAGAAAATCCCCCACCGTTTAACTCAGAGGCATATTTTCAATGAGACGCACTCAAAGCTGTGGCACTTTGGGAAGCTAGGCGAAGCGATTGTGTAGACACAACCACAGAACATAATCTGGGAAAGTATCTAAACACAGTACACTTTCAACTGATTGGATCATTGGTCTAGAGATAACGTAACGCGCCTGCCTAGAAAGTGAAAAGTCCAGGTCGGAAATAGTGTGCGTTCGTTCGAATCCCGTTTTGGCCCGAAACTCCCCCTCCCCCATCCATTAGACCATGAATGGTGGTGTGGGTGCTATTTTTTCCGATGAGACGATAAACTGATATCCCGTGTGTTACAAATAATTATTTAGCGCACGTAAAAGAACCCACGGAAACGAGAAAGTTGTCCCTGGCAAAATTATGTAGAAAAAGCCACCATGATAGGAGAAACAAATACAGTTGCAGACAGGGAAAAAGGAAATAATGGGTGGCGCTGCTCTTGTGGTGACGCGCTCTCCCCAAGAAGAGAAGCTCGAATTTCACACAGAGAAATCTGCCGTGGCTTAAAGCGGTATAAATAGATAATAAACTAATTAAATAAATAATTAAGCGAAGAGTTTGCGTAGACAGATAAACGGAATAGTCCGTAAAAGTAGTTCAACATAGTACAAATTTAACCGCGGAAGCAGTGACAGTTAGCATCCACAATCAATACACTGTAGTTAGCAGTTCAACTTTGACAGCCAACATAAGAAAATCTGATACAGCTTCGTTAAAAGAAAATGTGGGTTTTTTTTCTGTGTATCACTCTATTTTTGTGCAAGAAGCAAAATACCTGTACTTTTTTAAAAAAACCACACCAACGTCTTTGCTGACGTCATTCTAAGTTTTACGCGCGGTTTCTGTTTAAGGATACTTGTTGTGGGTTATGTTTGGCTATGTTTCTTTAAATTTATATTGGTACAAAGTGGATGTGGTGGTTGGATTTGTTTTTAGGTTTTATTTTATGCAGGAAAAACTGCGGTATTTGCTCCATAAAGGAAAGCTATTAATGGGATAGCTAGAAGCCTTGTATGTTTTTGAAGTGTATATATATATATATATATATTATATACAATGTAGAGAGTTTTGTTAGAGGAGAGAGAGAGAGAGAGAGAGAGAGAGAGAGAGAGAGAGAGAGAGAGAGAGAGAGAGAAAGAGAGAGACAGAGACGGAGAGAGAGAGAGACAGAGATAGATCAAATCAAGATTTTTTTTTTATTTCGAGGATAATGATTAGGCACCAATGTTCATTTTCACATCCAGTCCCCGCCCTTTCGATTTCAAAGTATACCCCTACCCCCCCCCCCCCCCCCCCTCCTACACATACAAGAAAATACCCTCCCCCCTTAAGAAAACAAAAACAAAAACAAAAAGCCAAATCCTATCCAAACATAGCTCAGTGGTCGGAGCACTCGCTTTTCCCCCAGCCAAGTTAAGCAGCGTCGAGCGTGGTTACCAGTTGGATGGGTGACCGTTTGCGTGCCTTGGTCTCAGTACAGTTCCCCCAGTTCACCCAGCTGTAAATGGGTACCCGCCCTCTTTAGGGTCAGGGAAGGTAAAGCAGCGAGGGAGAGGAGATGGGCGCCGCCCTCAATATGCTTTCCCTAGAGAAGTTAAGGTCTTTGACGCCTCGCTCCCCTACGACCTTATAGGTTATGGGACTCCTTTACCCTTACCTTTTATATATATATATATATAGGGGAGAGAGACAGAGAGCGACAGAGAGAGAGAGAGAGACAGATAGAGAGCACCATCTTTGCACTCATTCGAGTGTCTTCAGTGTAACATAATTCTGCAAATAACTGTTAACATGCACAGGGGTGGGGGTAATCTTATTCTCCAGTTAGAATGCAGATTTCTGACCTCTTTTTCTCTGTAAAACAAAGTTATCACCATTGAACAGCGCCCTTATAATCGCATTTATTCTCTCTCTCTCTCTGTCTCTCTCTCTGTCTCTCTCTCTGTCTGTCTCTCTCTCTTTATCTGTCTGTCTGCCTGCCCCCACTCCCCCCTCCCTCCCTCCCCCTCTCTCCGTCTCCCACCCTCTCTCTGTCTCTGTTTTGTATGTCTCTCTGTCTCTGTCTGTCTGTCTCCTTCTCCCTCTCTCTGTGCTTAAGTACTTATTCATACATGCATGACAGATATGGAGTCTATCTATCTACCTATCTATCTATCTATCTATCTATCTATCTATCTATCTATCTATCTATCTATCTATCTATCTATCTATCTATCTATCTATCTATCTATCTATCTATCTATCTATCTATCCATATATCTGTCTGTCTATCTATCTATCTGTCTGTCTGTATGTCTGTCTGTCTGTCTATCTATCTCTTTGTCTGCCTGCGTGTATATATATATATATATATATATATATATATATATATATATATATATTATATGTGTGTGTGTGTGTGTGTGTGTGTGTGTATGTGTGTGTGTGTGTGCGCGTGTGTGTGTGTGTGTGTGTGCGTGCGTGCGTGCGTGCGTGCGTACTTGTATATGTCTGTATCTGTATGAGTTTATGTCTGTGTGTTTATAATATTGTATGGTGAAGTGCAGTGTTTTGTAGTGCAGTATAGTATAGGGTATTATAGTGTAGTGTTTTGTAGCGTAAGGTAGTGTAGTGTAGAGCAGTGCAGTGCAGCGCAGTGTAGTATAGTGCATTGTAGTGCAGTGTAGTGTAGTGTAGTGCAGTGTAGTGTAGTGTAGTGTAGTGCAGTGTTGTGTAGTGCAGCGTTGTGTTGTGTAGTGTAGTGTAGTGTAGTGCAGTGTAGTGTAGTGCAGTGTAGTGTAGTGTAGTGCAGTGTAGTGTAGTGCAGCGTTGTGTTGTGTAGTGTAGTGTAGTGCAGTGTAGTGCAGTGCAGTGTAGAATAGTGTAGTGTAGTGCAGCATAGTTTAGTGCAGTGTAATGCCATGCTTTGCAAACTGATCACAATGATAGCAAACATAGCAATATACGTTTTCCTAGTTCAAATGTTCAATACATATGAAGAGAGCGTTGATATGAGGGACAACTGGAAAACATGTTTTCAATATTTATTTTATAATCGAGAACAAACAACACAGTTTGGATCGCGCCTCAACCATTAATGAAGTGCTAACCTTGATAAGGCCTCAACGCTCAATGAGGGCTCTAAACAAATATAATTGGATTGGACTTCCTATAAGAGCCTTTTGACGTAGTCCGTTTTCGCCCCATTCATTTTAATGAGGGGGAGGGAGAGAGAGAGAGAGAGAGAGAGAGAGAGAGAGAGAGAGAGAGAGAGAGAGAGATAACGATAACGATAACGATATTTATTCAAGAAAGGCCATAGCCCCATTTGAAGGGGTTTACAAAATGACACACATATATAATAATGTTATACCCAAGCACACAAACATCTTTATCCAACTAACTACAATTTAGTACATACACACCAAGTTACACGTGTTTTCTGTGTTATGAGATCAAACTACTTCTCCTTTTTAAAGACTTATAGATATACATAGCAAGATTTTTCATGACATTTTCATTTTTGGAAGACAGGAGCGTAATCATTCTAAAGTGAGCTGGTCTGCGATAATATTTCTCAGGAATATATTCTCTTCTTAAGTCATCTAGTGCTGGACAAGAAACAATGAAATGGACTTCATCCTCTTCATCAAGTCTACACATAGGACATATCAAGTTTTTCGCACCTTTTCTATATCTTTGACTATGAACTGTTATTTCAGAGACACCAAATCTAAATTTAGTCAGCGCACATCTAATAAACTTGTTTACATTCATTTCAATATATGGTTCTGTAAGGTTATTTGTTTTCAAAAGCTTATACAATGAAAACCGATAGTTCAGTATGAGAAGAGAGAGAGAGAGAGAGAGAGAGAGAGAGAGAGAGAGAGAGAGAGAGAGAGAGAGAGAGAGAGAGAGAGAAGAGAGAGAGAATTCATTTGATTTGAATCAGATCTTTTTCAGAAAACAAAGAAATAAACATGGCATCTGCTTTTTCAAGCAGCGTTCTGAACAGACAGAGAGAAAATCGACAAGCATCATTCTAGATGTAGTAATTGAAAAGATAGGATAGAAGTAAGATAGATAGTAGAAGGGAGAAGAGATGAGAGAAGGGAGAAGAAGAGAGAAGAGAGAGAGAGAAAGAGAGAGAGGAGAGAGAGAGAGAGAGAAGAGAGAGAGATGAGAGAAGAGAGAGAGAGAGAGGAGAGAGAGGAGAGAGAGAGAGAAGAGAGAGAAGAGAGAGAGAGAGAAAGATAGAGAGAGAAAGATAGATAGATAGAAGATAAGTAGATAGAGAAAGATAAATGAGAGAGAGAAAGATAGAGAGAGAAGAGAGAGAGAGAGAGAAGAGAGAGAGAGAGAGACAGACAGACAGACAGAGAATTAACAGAGAGACAAACACAACTACAAACAGGGTGTCAGAAACACAGTCACACAAATGTGCACTTAGTCGCAAACGCACTTAGAGAAAACACAAAACAGGGACAGACATTTCACCAACAGAGACAGAACCAGCCACACAGACTTGACCATGCCATACCATTCTGAGAAAACACAATGCAAGCAAAGCAGCAGCAGCAGCAGCAGTAGCCGCAGCAGCAGAAGAGAAAGAGCTTTTAGTTTTGTTTATTATTTTATTTCGAGGATAACACTCCCGTTATTTAGTTTAGAATCTTCAACATTCCATTTTTGTTCTCATCATCGCCAAAATTTTTCCCTTCCGCACTAAACAACAACGTTTTCTGACCAAAAACTTAAACAAAAACAGATTAATCAGATGACGGCAGCAACAAAGAAACCCAAGTTTGTATTGATCACACTGGAGCAATATTGAAGAAGAAGAAGAAGAAGAAGAAGAAGAAGGAGAAGAAGAAGGAGAAGAAAGAGAAGAAGAAGAAGCAGAAGAAGAAGCAGAAGCAGAAGAAGAAGAAGAAGAGGAAGAAGAAGAAGAAGAAGAAGAAGCAGAAGAAGAAGAAGAAGAAGAAGAAGAGGAAGAAGAAGAAGAAGGAGAAGAAGAAGGAGAAGCAGAAGAAGAAACAGAAGCAGGAGCAGAAGCAGAAGCAGAAGAAGAAGAAGAAAAAGTAGAAGAAGAAGAAGAAGAAGAAGAAGAAAAAAGCAGAAGAACACTCAGTGTAATAGAAAGAAAAACCCCAAACCAACCCAAAACAGAGGAAATACCAGAACAGTATTGAACAGGCAAAGACGGATAAAGTAGCACAACACCAGGAAACATTTTGACAACACGAGAAGAACTATGAAAAAACACACTCACTGTCATAGACACAAATGTTTCCTCAAACAACAACAAAAACCGTATGCGTAAACTAACAATGACGTCAGTAATGACTTCTGAAAAAAGACAACCTGTTTGGATTGATCCTGCACTAACAAATAGACCCCAGTGTCTTAAATTAGCAACACAGATATATTTGTTGTTTAAAGCAGCTTGTAAGTTCTAAAGACAGGGTCTGGTGACTTAAATGCAGGGATATTTACAATATTTGTTGTTTAAGCAGCTTGTAACTTCTAGAGATAGCCTCTTGAGAATGAAAAGTGAGGATTTTCACAATCTCCCAGGTCAATTTCACGTGCAGACCTGCCAGTGCTTTAGCTCCCGTCGTGTATATACACACACAGAAGATTAAACATGCACGTTAAAGATCCAAAAATCCATGTCAGTGTTCGTTGGGTTACGGAAGCACGAACATACCCAGCATACATCCCTGAAGATGGAGTGCAGCTACCTTCATGGTGATTAACAACGGTTGCAGATGAAAACTCTCACCATAGATGAAACTCTGAGCTCTAGACGATGAAAGAAAAAGAAAAGAAAAAAGCCCTATCCGCTGGTTACTGACCTCGGATACCATGTAGCAGCATTTGGAGTCTTTCAGCGTTGTCGCTCCTTGCATTGCAAACGTTGTCTAAAAGATAAGGTAAAGGTGTCCCATAGCTTATAAGGTCGTAGGGGAGCGAGGCGTCAGAGACCTCAACTTCTCCAGGGGCCAGCATGTTGGTGGCGGCGCCCATCTCCTCTCCCTCGCTTCTTTACCTTCCCTGACACTAAAGAGGGCAGGTACCCATTTAAACTCTGTTTCCTGCTACCAAAAGGCAGAGGGCTTTTACTGACAGTACAAATATCACTATTGTTTATTGCTACAAAAAGACAGAAGGCTTTTACTGACAGTAAAAATATCACCATTGTATTCTGCTACAAAAAGGCATAACTTGTACTAAAAGTACAAATATTACCATTGTATTCTGCTAAAGAAAGGCAGAAGGATTTTACTGAAAGAGCAAGTACCACTATTGTGTACTGCTACACAAATGGAAAAGGATTTTACTGAAAGTACAAATATCACCATTGTTTACTGCTACAAAAAGGCAAAAGTACAAACTGTACAAATATAACCACTGCACATTATTACCAAAAAAGGCAGAAGAATAGTACTGCAAGCACCACCCCGACCTTGGATGTGCTAGGTCTGACTTGTCAGGCGCTTAACGGCAGCGCAAGGCATTTTCGCTCATATGACAGACCACGATAGTTGCTGTCTGAGCATTTGACAACAAACCAGACCTGACAGTACACATATCACCTAGTTTCTGTACTATTCTCGACCTTTTGCTATGAAGTACGTTAAGGTTAAGTCCTTCAGATTTTTCTCACACAAACTTGTTCAATCTTGGTGTAGTATTAGTGCTGGGTGTGTATGGAAGAATGTGATGTCCTAAAGGTCAACTTTTATCCATTAGCTTTGCCCTACTTCCTCCAAAGGCATGCGTGAGTGAAGCAGTTTGCTTTCAAACATTGTTGGCAGGACAACGCAAAGAAGAAAAATAAGACAGACGGAAGACAGGCTATGTTGTTGGCACAAAACCTGGAGTCAATAGTTTCCTTATAGTTGTGAGAAGTTACTATTCTGTCTCTTACCTTGTCTCAGCCTATCTGATGTTGTCAATATGTTTCTTGGTGTTGTACTACTCGTATCCATCTTTGCTTGTTCAATACTGTTCTTGCATCATCTCTGTTCTGGTTTGTTTGGGTTTTTTTCATATTTTCTGTCAAGTAAAGAACACTTGAATCATTCCTATGAAGGGCAATTACAATACTGACAGGCAGATTGATGCGTATAATCATCTCGAAAGACCCAACAAATCTGCATGCCATATTGGTTAAAGGTAAAGCAACGTAAACAGACATTGGTAAGATTGGTTCCATTCCAAATCCAAATACTGTGTCATCTCAAAACAGACAATTTCAGTAAGATTGTACTGAAGCAACTGATTGATTATTTCCTTTTTGTAGTGAGCTTCTCGCATCAGCTGGTGTTGCTGCCACACCTATAATTATGTATGGCATCATTTTACTGCTTTTGGTTTAGTTTCACTGGGTACCTTTCTCTCTCTCTGCCTCTCTCTCTCTCTCTCTATGTCTCACTCTCTCTCTTTCTCTCTCTCGACTGTCTCTGTCTGTATCTCTATTTCTCTCTACTATCTCTCTCTGTCTCTATTTCTCTCCCTGCCTCTCCCTGTCTCTTTCTCTGTTTCTTTCTGTGTCTCTCTCTCTTTGTCTCTCTCTCTCACTTTCTCTCTATCTCTGTCTGTCTGTCTCTCTTTCTCTCTCTCCCTCCCTACCTCCACTTAAAACTGTAGATAGTAAACATCCATATTTTAGAGCACATAACACTATTTATACCTTTCCCATACGAACTAAACAATATAATTTTCTGAACAATATAGAAAAACAGAAAAAAAAGTCAAAACCTTTCTAGCCCAACAAAATCTAGCTCATTATTTTACGACAGCTTCATCAAAACAACAATAACATCTCTGACCTTCCATATAATTAAACAAAAGAAAGGGACAGAAAATATTGACGTGTGAACTAATAACGTCATTGAAAGACGTTTACGTGGTACTTACGTAGGTTGGTTCTGCTTGAGAATAGATAGCGCTATCCCAACTTAGCGCAAAGTCTGCTTTTAAACCATCTGAACTCTCTTTCTGTTCTGTCTATGTTTAGGCTTCTACTGCCGACTGTTCTATCTTGAGTAAGCGATGTTTTTGTCTTCGCTTCCGTGGCGTAACGTGGGTTACTTCTAGACACTGCGGTATGCCCTTGAAGCAAGCGCGCACGCGCGCGCGCGCGCACACACACACACACATACACACACAGACACACACAGACACCCACACAGACACACAGACACACAGACACACACAACAGACACACAGACACCACACATCACACACACACACCATACACAACAACACCACACACACACACCATACACAACACACACAGACACAGACACACACACACACACACACACACACACACACGCACAAACACACACACACACACACAAACACACACACACACACACACACACACGTACAAACACACACACACACAACACACACACACACACACACACAAACATACATACACACACACACACACACACAAATACACAACACACACATACACACCACACACACACACACACCACCACACACAACACAGACACAGACACAGACACAGACACACACACACACACACACACACACACACACACACACACACACACACACACACACACCCCACTGAATGGATCGGTGGTCTAGAGGTAACGCGCCTGTCTAGAAAGCGAAAAGTCCGGGTCGGAAGTGTGCGGCGGTTCGTACCCCGTTTGGACCGGAAACTTTTCCCCCATCCATTAGACCATGAGTGGTGGTCTGGGCTCTAGTCTTTCGGATGAGACGATAAACCGAGGTCCCGCGCACGTAAAAAAACCCACGGCAACAAGAGAGTTGTCCCTGGCAAAATTCTTAGAAAAAGCCACTCTGATAGGGAAACAAATACAGTTGCAGACCCCCCTCCCCCCCCCCCCCAAAAAAAAAGGGTGGGGATGGCGGTGCTTTTGTGGCGACGCGCTCTCCCCGGGGAGAGCAGCCCAAATTTCACGCAGAGAAACCTCGTGACTTAGAGCGGTATAAATAAAATAAACACACACACACACACACACACACACATGCACACACACACACACACACACACACACACACACACACACACACACACACACACACACACACACACACACACACACACACACACATACACAAGGGAGGTGGCAGGAAGGTTAAGACATTCACCTGCCTAACAAGAAAACCTGTGAGGTTCTGGGTTCCATTCCCAGCCTCTCCCTTTCTTTCCAAGTTTGACAAAAAATATCGAACTGAATGTCAAAGTCCTTCGGGCAAATCTATAAACCGAGGCCCCGTGTGATAAACACCCGCAGAATAGCTTGCGTACACGTTAAAAAAACCCGTTCCGCTTTTTTGCAAGAGTAGGCCATTTTGCACGGGTAGGACCGGATAATATTATTAAAAAAAACCCAACCCCATGCACACAGGTGTGGTGTTTGGACACGCATCCCTGGAAGTCGGAATGTGGCTACCT
>CM054147.1:55262517-55275017 GCA_028751875.1 Rapana venosa | reverse complement strand
GGTGTGTGTATGTGTGTGTGTGTGAGAGTGTGTGTGTGTGAGTAGTTGTGGTGTGTGTGTGTGTGTTGTGCGTGTGTGTGTGTGTGTGTGTGGGTGTTAAGTGATGTGTGTGTAGTGTATGTGTGTGTGTGAGTGTGATGTGTGTGGGTGGGTGAGAGAGAGAGTGTGTGTGTGTGTTTGTGTGTGGGTTTGTGGGGGTGTGTGTGGGTGAGAGAAGAGAGAGTGTGTGTGTGTGTGTGTGTGTGTTGTGTGAGTTGTAGTGTGAGTGTGTGAATGTGTGTGTGGTGAAGAGAGAGAGAGTGTTTGTGTGTTTGTGTGTTGTGAATGTGTGTGTGAGTGTGTGAGTGTGTGTGTGGGTGGGTGAGAGAGAGAGTGTGTGTGTGTTTTTGTGTGTGGGTTTGTGTGTGTGGGGGGGTGGGGGTGAGAGAGTGTGTTGTGTGTTGAGTGTGTGTGTGTGTGTGTGTGTGTGGGTGGTGGGTGAGAGAGTGTGTGTGTGTGTGTGTGTGTGTGTTCGTGTGTGAGTGTGTTGTGCGTGGGTGTGTGTGTGTGTGTGTGTGTGGGTGGTGTGGGTGAGAGAGAGAGAGTGTGTGTGGGGTGTGTGTGTGTGAGTGTGTGGGTGTGTGTATGAGTGTGTGTGTGTGTGCGTGTGTGTGTATGTGTGTGTGTGGGGGGGGGGGGTGTGGGGTGTGTGGAGTGGGTGAGAGAGAGAGTGGTGTGTGGGTGTGTGTGTGTGAGTGTGTGGGTGTGTGTATGAGTGTGGTGTGTGTGCGTGTGTGGGGGGGGTGTGTGGGGGTGTGTGAGTGGGTGAGAGAGAGAGTGTGTGTGTGGGGTGTGTGTGTGTGAGTGGTGGGTGTGTGTGTATGAGTGTGTGAGTGTGTGTGGATGGGTGAGAGAGAGAGAGTGTGTGGGGGGGGGGGGGGAGAGGGAGGTGTTTGTGTTGTGTGTGTGTATTTTAGTGTGTGGGTGTGGGGGTGTGTGAGTGGGTGTGTGGGGGTGTGTGTGTGTGGGTGGGTGGGTGGGTGAGAGAGAGTGTGTGTGTTTGTGGGGGGGTGAGTGGTGTGTTTGTATGAGTATGTGTGTGTGTGTGGGGTGGTGAGAGAGAGAGAGTGTGTGTGTGTGTGGTGCGCGTGTGAGTGTGTGTATGTGTGTTTGTGTATGCATAAGAAAAGAAGAGAGCTTTTGTATGTGTGTGTGTTAGACAGAGAAAGAGAGAGAGATAGAGAGAGAGATAGAGAGAGAGACAGAGACAGCGAGACAGTAGTGTTTGTATTGAACGAGAGAGGAGGGGAGCTCGTGTTAAACACAGCAATATTAAATTTTATTATGAAAATAACATCATGACAACTTGACATCCTAACAGAAACGTTAACAGCAGAGATGACAATAAGATCTATTTTACTGCGATTTATAATTATACTTAACTTTTTTTTGTGAGCCCAAGTTTTGTAAATTGCTTGCGATTATTGAGAAATAACCTACGTTCGGTGTGTAGTGTCAACAACATTTATTGTATTGTTCTTTACATGCTTTGCTCTATGTCGGTCCAAATCTTATCTTAGCAAAGTAATTGTTGTTTTGTCACTTATTCTAGGACATAACCTATATTCGGCATGTTGCAACAATAATATTCATTTTACTGTCTTTTATATGGCTAACTCTACGTAAGTCTCAAGTTTAGCAAAACATGCTTGTAACTATTCTGGGACATGACCTACATTAGACGTGTTGCTTCGAATATGTAAAACAAGAAATAATATGCTAAAAGGTGTTTTTGTACATAACTGTACCATACAGTATGACATTTAAAGGGGTAAACATCAGTAAACACCCGAGAAAAGCAGTAAACAAGACCAGGCGAGACAAGATCAGAAATGAGGTGATACAAGACATGGCAGGAGCAAACACCAGTCCTACAACACATTGACCAACAAAGAATCAAGATGTTCGGACACCTCATACGTAGCCTATATCCCCAAACCAGCCAGCTCTTCGGGCATACAACACAGGACACTCTGGCTGGAGAGTCAGAGGAAGACCAACATGACGATGGAGCGACTCCCTGGCAGACAGACAGACAGATACCTCAGAGCCCAGGAGATGTCTGTCCCTTCTGCAGGCCACCACCCTCCTGCCTTGCTGCTGACAGACAGACAGACAGACAGACAGACAGACAGACAGACAGACAGACAAACAGACGGACAGACAGACAGACAGACAGACAGACAGACAGACAGACGACAGTATTTCCCCGCTACGCCCACTGGTACAAGTGGAAGGAAAAAGTAAAAGTAAAAGTAACGTTTGTCTTTTTGGAGCTCCATATAACGGCTATCTCTCTCTCTCTCTCTCTCTCTCTCTCTCTCTCTTCTCTCTCTCTCTCTCTCTCTTCTCTCTCTTTTCTCTCTCTCTCTCTCTCTCTCTCTCTCTCTCTCTCTCTCTCTCTCTCTCTTCTCTCTCTGGTGGTCTTCTCACCAAGGTGTTTGGCGATAAATTTGTGGATTTGTCTTTCGGCTACAAGGAACGAGTTAACCGTGGACGCTTAATAAATTATTGTTGTTGATTTCCAGCACTTAAGCGTCCTTGAACGTTCTCTGACAATTTGTATTTAACGCACACAAAAGCTCTGCAGCTCGACTGGTCCTCAGAAACATATAGGAAAAGGGTCTATACACAAGAAGACAATAATAATAATCTATATCAAATCAGAAAAAAGGAAATAACAACACATATCTAAAATGAAAACATAGATAAAGACGTACAGAAATCGATAAACAAATGGACACACAGATAAACAAAGAGAACTATCTAGATAACTACAGCAATAAATTGACGAAATTAAGAAGGACATGAATGAATAAACAAATGAATAAATAAGCACAGGAATAAACAATAACAGGTAAACAAGTAAACAAACCAATAGATAAGCAGATTAAGAAAAAAAAAACATGAGTAAATAATAAATAACCAACAAAACAAATAAACAAAAACAAGCAAACAAATGAATGAACATAAATTAATGACGAAAAAAACTCATAAATAAAAAATAATGAATCAATAAATAGATATATAAATATATAAAAAAAAAGTAGATAAATAAATAAATAAATAATATTTTCTTTCTGTGATAAATACATCACTTCTGTTAGTTGCTTCAGGATTATGACAGAAATTACATCATGCTATTTTTCCCTTTTCGATTTTCTTCTCTCTCTGCCGAATCGTGTTCTTTCTTTCTGTCTGCATTTCTGTCTGTATTTTCGCACTTTTCTCTTTCTCTTTCTCTCTCTCTCTCTCTCTCTCTCTCTCTCTCTCTCTCTCTCTCTCTCTTCTCTCTCTCTCTCTCTCTCTCTCTCTCTCTCTCTCTTCTCTCTCTCTTTCTCTCTCTCTCTTTCTTCTCTCTCTTTCTCTCTCTCTCTTTCTCTCTCTCTCTTTCTCTCTCTCTTCTCTCTCTCTTTCTCTCTCTCTCTCTCTTCCCCCCCCCCTCTCTCTCTCTCTTTTCTCTCTCCCTCTCTCTCTCTCTCTCTCTCCCCCCTCTCCTCTCTCTCTTTTTCTGCCTCTCTGTCTCTGTCTCTCTACCTCGCTGGCTCTCTTCTGTCAGCGTTTCTCTGTCTGTCTGTCTGTCTGTCTGTCTGTCTATCTATCTATTTACCCACCTCTCTATCTTCCTCTCTAACTATCTCTCTATCCTTTCATCTATTTTCCCACCTATATGTGTATGTATGTATGCATGTATGTATGTATGTATGTATGTATGTGTGTATCCATCCATCCATCCATCCATCCATCCATCTACCACCTATCTTTCAATCCATCGCCCCCCCCCCTATCTGTCTACCTATCTATCTATCTGCCAACCTCTCTCTCTCTCTCTCTCTCTCTCTCTCTCTCTCTCTCTCTCTCTCTCTCTCTCTCTCCCTCTCTCTCTCTTAGTCCTTCGGATGAGACTATAAGCCGAGGCCCCATGTGCGAACGCACGCAGAACATCTTGCGGACACGTTAAATCCTGTTCCGATTTTCGTAAGAGTAGGCCACCGTGAGCCGGTGGGAACAGATGACAGAATTTACAAAACTGCATACGCACGGGGACTGGGTGTAAGAAAGCACATAACTGCTTATTCCATTATCCTCGATATAAAAGAATAAAATAAAAATAAATCTTTCTCTTCCTCCCTCCTCTCTCTCTCCCCTCTCTCTCCCTCTCTCTCCCTCCATCTCTCTCTCCCTCCCTCCCTCTCTCTCCCTCCCTCTCTCTCTCCCTCCCACCCTCTCCTCTCTCCCTCCATCTCTCTCCATCCCTCCCTCCCTCCCTCTATCTCCCTCCCTTCTCTCCCCCCCCTTCTTCCCTCTCTCTCCCTCCCTCTCTCTCTCCCTACCTCTCTCTCCCTCTCTCTCCCTCCCCCCTCCCCCTCCTCTCTCAACCTCCCTCCCTCTCTCCCCATCCCTCCCTCCCTCTCCTCTCTCCCCCCTCTCTCTCCCTCTCTCCGTCCCTCCCTGCCTGCCTCTCTTTCTCTCCATCTCCATCTCTCTACGTTTCCTCATTACCTATCCCTCTCGCTGTCAGCTTGTTGCTGGAAGCGTCTGGAAGCAGACGATGCAGTGGGCAGTGCAGTCTGGAAGTTTCTCCATTTAACTTGACAAACACCTCCCAACTTCGCCCCTCTGTCACTTTCCCTTCAGCTGCAGAGGATGGTCCTCAACCCCCCCCCAACCCCCCCACACACACACACACCCCATCGCCTCCCTTGGCACCAATCATTGCATCAATCTGTCTGTCTCTGCTCTTTCCTGTTGGTCTCTTGTTGTTTTGGCAGTTCTGGAAGAATAAGAAAAAAAGTAATTTTTTTGAATTGAACAGAAGAAAATGTGTTGAGAATGTAAGACGGATGTTTTGTAAAGAAAATGGTGTGATTGGGTGGTGGTGATAAACCGTGAGTTGCTGACAGGAATATAGAGTTGGGAGTTTTGTTATGGGGAATGTTTTGTGTTGAGAAATGAGTTGTGATGTTATGTTGAAATATGTCTTTTTTAAAATTTGTTCTTCTGGTTTTTCTTGTCGTTGTTGTTCATCTTGTTGTTGTTGTTGTTGTTGTGGTTGTTGTTGTTGTTGATGTTGTTGTTGTTGTTGTTCTTGTTCTTCCTCTTCTTCTCCTTCTCCTCCTCCAATCTTCTTTGCAATTCTCTCTCTCACTCACACACACACTCTCTCTCTTGCAATTCTCTCACTCTCTCTCTTTTTCTCTGTCTCTCTCCTCACCCCCCCCCTCTTCTCTCTCTCTCTCCTTCACCACCCCCTCTCTCTCTGCCTGTCATAAACCTTGTTATTGAAGCTTTCCATGATTTATGAAGATAAGTTATTTATGAATACAAGAAGTTGTAAACAGTTTTCGTGAGAGAGAGAGGATTCTCCATCGGCGAAAACACCGACAGCAAATGTACTTGTCTGACATATGAGCGTAAATGCTTTTGGCTGCCGTTAAGCATCTTAAGTCGTTGTCTTTTTAGGGGTGTGTGTGTGTGGTGTGTGTGTGTGGTGGAAGTGGGTGTGTGTGTAGAGTAGGGTTTAAAAAAACACGTTGCGTTGTGCTGGTCCTATCTGGCTTACTATTGATTAGGTTTTTATTCTATGTGTTCGTCTATCATCATCATCATCATCATCATCATCATCATCATCATCATCATCATCATCATCGTCATCATCATCATCATCGTCGTCGTCGTCGTCATCGTCGTCATCATCATCATCATCGTCGTCGTCGTCGTCGTCATCGTCGTCGTCGTCGTCGTCATCGTCATCACCATCATCATCATCGTCGTCGTCGTCATCATCATCATTTTAGTAGTAGTAGTAGTAGTAGTAGTAGTAGTAGTAGTAGTAGTAGTAGTAGTTAGAAACAAGAAAATAGATAAATGGTTTGATTAAAAAAAGTAACTGGACTGCTTATTCAATGTGCCATCTGAAAATAAAAGTGTAACTTTCACTTTGACTTTAACCCTTAATAACGTACCCGTACTTGTATTCGTAACTTACTTTTGTTTTTTAATATATTTATATATAAATATTTTTCACTGGCTTGTCTAAAAGACAATTCAAGATCTAGCAGTGTCTGTCTCTCCCAATTATAAAGAGCTTCTGACTTCAGTTTAAAAAACATCAACTAAAGTGGTTCGGGCACGTCACACGAACATCTGGTCTGGCCAAGACTGTCTTATAGGGAACAGTACAAGGAGGGAGACGAAGGGGCAGACAGAGAAAACGATGGGAAGACAACATCAGAGCGTGGACTGACCTTGAGTGGAACGGTATATTACAGAAAAGCTGAGGAGTGGAGGAAGCTGGTTGCAAAATATTCAGTGGTGCTCCAACTGTGTACAAGACTACGGGATAGGTGAACAAGAAGGAAGGTCCCTACCTCTGGATAACCTCTCACCTATCCCGATATCAAGTCGACTGTGGGGGCACTAATGAAGATTTTGCAACCAGCTTCCCCCACTCCCTGAAGATAAATCGATAACAACCGAAGATGAATGGTGACAGTTGCTGTGTTGTCAGCTGCGGTGTCCAGCAGTGATTCCAGACATTGGGGAGATGATCACTCACTGCTGCAGATTTGGTTCCTTTCTTCGTATTCCCTGTGGGGATGCCAGGGGGCCTATCAGTATAAACATATTACATCCCCCACTTTCTGGAAATTCTGTGCTAGAAAGTCTCTCTTTCTCTTTTTTGTTGGTCTCTTTTCTTTGTTTTTGCCTTGTTTTTTAGTTTTTTTTTATTCCTGTCATTTCCTTCTTGTTTAGTTTTTGCCTTCTTGGTCTGTTCTCCTGCCTGGTTTTGTTGTTGTTTGTTTTTTTGTTTTTGTTTTATTCCAGAGAGACTTCAGAGATAGCAATTCTCTCCCATGCCGAATGGAAAGATTGCAATTCTTTTCCATGTCAAACGGAAAGATAGCAATCTCTCCCATGCCGAATGGAAAGATTGCAATTCTTTTCCATGCCGAACAGAAAGATAGCATATCTCTCCCATGCCGAATGGAAAGATAGCAATTCTCTCCCATGTCAAACGGAAAGATAGCAATTCTCTCCCATGCAGAACAGAAAGATAGCAATTCTCTCCCATGCAGAACAGAAAGATAGCAATTCTCTCCCATGCCGAATGGAAAGACAGCGATTCTCTCCCATGCCGAACAGAAAGATAGCAATTCTCTCCCATGCCGAACAGAAAGATAGCAATTCTCTCCCATGCGGAACGGAGAGATAGCAATTATCTCCCATGCGGAACGGCAGCGCACCGCATTTTTGTTCATATAACAGACAGCAGCCGTTGCTGTTTGAGAATTCGACGACGATGACGACGAAGTAGAGTAGAAGAAGTAGAATGCAAAGAAGCTTTTTCAAAGAAGAAGAATTGTAAAGGACTGCAAAGAAGAATTGTGAAAAACTGCGAAGAATTGCGAAGAAGAAGAATTGTGAAGAAGAAGAAGAAGAATTGTGAAGGAGAAGAAGAATTGCGAAGAAGAAGAAGAATTGCGAAGAAGAAGTGCAAAGAATAAGAAGAATTGCGAAGAACTGCGAAGAAAAGAAGAAGAAGAAGAAGAAGAAGAAGAAGAAAGAGTTATTGGTAGTATGTTCCCGCAAGGACGGTAATCCACTACTGCTGTTGTTGCTGATGATTTGTAGGTATGTGTCTGCCATTATTACTTTAGCCGTTATGACAACTGGTTAGTTGGTTGGCAATACAGTCAGGCGGTCATCACCACAGAATGATGGATCACTCTGTCTCTGGTTCAGATATAGTGTTTCTTATTAAGGCTTCAGGGATACTGTGAGTTAATAAATTCTGCTGCGCGGTATGCTGGCGATATATCTTCAAGATTGCACAAAAGGAAGGATGAGTTATTTTTCCATTGTTCCTTTCTTGGTACTGACTTCGACTCAAGTAAAAGGTATGGTGAGTTATTGTCGCTGGTATGATTGCTAGAATTAGTTAAGCAATAGGGGGAAAATGTACACTTTTTGTTGGTGAAGATCAAAGTATTCTTTATAGATGTGACAGGGCAGTAATTCGATTACTTCCCATGGGATCTGAGTCCTGTCACAGCGTCATGTTTCTAAATCCAGATACACCTGTAAATTGTGCGACACTCTATTTGGTTTGGTGATGGTTGACAACACTTGTACGCATGAATGGGGGAGAAATGTAGAATCTATGCAACTTGATTTTAAATGCAACTACGAGACTGTGCCATCTATCCCCTATACTGTGTAGACATGTGGTATATCAAATGTCCACCTATTGGAATACATGATACTGATCTTGACTATTCGAAAAAGCAACTTTACCGATTTACTAATCATCGAATATGCAGATGCAACAGTCTGCGATTTATGTGGTGATATGTCGAAACTAGTGAATTGGATTGTGTTCATAAAAGCAAAGATCTATCAATGATAATGATACGACTGCTATTTGTAATACAAATTTAACACTTTGTATGATGTTTATAAAGAAATGATAAGACCCAAAAGGCATTATGTGTTTCTTTTAAGCCAAGATACTATGACATTATGAAGACCCGATTTCATATTCTTACATGAAACAACATCATTATTATCAGACCTCGCCACTGACCATACCTCCAACCATACCCTCTCACACTCTCCCTCGCCTCTTTTTCAATCTGCACCTTTTCAGCAATAAAATAAAATATTACAAGTAATCAGAATTTGTTATGGCGATATATATGACAAAAATGACAATTTCTACCCAAAAAATCAACCAAAACTAATTATGTTTAAGATAACAAAACTTCTTGAAAAGAATAAATAAAAAGTGGTAGGGCTAATTTAGTATTTTTAAAAATTAGAATTGCGTACATTTGCACTTTTAACAAATATATTAAAACACTTCTGCAAGGGAAAAATATCCCATGCTAAAAATAAATCTTGGCCATGCCATTAGGAAATCTCTTCCCTTTTCGCTTGACAAACATCCCCTAACTTCTGGAGTATTCCCTCCTCTGTCTGCCACTACAGCTGGGTTGTGTTCCCTTGGCACCAGCACAGCCATACGACTCTGTCTCCCGGCCTTCCTGCCTGCTCTTAGCTCCAAGACACAGACTGCCACAGTCCCAGAGAAGAAAGAAATGTGAACGTTGGTTTCTTTTAGAAGTTAAGCTAAAAGTGTTTATTAGAAAACAGTGTGTGGGTGGGTGAGTGTGGGTGTGTGAGCATGTGTGTGTGTGTGTGCGTCTGTGTGTGCGTGTGCGTGTGTGTGTTGAGTGTGCGTGCGTGCGTGTGTATGTGTGTGTTTAAATGTTTTGACTATCATTTTTTTTTCTTCTTTCTCTGCTCGTGATTAAAAAGTTTTGACATAACAATTTAAACAGATTTGAACTTTGGAAGAAAAGCACTGAATCAGAAATTGTTGGATTAATGGTCTAAAGGGTAATGCTTTCATCTTAGAAAAGATAATGTATTCTTGTTCTTGTTCTCGTTCTTGTTCTTCCTCCTCTTCTTCTTCTTCTTCTTCTTCTTCTTTCTTCTTCTTCTTCTTCTTCTTCTTCTTTCTTCTTCTTCTTCTTCTTCTTCTTCTTTTCTTCTTCTTCTTCTTTTCCTAGTTGTTGTTGTTGTGTTGTTGCTCTTCTTCTTCTTCTTCTTGTTCTTCTCTTTCTTGCTGTTGTTATTGTTGTTGTTGTTCTTCTTCTTCTTTTTCTTTGTCGTCGTCGTCGCCAAACGCTTAGGCAGCAAATACTGTCTGTCAAAATCTGAGCTTAAAATGTGTTTTGCCGCTGCCGTGAAGCACCTGACAAGTCAGGCCCAGCACATCCGACCTCGCCATAGGAGAGAACTGTTATCTGTTGTGTCTTTTTGGAGAAAGTAATGTGAACGAATGAACCACGAAGGCAGAAAACAGAAAAGAAGGAGGTGACAGGAAGAAAAGGAACAAGGCAGAAATTAATACAGGGATGGAAAAGAGGGAATTTTTGGCACAGAATTTCCAGAAGGTGCCTGTGCTATTTATACTGACAGGCCCTCCGACATACTATCGAGGAAAACTTCTACATTCAATTTCAACAGATGTGAATTTTGAAGAAAACTGCAATAATAATTTGTTGGAGTAAACAAAAAGCCCAACGCAATGCAATATTGCTCAATATTGTCGAATATCGAATGCAGCTAAGTGCACTAACTTTTTGCTAATTGCCATCGGATTAGCAATTAGGCTGATGATGAGAATGATATAGACAATCATGGGGGTGACTATGCATGAAACTTTTGTTGATTAGCAATAGTTACAATCTGCTTCCAAGCAGACTTTGGTCTGCATCCCCTAAAGAATGCATATATCGAATAAATCCACAAAAAGTATAAAGATGGCTTATATTGGCAAATGCCTTACACAAAGTTCAACAAGCCACATTTAGAAACTTTGAATATCCATCAAATCTTTTAAACAAAATTACACGTCACAGTGGACAAGTTTGAGCATCCATCAAGTCGCTTAGACAAAATAAAACTCCACGCTGGAAAAGTTTTAAACATATTTCACACTGTTAAACAAAATTAAATGTTTTGAAAAAAAAGCTTGAACATCCATAAACAATCTCTTAGACAAAATTAAAAGTCATATTGGAAAAAGGTGGAACATTTATCAGATATTTTAGGAAAAAAACCGAATGTCACATAACGAAATCCCGAAAGACTTCTATGTCAGA
Source organism: Rapana venosa (assembly GCA_028751875.1). Taxonomy (NCBI): domain Eukaryota; kingdom Metazoa; phylum Mollusca; class Gastropoda; order Neogastropoda; family Muricidae; genus Rapana; species Rapana venosa. Next base: position 55,264,305 of record CM054147.1, on the reverse strand, counting down.
GATTTATATTATGGATGATGTAGTTTTACATTTTCCCCCCAAATATAAAAAAATCTGGGTTATTTGTGTAGGGACTTTTTCATCTTTATCCCAGCACACTTGACAAGGACTTGGCGTGGTGAAGGGCTAATCTGCACTTTGCTAATGCTTTGGGAAATACAGTGTTCATTCTGAAAACGCGCCAGCAAAGCACACAATGGTGGCCATACATTTGGGAATGTTTAACATGCACGCTTTATCTGAATGTGTACTGATTCACTTGTGCTAAAAACAAGAATATTAAAATCAGCCACACCGAACTCTTTCAGACTAAACTAAAACCAAAACACCCTGACCTCTTTGAGAACACATAACGGTAAAGGCACAGGTGTTCCCATACCCTATATGGTCGTTAGGGAGCAAAATGTGAAAGACATCAGCTTCTCCAGGGGCCAGCATATTGAGGGCGGCGCCCATCTCCTCTCCCTCGCTGCTTTACCTTCCCTGACCCTAAAGAGGGCAGGTACCCATTTAGAACTGGGCGAACTGGGGAGATTGTACTGAAGCCAAGGCGCGCAAACGGTCACCCATCCAACTGGTAACCACGCATAATGCTGATTAATCCTAACTTGGGGAAAGCGAGTGCTCTGACCACTGTGCTGTCCAGGATTACAAGACACATTTAGAACGTTAATACCTGGAATCTGCCGGATTAGGGACAGGTAACTGTTCTTTTTTGTTTGGTTTTGGAGGCTTATATTTACGAAACTTATGTGCGTGCGTGAGTGTGCGCTTGGAAATGGACACCCACACACCCACACACACACCCACCACACCCTCACACACCCACCCACCACACACCACCCACACACACACCACACACACACACACACACACACACACACACACACATGGGACAGCCTGGTGGTTAGAGGATGTATTCTGATTTGCTGACCCGGGTTCGAATTTCGTTCAAGAGGATTTTTCCTCTGGAGATAACATCAGTGCCGACTCCACTCTCCCCAAAAGTCCTTCGGATGAGACTATTAACCGAGGTCCCGTGTGCGAACGCACGCAGAACATCTTGCGTACACGTTAAAATCCGTTCCGCTTTTCGGAAGAGTAGGTCATTGTGTGCTGGTGGGAACGAATGACAAAATGTACAAAACTGCATACACCCGGGGACTGGATAAAAAGAGCACATAACTGCTTATTGCATTATTCTCGAAATAAAAGAATAAGATAAAAAAAAAAAGAAGAAGAAGAAAAAAAAAAACACACACACACACACACACACACACACACACACACACACACACACACACACACAACACACACCACACAACACCACGCACCACGCACAACACTCAACATACACATACACACCCCCCCCCCCCACCACACACCACCGCCACCACCACCACCACCACCACCACCACCACCAGACAAGGATATCTCTTAAAAGTAGGAACAGATAAAATCTGCAGCTATTGGAGGAAACATACTAGCTCGGAAATAAGTGTGTCTTGAGAGCTGGACCTGAAAATCACAAACGGAAGAAGAAAAGTTAATCGCGCATGCGCACACATTGGATTTATTGCCAACGAATATTTATTGTTATGTGTAGAGAAATAGTGTCTGTGTCTGGTCTCGCTGTCTCTGTCTGACTAACGCTTTCGCTATGTCGACCACCACCCTTTACCATCCAAACACCCTTGGTAAAAATAGTTTCTGAAATATGTGTTTGGGGATTTGCTCCTGTGAAAGGAATAATCTGTCTGAATATTTGCTGGTCTTCAAGCGGCATGT
>CM054147.1:55245017-55255017 GCA_028751875.1 Rapana venosa | reverse complement strand
ATAAAACCAAATGTAACCAAACCATAGCCGGAAGATGAAATATAGCTACCTTGAAAACGGGAAAAACCCTGTCACATACTCAAAATCTCACCTTTTCTAAACCTCAGAGCTTAAGCCGAGAACCGAAAAAACCGCGTAAGAAAACAAACAGTTATTTGAAACTTACGTACAAAATGTAACAGTCAGTTTTCCAAGATTACATTTTCCAGTTAGTTGTAATTTGCGTGCAGAAAGTTCCTAAATCTTTTCACTACCTACACTGAGATATTCCCTTTTGGGCTAATGCTTGAAGCGCACGTAAGTCAACCAACATGGTGTAATAATCAACCACACTTACCATAACAATTATCGGACTTCGTCGTCATCGGGTTGTTAATGTTGGCCAGGCTTTTACGCTACCGTAATCATCAGTAGTATCAACAATCGGCCGAATTATTCCTTGGTGATTGGAGAGGATGTCCCAGTAAATTGGTTGTCGTCAGAAGCAATAATAGGCTTAGTAGACTGGCTGAATCAGCTATCCTCTTTTCCTCGGCTTTTTTCCATATCGGGGGCATATCCAGAAATCGGTGCATCTGTTTGTTGCATGTAGAAGGTTTCTGTAGCTATGTGGATTGAGCTGTTGGTCTGTGTTGTTCTGTGGGCTCGGGTTTGAATCTCTGTATCTGTGTACAGTGAATTTTGGGTGTAGGTTTTTTAAAATTTTTTGGGTCAACTTTTAAGTGAAGACATATAGTAGTGAATTAATTATATTGGTATTTTTGCGTATGCGTAAAATTAGTTGTGCATGTTAAATGACCCTGGCCATCTTTCAGCTTTCAGTGGTCTGCACGCACGCGCACGCACACGCAGATATAAACACAACACACACACACACACACATCTACGCACGCATGCACAGGTCTGCTAGACTGTCTGTCTGTCTACCTACTTATCTAACTACCTATCTACCTACCTCTCTATTTCTCTCTCTCTCTACTTCTCTCTCTCTTTTCTTATCTTATCTATCTATCTATCTATCTATCTATCTATCTATCTATCTATCTATCTATCTATCTATCTATCTATCTATCTATCTATCTATCTATCTATCTATCTATCTATCTATCTATCTATGTACGTATGCATGCGTGCGTGCGTGAATGCGTGTTATAGTGTATTGGGCTTTTTGTTTTTGTAATGTTTTTAAATTTGATTTTAAAAAATGTATGTGTGTGCGCACATGCGTATATCCACGTGCAAGCACATGTGTGTAGAAACATAATCAAAAGCCAATCACATCGCTAGCTAAATCTTGAACTGACATCATTTTCTACTTGTGGATAAGAGGATCGTATTGTAACTGTTGGCAATATTGAGTCACACAGCAGCTGGCATGGTGACTTCGCAACCAAGAGACATACACCAGTGTGTACAGACATGTCACGCGTATTGGTAGATGAACAGTATTTGGTAACACACACACATTCACAGACAAACACACACACACACACCACACACACACACTCGCCATATCCAAAGACTTGCATTTAACTACGCACACACACACACAACACACACACACACACGCACTCGCCATATCTGCAGACTTGCATTTAATCACACACACACACACACACACGCAACACACACACACACACACACACACACACACACACACACACACACACAACACACACACACACACACACGGACACACACAAACACACATACATACACACGCACGCACACACAAATTGCAACAGAACACGCACACACACACAAACGCACACACACAAAACACACACAAAACACCCACATAACACACACCAACACCCACACACACACAAACACACACAAAACACTCACACAACACACACATAGCATAGCGTAATTTCCCACAGACTTGCAGTTTAATTAATTAATGCGCTAATACGTTGACCAACCACTGTAACCGCATTTCATTTGCAAAGTTACAAAATGCCAATGCTTTAAGTATGAATCGGACATTTACATAACCATAGATCACTATTACAGAATTCTCCGTAAAATATATATGCATGTATGTATGTATGTATGTATGTATGTATGTATGTATGTATGTATGTATGTATGTATGTATTTATATATGTATGTATGTATGTATGTATGTATGTATGTATGTATGTATGTATGTATGTATGCATCTATACACCTACCTACCTACCGACCTACATACCTGCCTGCCTGCCTATAATAATAATAATAATAATAATAATAATAATAATAATAAATGGAACTTATATAGCGCTATATCTTGCAAAGACAAATCAAAGCGCATGCATTCAACCCAATCCTACACAGTCATGCAATCAATGATAAATAATCAAAAGTTTAAACAAACAGATATTTACAAACATGGTGCAATGCAGACAAAATCTATGAAATAAAGTTTCGATAGTCAAATGTTTTTAAAAAGCACACATACACTCGCACAGGCCGTATACTTTAGCAGGGTGATAGAACATGGGTTAGATATGAAACAGGAGGTGGGGAAGTCTTAGGTTTGAAATAAATACGTCTTGAGGCTGGATTTAAAAGTGTCATAACTAGGTTTCTGGCGAAGAGAGAGAGGAAGGTTGTTCCAGATGGATGGACCAGAAATAGAGAATGAGCGGCGGCCAACAGTGGATTGGTTGAATCTAGGTATTCGTAGGCACAAGGTATCTGCAGTAGAGCGGAGGGAACGTGAAGGAGTGTACAGGTTAAGACATTCACATAGGTAGGAGGGTGCAGTTTTGTGGAGACATTTGTAACAGAGGGTACTGATCTTATAATCTACTCTCTGTGGCACAGCAGCCAGTGGAGAGATCGCAAGAGAGGGGTAATGTGCTCAGATTTTTTCTTTCTGAGAACTAGTCGAGCTGCGGAGTTTTGTATACGTTGAAGGGAGTGGATAGATGTTGCTGGCAGACCAGCTAAAAGAGAATTGCAATAGTCCAGGCGTGAGAGAATGAGAGAAGTGACAAGTTTGGCTGTTGCATCAGTGGACAGGTACTTTCGAATTGCACTAATACGCCGTAATTGATAGTAGCACGACTGACAGGTCTGGGTGATGAAATTTTTTCATAGAGAGTGTGTTGTCGATAACGACACCTAGATACTTCACGGAAGTGGATAAAGGGACTGATGTATTGCCGAGTTCTATTGAAGTTGTTGTAATGGAAGAGAGTTTGTGTTTGGTCCCTACAAGCATGGCTTTGGTTTTATCTGCGTTTAACTGTAACTTGTTTTGTATCATCCAGTTTTGGATATCTTGAAAGCAGTAGGCCATCTTTGTCAAGAGAGAAGGCAGATTTTCAGGTGTAACACTACTTTGAATCTGAGAGTCATCTGCATAAATGTGATGGTTGATATGATGACGGTTTATTATATGTGATAGTGGAGCAGTATAGAGAGTGAAAAGAACAGGGCCGAGAACTGATCCCTGCGGGACACCACATTCCAGTTTGGCAGGTATTGACTGTATCTTGTTTACTGCGACTGTCTGGAATCGGTCAGTGAGGTATGAACTGAACCAGGAGAGGGCTGTGCCAGTAACACCGAATGTTTTTTTAAGACGGGAGAGAAGAATTGAATGGTCAATAGTGTCGAAGGCTGCAGATAAGTCGAGTAGAGTGAGAAGGGAGATTTTCCCCGAGTCAGAAGCAAGTAGAAGTGTATTTAGGGTATGGGCTAGGGTAGTTTCAGTGCTATGATTGACGCGATAGGCAGACTGAAAAGGGGAAGGAGACTATTTGAGTGAAGATGGTTGTTGAGTTGTTTCAGAACAACTTTTTCAAGGACTTTAGAGATGAACGGTACGTTGGATACAGGTCTATAATTCTTCAAAGTGTTAGTATCGAGGTCGTGCTTTTTTAGTAGAGGTGTAACTATTGCAGTTTTGAGAGCAGTTGGAACAATTCCTGAAAGAAGTGATGAGTTAACCATTTTTGTCATGGTGGGTATAAGCTGTGGAAGGCACTGAGTAAAAAGAGAAGCAGGTATAGGATCAAGATCACATGATTTTATTGTCATTTCTTTCAGAATCGTCTTGATTTCTTTCTCGCTTGTTGGGTGAAAGAAAAGGAGAGGAGTACCAGAGAATTGGGGATCAGGAGGCATAGGGTAGAAAGAAGTCTGATCAATCTGGAGCGAATGTTGCGGATTTTATCAGAGAAGAAAGAAGAGAATATAGCAGGAAGTTCAGAGGTGTTGTGAACAGTAGGCATTGGCTTGCCTTTGCAGATCCCAGGAGGGTTTATGTGAGGGAAAAAAGAGATTTCATGGACGTGGCATCAAGAACTTGAGCAGAGTAATAGTTTGTCTTTGCAGAATGAATCAGGGTTTTGACTTTGTTTATTTGTTTTCGCAAGAGCTGTTTGTTTATTTCAGTTTTTGTTTTTCGCCACTGCCGCTCCAGTTGTCGGCGTTTGCGCTTAGCGACCAGGATATCGTGAGTGTACTATGGGGCGCAGGGCCTATCAGGAAGGACACGGTCAGTGGGAGGTGCATGCTCGTCAAGCAGTTGGCTAAGAACAGTGTTGTAGTATTCAGAAGGGTCAGCGTGATCAGGGATTTGTGATAGGCGTTCAGCAGCTTGTGAAGAGAAGGATTGAATGTCAATGGCCTTGAGGTTGCGACGGGTGACACGCTTTTTCTTTTTGATAGGCCTTGCGATGTTGAGAAAGAAAAGAATGGCAGAATGATCAGAAACCAGTTCATTAGTGACAGATACAGATGTGACGAGATCTTGTGAAGCATCGGTAATGAGCCAGTCTAAGGTATGACCTGATCTGTGAGTTGGTTCATTCACCAGCTGGGAAAGAGAGTGGTTAGACAGAGAAAGAGAAAGACGCTTGACATCAGGAGAAGACTGGTTATCAAAATGGAAGTTGAAGTCGCCAAGAATGATAAGCTTTTTAGGAGAGAGGCTGTAGTGATCAAGAAGCGACTGAAACTCTTGATGGAAGACTGAAGATGTTAGATTGTTTTTACGGCTGGGAGGTGGACGGTAAAGGCAGCAAAATGTAATAGAATGTCCAGGTAGGTTGAGGTTGAGTTCACAGACTTCAAAAGATTCATGTGAGAAAGGAAAGGAGTGGCAGAAAGAAAGAACTGGTTGCAGAGTGGATTTGTAGACAACAGCAATACCACCTCCACGGGAGAGTCGGGGAAAAGAAAGAGTTTTGTACCAGGTGTGTCAGTTGTTTGATTTTAGGTTCATGACCTTGTGGGTTGAGCCAGGTTTCTGTGAGAAAAGTTAGATCAATGTTCTGTTCGAATATGAAATCAGCAAGATAGTCGGCTTTAACATCTGGGCAGACAGATTGCGCATTGAGTAAACATATGTGGAGAAGGTTTGATGAAGGCAGAGGGGTTGAAGATGACAGTGGTGAGTGAGGGTGACTTTCAGAGGGAGAGGGAAGAGGTGATGAAGGAGATGTGTGCAGTGGAAGAGCAGACCAGAGTTCGAATGCTGAGTCAGATGGTGGAGGAGCTGGTTCAGTCAGGGAATTTGTGGTCTCATGCACAAATATCTGCCTGTCTGTCTGTCTGTCTATCCACCCACCCACCCGTCCATCCATCCATCCACCATCCATTCATCCATCCATCCATCCATCCATCCATCCATCTATCCATCCATCCATCCATCCATCCATCCATCCATCCATCCATCCATCCATCCATCCATCCATCCATCCATCCTATCTCATCTATCTATCTATCTATCTATCTATCTATCTATCTATCTATCTATCTATCTATCTATCTATCTATCTATCTATGTTAATGGACAGACGTGTAGGCACCGATTTCCCGTGATAACAGCCAGGAAAGCAGACGACACAGTCGCTCTTTGACTGGCACGATGTCTGAAACCTACGGACAATATAATGAACCGTTAGAAGACTTTGCTTCCGCCATCTTTTCTCTGTAGTTTTTGACCTATCCATAATAAAGGTAGCATCTTTGCAGTGACTGTTAAGTGTTCTACTAAGTAGGTTTTTGATAGTTTGTTCATGTTGATGTTAATATTATTATTGTGGTCTGACATGTCCATATCAAGGATAGTATCTTTGTTAATGCTGTACTAAGTAGGTTTTTGTATGCTGGTTCATGTTGATGTCGATATTGTCATTATAATTTGACCTATTCATGCCAAGGATACCATCTTTGTTAATGTTGTACTAAGTAGGTTTGTGTATGTTGGGTCATGTTGAAATTGATATTGTTATTATGGCTTGACTTATCCATAATAAGGATAACGGTTTTGTAATGACTGTTAATGCTGTATGTACTAATTAGCTTTTAGTCTGTTTGTTTATGTTGCTAACATTGTTTTTATGATTTGACCTATTCATAACAAGGACAGTATCTTTGTTAATGTTGTACTCAGCAGCCTTTAGCTAGTTGTTCATGTTAGTGATGCTATTATTATTATTTATTTTTTGTTAAAAATTTATTTTATATTATAAATTATTATTATGGATTACCTGAAGATGAAGTGATCTCTTTGTGGTAGAATTCTAATTTTTGTGGTTACTCATTTTCAGTGAAATCTGTTGATGTAAACTTTTGGGAGCTCTATCTTGGTATTCACGCAAGTTTGGAACCAAACCCTGCAAAACAGAACAATATTAATAAGTAACTAAAAAGCGGTCTTTTCCTTCTATTTCGATTTCTGCAGTGAAGTATGAAAATGGTAAGGTAAGGTATGAGTTATTGCTTCTTGAATTGAACAATTTTGTTTTATTTTGAGGCATGGTATCATGCTGCATTTTCTTTGCTTGAGAGAGAGAGAGAGAGAGAGAGAGAGAGAGAGAGAGAGAGAGAGAGAATGTGTGTGTGTGTGAGAGAGAGAGAGAAGAGAGAGAGAGAGAGAGAGAGAGAGAGAGAGAAGACTTCTATTTTTTCTATTTTTCTATTTTATTACTTTATTTCGGAGAGAGATAAAGAGAGAGAGAGAGAGAGAGAGAGAGAGAGAGAGAGAGAGAGAGAGAGAGAGAGAGAGAGAGAGAGAGAGAGATATTCATCACCCAGACCTGCCAGTCCTGCTTCTATCAATTACGACGTATTAGTGCAATTCGAAAGTACCTGTCCACAGAGGCAACATCAAAACTCGTGGCATCTCTCATTCTTTCACGTCTGGACTATTGCAATTCTCTTTTGGCTGGTCTGCCAGCATCATCTATCCACTCCCTTCAACGTATTCAAAACTCTGCAGCTCGACTAGTCCTCAGAAAGAAAAAATCTGAGCACATTACCCCTCTCTTGCGATCTCTCCACTGGCTGCCTGTGCCACAAAGAATAAACTATAAGATCAGTACTCTCTGTTACAAATGTCTCCACAAAACAGCACCTTCCTACCTCTGTGAATGTCTCCACCTGTACACCCCTTCTCGTTCCCTTCGATCTGCTGCAGATTCCTTGTGCTTACAAACACCTACATTCAACCAGTCCACTGTTGGCCGTCGCTCTTTCTCTGTTTCTGGTCCATCGATTTGGAATGGCCTCCCTATCTCTCTTCGCCAAAGGCCTTCTTGTGACTCTTTTAAATCTGGCCTCAAGACATATTTGTTTCAAACCTAAGAATTTCCTCTCCTGTTTCATTTCATAGCTATCCCCGCTTTTCAACAGCCAAAAATCCCATCACCCTGCCAAAGTGTATAACGTGTATGTATGTGTGTGTGTGTGTGTGTGTGTGTGTGTGTGTGTGTGTGTGTGTGTGTGTGTGTGTGTGTGTGTGTGTGTGTGTGTGTGTGTGTGTGCATTTGGACTTGTTAGAACTATTACTCGCTATTGGTTGCATGACTGTGTAAGAATGAGTTGAGTGCAAGCGCTTTGATTTGTCTGTGCAAGATTCAGCGCTATATAAATTCCATTCTTCTTGTTCTTCTTGTTCTTCTTGTTCTTCTTGTTCTTCTTCTTATCATTATTATTATTATTATTATTCCTAAATATCTGTCCTTTGTTGTTTGTCGTTCACTTTTTCAGAAAAAAATGTTTCTATGCCTGCCTGCCTGCCTGTCTGTCTGTCTACCTGTCTGTCTGTCTGTCTCCCCCCCCCCCCTATCTCTCTCCCTCCCTCTCTGTCTCGAAATAAAAGAATTTGTCATTGTCTCTCATTATGTCTCCCTGTCTATGCTTCTCTCTTTGTCTGTGTCTCTCTGTCTCTCTCTCTCTCTCTCTCTCTCTCTCTCTCCCTCCTCTCTCTCTCTTCCTTCCCCCCCTCCCCCCCCCCCCTCTCTCTCTCCCTCCCCGTCTCTCTCTTCCTGTTTACTCCTCATTATCAGCATGCAAAGTATGGCTGCCTATCTATCCCTTGTCATTCCGCCATTGGCTCCTTCCTTTTCCCGCCTTGTTATCCCGCCACCCTGGTGTTTCCCAAGGCGAAATGCTGGCCCTACTGTCATTAAGTTTGGCTCTCTGACCGGCACAAGGTCTTCGTTGTGTGCTGTGAGCGTATGGAAGCCCTCACTCACTCTTTGAAGCGTATTCGCAGTTATGTTGTCTTTTTTTCTGCCTTCTCACACTCTTTAGGTGGCGCTGCTCTTGTGGCGACGCGCTAGCGCTCTTCCCCGGGGAGAGCGGTCTGAATTTTTTTTGCAGGGGAATGTGATGTGAGTTAAAGAGGTATATAATACAATGCAATAAAATACAATGCAATACAATACGTATATATCTATGTTTCCTTGAACATTTTTTTCTAAGCCTTATGCAAATGATGATGACGATGATGATAGCAACAACAACAATATAATAATAATAACAATACAAATAGTAATAATAATAATGATAATACGAAGAAGAAAAAGAACAACAACAACGACGACGACGATGATGACGATGATGATGATAACAATAATGACGATGATGATGGTGATGATGACGATGATTATTATGATAACGATGATGGTAATGATGGTAATGATGACAACCTTAATAATAATAGTAATAATATTAATAATAAAGTGAAAATAATAAAAAAAGAAAAAAATCATACGCCCTAACATCCCCCCCCCCCAAAAAAAAAAAACAACCCTCAAAGTTGTGGAACCTTGGACCTGTAGCCAAGAAACGAAAAATCCCCCCCCCCCTATCCCTGTTGTCGTAATGCGGCTACCTTCACGGTGGGGGGAACCAGCATCATACGCCAATAAAACAAACAAAAATCCCTCTCACCATTGGTCAACCTGTAAACTGTAGACTATGACCCAAAAAACCCAACCCCCAAACACAACGAAAAACATAATTATATGCTGGGAAATCTAGTCACATTCAAATAAAGTCATCATTAGTCAAACTTAGAACTCTGCGCTCCCCATCCCCCCCCCCCCCCCCCCCCCCCCGACAAAAATCCCTCCAGAAAAAGCACAAGATTACAAAACCCCCAAAAGAAGCAAAAAATCCCCAACGATTCAATAAAACAAAACAAAAAATCCCCGAAAAAAATCCTACTTCTGACAATATTCAAATCACACGCACCCATACTTCCCTGAACGAGTTGCCTTCAAATTGCAGCTCACCCCCCAAAAACAAACAACCAAAAATAAAAAGCAAAGCCAAAAAACAAACCAGTCTTGTTAAAGTTAAAGGTTAAGGTGTCCCCTAACCTATGTGGTCGTAGGGGAGCGAGGCATCAAAGACCTCACTTCTCTAGGGCCAGCATATTGAGGGCGGCGCCCATCTCCTCTCTCTCGCTGCTTTACCTTCCCTGACCCTAAAGAGGGCAGGTACCCATTTACAGCTGGGTGAACTGGGGGACTGTACTGAAGCCAAGGCATGCAAACAGTCACCCATCGGATTGGTAACCACGCTCGATGCTGCTTAACCTTAGCTGGGGGAAAGCGAGTGCTTTGACCACTGAGCTATCCTGTTCCCAGCTTTATGCCACACACATATGCATCCATCTTCATCATCAGCAGCAGCAGTAGCAGCCAGCATTAGAAATCTATACACAGAGCGAGAGAGAGAGAGAGAGAGAGAGAGGGTGGAGAGA
>CM054147.1:55225017-55240017 GCA_028751875.1 Rapana venosa | reverse complement strand
AAACAAGATCAAAAACTCAAAAACAGCATGAGAAAGAGCTAATTCTAAGAGCTGACAATTAAAAACACAACACCCAAGTGTTTGGCAAAACTAATTTTCCGTTTATTTAAAAACCTTCTCAGGTTAAAGGGGTTAATTCTTAAGTGTATAATTTCATTAGAACACACAGAAATGCATTGTGCAAGCACATAATAAAAAAAGAAATAATAACACGTATGCACGCACAAGCGCGAACATCACACACACACACACACACACACACACACACACACACACACACACCCCACACACACACACACACACACACACACACACATCACACCCGCGGCGACGCCATATTTTGACATATTCTTTTTTTTCTTTTTTTTTTAAAGTTGAAAATCTACTCTCTCTCGTTCTCTCTCTGTGGCACTTTGCTTGTCTGTCTGTCTATGCTGTCTGTCACTTCTTGCTCTGTCTTCTCTGTCTCTTCTCTCTCTATTCCTCTTCTCTTTTTTTCTCTCTCTCTCTTTTTCTCTCTCTCTTACACTCACTTCTTTTTTCTGTTTATTATTTGCACATTTTTTTTGGCCATGCTCAAGTTAATTGCATTTTATTTGTTTATGTACTGTTTTAGCATCCTCAACTTTTTTTGCAGTTTGTTTATTGTTTTCTGTACGAAATCCCTTTCATAATAGATATCGCTGTTGTTGATTTTGTTTTCCCTTTAAGCCTGGTTCTGGCATCAGCATATTGTGCTAGTGGTTGCGTGGAGATGTGCAAATAGGGGGAGAAGAAAAACGCTTTTTTTCCTTTAGCATTGTAAGCCCATGTTTTATTACTACATAAATTTTTTTTAATACTAAACGTAATACTGGCTTTGTTTGTTCTATGCTAAGGCATATTTCCATACATTCTTCTTCTTCTTCTTCTTCTTCTTCTTCTTCTTATTATTATTATTATATTTTGAGACCTATCCTGCGGCAATATGGCATTTTATTGTGATTTTATTTTCATTATCCCCCCCTCCCCCCGTCTCTTTCTTCTGCTACAGCTCCGAGGTTTACCAAAGGTGAGATTTTAGGTATGTGACCGTTTTTTGCCCACCATGAAGGTAGCCGCATTCCGACTTCGGGAGGATGTATAAACACGACACCAGTGTGTAGGGAGTTGGGTTTTTTGTGTTTATTTTGTCATCTGTTCCTACAGGCACGCAATGGCTACTCTTTCAAAAGCGAGGAAGTAGTGGCAGATGTTCTAGCCTGCGTTTCGCAAACAGACCTCGGTTATCAGTATGATCTGGAGGACTTTCAGGGTAGTGGATCTTAAGTAACAACTGCATTTTTCTTCAATGAATATTACCGAAACCGGAAGTATCCTGCTATAGATCGAAAATCCTAAAGCAACAACTGTAAACTTTAATTTGTATGAATTCATGGTTTTACATTGTTTACAAGAAATGAAAAAAATAATAAAATACATTATATGAGAAAAACTGACGATGTTAAACTTTGAAACATCCAGCAAGAACAACACTAATAACAGCGCCAACAACAGCAACAAAATCATTTCAATTTAATATAAAATATGGTAATAGCCCACAAACAAGTTCACATGGGTCACAAACCATATATAAAAAATCCCAAGTAAACATGAAAGCATTTATCACAGAAAAAAACAACACCACAACGCAGTATCCAAACCATTAACACGCTGACATCAACAATACTGACAGTACCAGTCAACACGCTGACATCAGCAATACTGACAGTACCAGTCAACACCCTCACATCAGCAATACTGACAGTACCAGTCAACACCCTCACATCAGCAATGCTGACAGTACCAGTCAACACCCTCACATCAGCAATGCTGACAGTACCAGTCAACACGCTCACATCAGCAATACTGACAGTACCAGACAACACGATGACATCAGCAATACTGACAGTACCAGTCAACACGTAGGCCTACTGCTTGTGGCAGCCTGAGAAGAAAAATGGCCTAGAATCATGAATATTTAATTTTTCTTTCTTTCTTTTTTTTTTGCTGCCTCATCTTCTGTGAAACACCGAATCAGAGCCAATTTTCTGTCATGACACGATGATCAATGGTGATGAAGTTGATGAACAATGCTGCTATAGAAGTACATGTACTTTGAGACTACGTGACAGGGTTGTACTCTTCGCTTCCTGTCATAATTGTATCCTGGTGTCAACCGCCCCCCAGAGATACACACACCTGCAGTGTTGGTCATGTCATTTGAACAACACTCTCAAACTCGCATCCGTAAAGTGAATGAAGCTTGACTGTGTGGTTCCAGTCTTCCAATGAACCCACAGCAAACTCATTCATAGTTTGGAGGGAGAACGGGAGACGCTGGTTGGTTAGAATGTTGCGCATTACCCTCGTCTTCTAATGACCCGGGTTTGATTCCCGTTCATGGAAATTTTCTCCTGGAGTCAACAACAGTGCTGACTCCACTCCCCCCAAAAAACTAGACCTTCGGATGAGACTATAAGCCGAGATACCGTTTGCGAACGCACGCAGAACATCTTGCGCACTCGTATAAACCTGTTTTGCTTTTCAAAAGAGTAGGCCATTGTGTGTCAGTAGAAATGGGTGACAAAATTGACAAAACTGCATACACACGGGGAGTGGAAGTAAAAAAAGCACATGAGTGCTTGTTATATCATCCTTGACATAACCCCCCTCCCCAAATACTAACCCTTACCCTAAAAAACAAAACAAAAACACACCCAACAACAAAACACAAAAAACCAACAACAACAAACAGAACAAAACAAAAACTACACCTCTACAACCTACTGGAGTCAGAAGAAATCCCTATGACTTTACGGATTCGAGCCCGCGACCTTCCAGAAGAATTATTTGTAAAGCTACCACTCTGACCTTTCTACAGCCATTCCACGGACAGCGGTCTGCTCTGTTGATAACCAGTCTGGCCTCTAGCACTGGACAGAAGGATTCTGGAATAACAGCTGGTCAGCTCCTGATAGACTTCTCTAACAATGCAGACCTTTCTGAACAAGGGATGGACAGGTGTTTATGGTTTGATCGTCTGTGAGGATCTTACTGGGATGGTCCTGTTTATTTGTGTGTGGTGTATGTTTGTGGTGTGTTGTGTGTGTCTTGTGTGTACTCTGAGAGTGTGTGTTTTGTGTGTGTGTGTGTGTGAGGTGTGTGTGGGTGTGTGTGTATGTGTGTGTGGTGTGAGTGTGAGTGTGTGTTAGTGTGTGTGTGTGAGAGTGTGTGTGGTGTGTGTGTGTGAGTGTGTGTCGCATGATGGAAATGGTTTTGGAGGTGATGTTGTGCGTGTGTGGGAGGGGGTGTGTGTGTGGGGGGAGTGGTGTGTGTGTTGTGTGAGTGTGTATGTGTGTGTGAGTGTGTGTGTGTGATGTGTGTGTGTCTGGCTATGATGGAAATGGTTTTGGACAAGGGGTGATGTTTTTGTGCGTGTGGGGGGAGAGGGAGGGCTGTGTGAGTGTGTGTGGTGTGTGGGGGGGGGAGTGGGTGTGTGTGTGTGTGTGTGTGGTAGTGTGGGTAGGGAAAGTGAGGAGTAAAAGAGAGATAGAAGAGAGAGAGAGAGAGAGAGAGAAGAGAGAGAGAAGAGAGAGAGAGAGAGAGCGAGAGAGCAAGACAGACAGACAGACATTATATACCCTATCTTTAGCATAAATGTACATAGCCAACATTTACAAAATCAAAAATAGAAAATACATCCTCTAAGATATCTTTGTCGTAAAGAAGGTCCTGTAATGAATCCTTTCCTTAAAAAATTCCAATTATCATACACGTCTTTTCTGTTGAAAGCATTTCAGTTTCTCAAAATCTACTTGTAGCCCATTGCTGATTAAATTGCTAACTTATGAAACCAGTCTAATGCTTTTTTTAAAGCATGGTTTGATTACAACATTGCTTCAAACACGGAAAAAAACTACATCACTTTGATCATTCCTGGTGTTACTATTACTTTATTCTTGATGGACGTTTGTTTTCCTAATTAAATACTGATCAACATCTTGAGCAAACATTTACGAAAAAATAGGAGCATTCCAGACCAAACACAACTTGAAATTTAACCAAACTGAAAGCTTGGGCAAAGGGTGAAACAAAAACGTATATCACCTACAGAAAAACAGCTTGTATGTGTATCAAGTTGCTCTGTGTTGAAGAGACTAAGAGCTAAACTACAGTGTAAGAAGAAAAGTGGACAGCTAGCAGAAGGGATAAAAGGTTTAGAGTGGTCATTATCTTGACCACCCCCCTCAGGGGTCAGACTGTCCTGCTGGATGAAGATGATGGTGATGATGATAGTGACCACTATGGCCTGAGGCTGTGGACAGTGTGATTATACAATGACCCCCTGTTTCCGCTGTCTTTCTGTGCCTCTTGACACACTTCCGGTCAGATGAAAGGACATCTGTTTTCGTCTGTGAACATCTGCTGTAGGTTAGTGGACACACAAGGTCCAGCGTAACTGCTTATAGATAGGGAGGGTTGAATAAGGGATTGCTGAATGAATGAATCAATAAAGTGATGGCTTAGTGCATTAGTTTAAAAAAAGAACACCTTTTCATAAGATAGGTTGAAAAATGGTAATCACAGAACAGACTCTCTCTGTATCTGTCTGTCTCTATCTCTATATCTCTGTCTCTGTCTATCTGTATATCTCTCTATCTGTCTCTCTGTGTCTTTATATCTCTGTATTTGTCTCTCTCTCTCTGTCTCTATATATTTGTATTTGTCTCTTTTTCTTCTTAAAAAAAAAATTTTATATCGAGGATAATGGAATAAGCAATTATTGTTTTTACATCCAGTCCCGTTATGTGTGCAGTTTTGTAAGTTCTTCATCTGTTCCACAGCACACAATGGCCTACTCCATGGAAAACGGACAGGATTTAACGTGTGCGCAAGATTTGCGTGCGTTCAACACAGTGCGCCTCGGTTTAATAGTCTTTTATAATATACAGTCTCCTGTCTCTATATCTCTGTATTTGTCTTCTCTTCCTATATCTCTGTATTTGTCTTCTCTTCTCTATATCTAATGTCTGTCACTCTCGGCCTTTATTACCAGGTGAAGGAGGTGGGGGGGGTGGGGGGGCATAATGCTTGGTCTTCTGGGGTGCTTGCAAATTTACAGGAGTTAGCATCAGTGCACACTCCACTCTCCCCAAAAGTCCTTTGGATGAGACTATAAACCGAGGCTCCGTGATTGAATGCACCCAGAACATCTTCCGCAAATGTTAAAATCCTGTTCCGCTTTTTTGTAAGAGAAGGCAATTGTGTTTTGGTAGGAAAAGATGACAGAATTTACAAAACTGCATACACACAGGGACTGGATATAAAAAAGCAAATAAGAGCTTATTCCATTATATTTGATATAAACGAATAAAATAAATGAATTTTTTTTTTTTTAAAACAGGAGGTCTGCCCACTGGCCTCAGCTGACTTATTCCAACCTTAGAGCCTTTTTCCATCTCTCAAAAGTGATTTCAGGATAGATGATAAAAATATAGGTGATAAAAATATTCTTAACATAAGAAGGGAAGAGATTTTATTGTTGCTTTCCCTTAATGAACAATAACACATTTGAATATTTTTATGCTACACAACTTTTCTTTCTCGAAAAACAATCAAGAGTTTTTTTTGTAATATCTTAGTCAATATTAACAATAATCGGTATTTTAAACCCTTTTTTTAATGTAAGGTGGGGCTATGTTTGGAAGGCACTTATTTATTTCACAAAATATATTGGCGCCAAAAATACTGGCCAACGTTTATTTGCTGCTTGATATGAAATACTTTCTCTGTACGTGCAGAGAAGAAAAACAGTTTTATTTTTATGTTCTTGCTATTCTAAAAAGCCTATTAGATATCTAGCCATGGTATTGCGTTATCTTTTTCCTTGTTCTATAGACACAAATAGCTGGCCTCAGGTTCCCAATAACAGGTCGTTGGCACAGCTTTATTACATACAGCAAGCTTGCTGGCCTAATGGCTATTTTGATTGTCCAGCTAGCTAAAAAACAAGAGTTAATTTGTGTCCTGGAGGACACTCCTCTGTATGTATATGTATATATGTGTATATATATGTATATATGTATATATATATATATATATATCCAGAAGCAAACACAGGGTAATCTTTTTCCCCAAATTTTCCAGGCAGCAACCTCTTCCTCAGGGGTCTTTACTAAAATGCTCAAGGATTAAAAACATAGACCATCTCCGTCTATATATATATCATAATCATCATCAATATCTCTGTATATATATATATATATATATATATATATATATATATATATATATATATATATATATATATATATATATATATATATATATATATATATTGGTTGTTGTCTCTACCATGTTGTCTGTCTCCATACACAGCCTGACCCAGGCCAAAGCTGTGTCAGCTATTGATGTGTAGAATAACAACAAGCACTTTCCCTTAAACAAGAATCTTCTGTAGTCAGAGTATGGCTGCCTAGATGGTGAGATACTTTGCACACAGTCAGAGATACATGTTGCTCATCCAGTCTGTACTCATTGTCTCATAGTGCTCAAAACACACTTCTTTCCTACCTGAGATCTTCCCTCTTATATCTGTCATCACTTTTTCATCAGTGATCTCCATTTCCATTATTCTTCTTAAGTGTGCTGCTTGTGTGTGTGTGTGTGTGTGTGGGTGCATACGTGTGTGTGTGTGTGCATCCGTGTGTACGTGTGTGTGGTTTGTGTTTGTGTGTGATGTGTACGTATAAATTTGATATCTGTTAATCTTATCATTTGTGGATGGTTGCATGTATGTCAATGTGGAAAAAGAAAGTGTTTTCATTAATTTACTGTACAAGATTCAGTGCAAAATAAACTTCATGCAATATTATTTTCCAGGATGTGATTAAAAAGACAAGTGCATAATCCAGGGGATACAAAATGATGAAAGCTTGAGAAAGCAATTTCTTTCTTAGTAAGAAATAACATTTTATTCGTCTGTGTGATAATCCTCCTTTTTAATATTAGTGATGTCTATTATCTCTGTACAGCTATCATCGTTTGCAAAGTAGAGGCGTCTTTTCTCTTTAATGAATACAAAAGTAGCACTGGTTAAACCAAGCTTGTATACTATATTAAAACACTTTGGGGCTGTGTTCTGTCTGTTTGGTTTGCTGGTTAGGATATTGTACCAAGCCTGTGATGAAGAGACTAAGAGCTGAACTACAGTGTAAGAAGAAAAGTGGACATCTAGCAGAAAGGATAAAAGGTTTAGACTGGTCATTATCTTGACCATCCCCCTCAGGGGTCAGACAGTCCTGCTGGATGAAGATGAAGATGATAATGGTGACCACTATGGCCTGAGGCTGTGGACAGCGTGATTAGACAATGACCCCCTGCTTCCGCTGTCCTTCTGCGCCTCTTGACACACTTCCAGTCAGAAGATTAAACAAACAATAGATAATAAAGGAAAGCGTGTGTGCTTTTCTCTGTTTGTATGTTGTCTGTTGTTTGGCTGTTTTTATTTATTCTTTTGTCAGAGCTTGGCGGCTGACCAATTGTGAGATGTTAATGTATGCAACTGTTTATGCTCACCATTAAGGTAGCTGCATTCTGATTTGGGGTTTCATGTACAGACACACCACCATTGTGCTTGCTGGATTTATGTTGTTATATTTTCGTCATCCATTCTTACTGTCAAGAATTGCCTACTACTTTGAATGATTCAATAGGCTTCAATATGTGTGCAAGACATTTTTCATGCAGGACATCAGTTTTTAACTAGTCTGAAGTACTTTTGAGGGGAATGAAGTCAGTGCTTATTCTAACTTCAGGAGCATATTCTCGTTGAACAAGTATCTCGGAGGTGACTCAAGCCAGGGTTTGATCCTGAACCATCAACTTGTGAGTGCAATGCTCTGACCACTAGGCTACCCTGCCTCCCTAAAGTAAGGATTGATATTGATCAGCTCATTTAACAACTTTGTAAGAAAACAAATGCAAAAGAGTCTATGCAGGGAACATACGCAGTGTTGGTTGTATTTTTTTAACTGAATATGTAGTAGATGCAAATAACACTGTGAAGGGGAAGTAATTAGATACTACCTCCCATGAGAGCAGAATACAAGCACAATGCCTGTTTCTAAATCGGTTGTCCTTCCTTAAAGGCAAACAGCACATCTACAGTTTTATGTTACTAGTCTAATAACCCAATTTGTTATTGCCTTCCTAAGATCTAAAAGCAGATGCTGCTGCTGCTAATTGTTCTTTTCCAGGGTAGATATATCATAAGATAGTGTTAGATTTGGAATGCTTTTGTTGCTACAGCAGTGATACTAGGTATATAACGTTGGGCCAAAAACAGAATATTTCCTGGTACCTAAAAGGAGGCTGTTTCTTTTGTGTTCATGCTTTATTAGCCCTTAAGTCCTTACACACACACACAAACACACACACACACATACAAACATACGCACAGGAACACACAACACGCACACACACACAAGTACACACGCACACACACACACACACATACATACACACACACACACACACCCCACCTCACCTATCCCACTGTCTAGTAGACCATTCTGGCAACCACTGAAGATTTCGCAACCAGCTTTCTCCACTACTTACGTTTTTTAGCTTTCTGAAGCAAATGGTTCCATTCAAGGCCATTCCACCCTCTAAGTGGAACGACTTGCTACGGAAAGCTGAAAACAGCGAGGAGTGGAGGAAGCTGGTTGCGAAAATCTTCAAACACACACCACACACACACACACACACACACACACACACACACACACACACACACACACACACACACACACACACACACACAAACACGTACACACAAACACACACACACACACAAACACATGCACACATGCACAGTCTTTCTCTCTCTCTCACACACACAACACACACTCACACACACGCGCGAGCGCACACACTCACACACACAGTCTCTCTTTTTCTCTCTCTCACACACCCACCCACACACACCCACACACACACACACACACACACACACACAGGTATATATCTATATAATTATCATTCTGGGTGTGTGTTTTTTAATGTGAATGCCATCTCCTCTCTCATAGATTTACAGTAATAGGTTGCTGGTAAATCTTTATCACAGAGTGCAATGTTTGCTTTACGACTGTCCTGACCTTTTAGACATACACACAGCGTGGTAGTGTTTTCTGGCCAACATTTATAAGTTTTCGATCTCTCTCTGTCTCTCTGACTCTCTTCTCCTAGTCTCTCTCTGCTCTCTCTCTCTCTCTCTCTCTCTCTCTCTTCTCACTCTCTCTCTCTCTCTCTCTCTCTCTCTCTCTTCTCTGACTGTGTCTGTCTGTCTGTCTTTGTCTGTCTGTGTCCTGTCTGTCGTCCTGTCTGTCTTCTCTCTCTCTCTCTCTCTCTCTTCTCTCTCTCTCTCTCTCCCTCTCTCTCTCTTTTCTCTCTCTTCTCTGCGTCTTTGTCGGTCTGCCTGTGCTGCCTTCTCTCTCTCTCTCTCTCTCTCTCTCTCTCTCTCTCTCTCCTCTCTCTCTCCTCTCTCTCTCTCTCTCTTCCTCACTGCTCTGTGTGTGTGCGTGTGCGTGTATGTATGTGTGTGTGTGTGTGTGTGAAGTATACTATGCATGTTCAACAACTTTGGAAAGAAGGCTTCATTTCATTTTGTTGACTAGGCAAGATAACCCCCCTCCCCATCCTTCTCTCTGTCTCTGTCTGTCTGTTTCTATCTGTCTGTCTCTGTCTTCCTGTCTGTCTCTCTGTGTGTTAAATCTGTCTGCCTGTGTACCTGTATGTCTGCCTCTCTCTCTCTCTCTCAACCCAGCCCATACCCCACCCCCCCTCTCTCTCTCTCTGTTTCTACTTCTGCACCTGTGTGTGTCTCGTCCTCTCTCTCAATCTGTCTGTCATAAAGATAGCCAATGGTACTGGAACTGGCAGCGTGCATGAGCTAACTAGCTAGACCCAGCCAGCAGTACTTTTCCCTTAAGGACAAGGCAGTGAAGGACAGGCCTCGACCTCTCTAATGGTCACCATCTGTCACACCTCCCAGTCAGCTGACCGTTTTATCTGTCCTGTCAGTCCTCATTCATTGGTCATTTTTCTTTTGCTACTGTGGCAAGTTCGTTTTAGAGTGACTTGGGGGAAATGGGTGTGCTGTCTGTGAAGGTTTCTGAAGGAAAGCGTCTATTTTCTCTGTGTTTCTGTCTGTCTGTTTGTCTGTGACTTTCTGTATTCTTCTCTGTTAGGATCATCCTTATCTTTGTTTGTTTATCTGTCTGTGTCTGTCTGTCTCTTTCTCTCTTGTTCATTCTCTATCTGTATATATGTCTGTCTACCTGTTAGTCAGTCTCTGTCTTCTCCGTCTTTTTTCTCTCTCTCTATATCTCTGTTTCTCTGTCTTTTTCTTTCTCTGTCTGTCTGTCTGTCGGTTGGTTGGCTGGTCTCTATCTCTGTCTCTGTCTTTCTCTTTCTCGTTCTCTCTTATTCTCTCTATCTCCCCTGCTCCCTCCCTCCCTTTTCCTTTCTTTTTTCAGACAGATAACAGAAAGGAAAATGGTAAAATAGTCACCAGTCTGCCAGCTACGAAATATGAAATTACAAGTAGCTTTTTTTCTAGCAGCATTTCCCAATAAAGTAGGAAAAAGGACACAAGCCTCCTATTTTATGCCCTAGTCTGTCAGTGATACTGTTTTCCCCCTGTGTCTTCCCAGAACATGAATAGACTTCTTCCTTCCCTTGTCCCTGTCAAATGAAGAGGACACAGTGGAGCGAAATATGATCTTGCAGAAGCACTATAGCAACGTTAATGACAAACACCATATCACTTATGGATACCCTCACTCCCTTTCACATCCTCCGATTTGTGCCCTGTTTTGTGTGTGTGTGTGTGTGTGTGTATGAAGACTGTGTGATTCTCATTGGTCATCATCATGTCACGTGAGCTCTTCAGACTTTGTCTATACATAGACTGTGTGTTTCTTATTGGTCATTAACATGTCACGTGAGCTCTCTAGACTTCGTTTGATTGGGCAGATTTGTATCCCTTATGGTGTACTCTGTGTGTTTTGAAAATCCTGGTGATGTTCATTCAATACTTGTTGATGGATGATGTCCATGATCTGTGCGATGGGGAAAGGAATTTCCTTTTTTTTTTTCTTAAGCGGTGTGGCTTGCAGAGTTGTGTGGGTTTAATTTGTAAGGCAAATGGGAGAATAGAAAAAATTGAACATCTCGTTTTACTGTAAAATAAATAGTTATTTTGTAAAACCTTGTTGCAGAATCGTTTGTTCTTTTTGGTTCCAGTATTTTTTTTCCTTCTTCAGCTACAGTTGCGAGGTTCACAAATTGTGAGATTTGTGCATATAAAACCACCTCCCCCACAATTTAGGTAACCACATTATAACTTCGGAGATGGTGTCTCAACATGACACTTGTGTGCATGCAATTTAAAAAAAGAGAAATTATCACTCATTCCTACTGGTGGAAACGGCCTACTCTTTTGAAAAGTCAAACAGGATTTTAATGTGTGCATAAGATTTTCAGCATGCAATTTGCACCCGAGGCCTCTGCTTAGAGCCTCATCTAAAAGACTTTGACATCCAGATCGGTTCTGTTGTTTTGATCACCTGAAGTGTTTTCAAATTTTTTTAATTTTTTATTATACACATACCTTCAGTGTTTTGATGCTCACAACACAGTCACTGTCTGTAAATCTAATTGTAGAACACTGGTTGCAGTTTAAATATGTTTTTCTACCAGTGTGTACTCCCACTCTCTCTACCTTTATTGATTTTTCAACCTCTCTCTGTCTGTGTCTCCATCTCTGTATGTATGTCTGTCTCTCTCTCTGTGTGTCTCTGTCTGCTATATGACTGTCTCTGTCTGTCTGTCTGTCTGTCTGTTGTCTGTTGTCTCTCTTCTCTCTCTCTCTCTCTCCTCTCTCTCTCTCTCCCCTTCCCTCTCTCTCTCTCCTTTCTTTGTTTTTGTGCTCAAATGTAGCACTTGTGCATGTCTATTTATAAGGGGCTATGGTCTTATATGAATAAAACATCTGATGTCTGAAGCTTGCCTGTCTGTATTTCTCTCTCTCTCTCTCTCTCTCTCTCTCTCTCTCTCTCTCTCTCTCTCTCTTTCTCTGTTCATCTGTCTGTCTGTCCAACAGCCTTTCTGTCTTTCTATGTGTATGTATGTATCTCTCTCTGTCTCCATGTCTCTGTCTGTCTGTCTGTCTGTCTCTATCTGTCTCCATGTCTCTGTCTGTTTGTTTGTCTGTCTCTCTCCATCTATCTCCATGTCTCTGTCTGTCTGTCTGTCTCTATCTCTGTCTGTTTGTCTGTATGTCTGTCTGTCTCTCTCTATCTCCATCTCTCTGTCTGTCTGTCTGTCTCTATCTCCATGTCTCTCTCTATCTCCATGTCCCTGTCTGTCTTTCTGTCTGTCTCATTCTCTCTCTGTCTCCATGTCTCTGTCTGTCTGTTTGTCTCTCTGTATGTCTGTCTCTCTCACTCCTTTTCATCAACAGAAGGAAGGGCGGAAAATGCTATGATCATGTTTCGTAGTCTAATAGAAATCAGATACAAAATGGCCAGCAATATTCAGCGCCTCCTTCCATGAAATTCTAAAAGTGGACGACGTAGCCCCCCCCCCCCCCTCCTTCGCCCGTCTTTGTTCCTCCTTCTAGCAATGATACTCTTCCTCTCCAAGAGTTTTCCTGAAAAACGATAGACTTGTTCCTTTGACACGGTGAAACGAAGACAAATTGAAGCGGGGTTAGACCGCTGAAGAAGCGCCATAGCAAAACTAATGACAAACAGGGATATCACTCATAGACACTGCCCCTCGCTGCCCTATTGGCTGGATGTATGGCTGCTTGTCTGGCTCTCATTGGTTATCATCACGTCACGTGATCTCTTCCACCTTTCCTGTGATTGGATGATGTAGATGATTGATCGTGTCTCTGGTGTTTTTCAATCTTGAAGGGGGTTATTGAATGTTGATAATGGGGGGATGTTAGGGAATATGCGGTGATTGTTTCTCATCTTTATTATTACTCTTTGGAGGGTTATTTCCTACCTAGGATTTCTCTGGATAGTTTTATCTCTTATCTGTCCTTTTTTTCAATAAACGTTTCCATCTTCATCACCTTGCCTAAGCGTGCTCTGAATGTTTGTCTGTGTGTGTGTGTGTGTGTGTGTGTGTGTGTGTGTGTGTGCGCGCGTGTGTGTGTGCGCGTGTGTGCGCGCACGTGTGTGTGTATGTGGTTGAGTGTGTACATGTATGTGTGTGTTATTCTGTTATTTCGAAGATAATAGAACAAGCACTCATGTGCTTTTTTTTTACAATCAGTCCCCGTATGTATACAGTTTTGTCAATTTTGTCATTCGTTCCCACCGGCACACAATGGCCTACTCTTCCAGAAAGCGGAACAGATTTTAACGTGTGTGCAAGATGTTCTGCGGGCGTTTACACACGGGACCTCGGTTAATAAGCTCATTTGGTGGGGGGTAGAGTCAGCACTGATGCTAACTCCGAGGGAAATATATTCCCTTGAACAGGATTCGAACCTGGGTCAGCAGATCACCAGAGCAAAGCGCAACGCTCTAACCAACCAGGCTATGTGTGTGGTGTGTGTGTGTGTGTGTGTGTGAGTGTGTCTGTGTGTGAGTGTGTGTGTGTGAGTGAGTGTGTGTGTGTGTGTCTGTGTGTGTGTGAGTGTGAGTGTCTGTGTGTGTGAGTGTGTGTGTGTGTGTGTGTGTTGTGTGTGTGTGTGTGCGCGCGTGTGAGTGTGTGTGTGTGTGTGAGGGTATGTGTAATAGTGTTGTGGTTTGGACATGTGTTTAGACAAACACTGACAGTATCCTTTTTTTGCGCTTCTTACTTTCTGCTTTATCTCTGTCCATGCCTCTGATCTTCTCTCTCTCTCATCAACAACAGCAGCCACAACAACATCAACAACATCAAACTAACCAAAAAGTAACGGCAGAAAACGGCATACATCTTTTTCCGAGTCTAACAGGAAATCAGAGACAAAATGACCAGTATTGCGGCGTCATTTTCCCCCATAGAATTCTAAAAAGGGACATAGGGGGCCCATTTGCTGAATCTCTTTCAGCCACAGATACTCTTCGTCTTCAAGATTATCTGCAGAGCCGAATACACTTGGCCCCGAATTTGGGGCACATGGAGACAAATTGAAGGGGGGTCGGATCAATGAACAAGCACCGTAAGCCAGGTTTTGGATCAAAACACGAAATTACGCATGTAGACTCTACTGAAGTTAGGTTCCTTTTTATAGCTTTCTATCTTTGGTCTTCTGTTGTCTCTGTGTCTGTGTCCTTCCTTCCTTCCTTCCTTCCTTTCTTTCTTCCTTCCTTCCTTCCTTTTTTCCTTCCTTTCCTTCCTTCCTTCTCTCTTTCTTTCTTTCTGTCTTTCTTTCTTTCTGTCTTTCTTTCTTTCTGTCTTTCTTTCTTTCCCACTCTTGTCTGTCTTTGTCTCTTTCTGTCTTTGTATGTATATCTGTTGTTCTCTCTGTCTGTCTGTCTGTCTGTCCTCCTCTCTTTGTCTATTTTTCTCTATTAAAGATAGTCCCTTCTCAGGGCAAGGGCTGGATAAATATGTTAATACTTATTTGTACTCTTGGGAAAAAAGATTATTAATTTCTGTCTCTGTGTGTGTCTGTCTCTCTCTGTGTCTGCATCTCTTTATATTTTTCTTCTTCTGTCTCTTTCTTTCTTTCTTTCTTTCTTCCTTCCTTTTCTTTCTTTCTTTCTTTTCTTTCTTTCTTTCTTTTCTTTCTTTCTTTCTTTCTTCCATAATCTTGTCTTTCTGTCTGTGTGCCTGTCTATCTGTCTGTCCGTCTCTCCCTCCCTCTGTCCCCCCCCCCCACTTCACTCTCTCTCTCTCTCTCTCTCTCTCTCTCTCTCTCTCTCTCTCTCTCTCTCTCTCTCTCTCTCTCTCTCTCTCCTGTCTCTCTCT
>CM054147.1:55207517-55217517 GCA_028751875.1 Rapana venosa | reverse complement strand
CACGAAAAGAAATAACAAAAAATATTGTCCGCTGATTTCGTAACAAATTAAGTACTGTTTTTGTTATAATACAGTTATTGTAGCAATCTAATCCACGAGTAAATATAACCAAAAGTGGTCTCTGTTGAAGCTTCAACCAAACCCCCAAAAAAAGCTGGTTTAGATTGAATACTCAGAAAGTTAATCCACGAAAAATATAACAACATATTCTGTTAATGCCTTAACGAAATTTTCTATTTTTAAATTTAGTACTGTTACCTGAACACTTTTGTTGTTATGTTTATATTCACTGATTTAGGGACTGATTACTGTCTCAATCTTATCTACTAAAATATAACAACAACAATACTATCACCACATCACTGCTAGATATGATTCGGCAGTCTTTGTGACGTTTTAAACAGCATATTAACCAATGCCCTGAAGATAATTTCATCCTCCATATCTCCTTCGTCATCCTAGCAGGGCCTAACCTACCTGGTAGTGAGAGGCAGGCAGGCAGGCAGGCAGGCAGGAAGGTAGACAGGCAGGCAGACAGGCAGGCAGACAGGTAGACAGGCAGGCAGGAAGGTAGACAGGCAGAAGGGCAGAAAGAAAATCCTCTTACAATGCCGTCATTCTTCTGGAATGGTCTCATAGCCTGGAGAGCCGTCTGCCTCCTAATGACGTCCATGCTAACGTCACTTCCACGTTGGCGTCGTTTTTCTTCGCAGTTAAGCCTGTTCTGCCTCTTAATGACGTCCATGCTAACGTCATTTCCACGCTGTCGTCACTTTTCTTGGCATTTTAAGCATTTTCCCCCCTCAGCTAGTGGATTCTTAAAGAATGTATATGAAATTAAGAGTTAAGTTTAGTTATAAAACGATTTAGTATTGATACTGTGTGCCAGCATCATAGGCATCCTTCAGTCTCGGAAGACTATGGAGCTGTGCTCTAGGTGTTATTCATTCTGGTACAGCGTCGGGTGTGGCTGGCCAGTCCCACACGGGAATGACAGTCCCTACTGTGTGTATTCTTTGTTTTAACGTCTGACCGCTAAAAAGTGATCTTAGACAGGTTGATACTGTACAGAGGCTTGAATAGCAGAGTTTTGCTTCGAGACAAACACATCCAACAGATTTGGAAGATCGAGAGTGTCAACACATCGCAGTCGAGTTATCAATGAACGTGATATTATAAACATGTTGTTGATAACACTACAGACGCTAGAGCCGAGTGGTTAAGACCGTTCAGCTTTAGTCCTATGGGTCGGTGAAGTCTTGGGTTCGAATCTCGACGGATTCTGGTGAATTAAGGGTGCTTTTTTTACGATTTCTCAAGTCAACTTCAAGGTAAGACCTGCCAGCGCCATCATTCCTTTGTGTATATTCACGTACAGAAGATCAAATATATACGTTGAAGATCCCGTCATTCCTGTCAGCGTTTGGTTTGAGTCACGGAAACACGAACAATTTCAGCATACATCCCTGAAGTCGGAATGTGGCTACCTTCATGGTGAACCAAGACTAGTCGCAAACACAAAATCTCACCATTGGTGAACCTCGGAGCTCTAAACGAGGAACGAAAACGAAAGAAACATGTTGATAAGATGTATCGACTATCATAGCATGCATCGGTAAAACTGTATTGAATCATACAAACATGCATGATCATGAGTAATGAAAACAGAGACTACCAAGAGAAACTCATCCACACTATTCAAGAACCATACAGAGGATTTTTCCTCTGGAGTTAACCTCAGTGCTGGCTTCATTCCCCCTAAAAGTCCTTCCGATGAGACTATAAACCGAGGTCGCGTGTGAGAACGCACGCAGAACATCTTGCGCACGCGTTAAAACCCGTCCCTTTTTCAGGAAGATTAGGCCATAGTGTGTCGGTGGGAATGGGTGACAAGATTGATAAAACTGCACACACACGGGGACTAGATGTAAAAGAGCACGTGGGTGCTTATTCCATTATCCTCGAATTAAAGAATAATAAATGAATGAATAAACAAATAAACAAATAAATAATAACGAGATACCATCCACCGTTAAATAACCATACGGAGATACAGTCCTCTGTTTAGTAACCATACAGATATACGTCCTCTTTTCACCATCGATGCAGATATACGCCTTCTTTTCACTACCCATACACATATACGTCCTTTTTCACTATCGATGTAGATATACGCCTTCTTTGCACTATCCGATACAGGTATATGTCTTATTTTCACTATTCATACTCATAGACATCATCTTCTCACTATCCATACACATACACGTCCTCTTTTCACTACCCATACAGATATATGTCCTCTTTTCACTACCCATACAGATATATGTCCTCTTTTCACTATCCATACAGATATATGTCCTCTTTTCACTATCCATACAGTTATATGCCTTCTTTCCACTATCCATACACATAAACGTCCTCTTTTCAACTATCCATACACATAAACATCCTCTTTCCACTATCCATACACATAAACGTCCTCTTTCCACTATCCATACACATAAACATCCTCTTCTCACTATATTCATACAGATACACGTCTTCTTTTCACTGTCCATACACATATAGGGTCATCTGTTCAGTTATTGAAAAGAGGACACGCCGACCAATGTATAATAAGTTGAATTGAATTAAGAAAAGTTTACTCCGTTGTGTCCAATAAGTCCATGTGACTTTTATGGCAATAAAAAAACATTCTGATTTCTGATTTCTGATCTCCATACAGACATACAGCCCTCTATTCAATAACCTTACAGAGATAGACCATTTCTGTTCATAACCATTTTGATCCACAAGTCTTCTTCAACAAGAAAAGGGCTAGGCTATGAATACTTTTAGTGGATACATTTTCTAGTTTCGAAACTGTTATTCTCTACACAGAATAGACCAATATTGCAGACAGTTTATTTTTGCAAAACACCGTTGCATCTCCAGAGGTTATTTCAAGCCTGGTTGGGGTCATAACGATAATATTTTTGGCACAGTTGTAGTCATTTTTTAAATTCTAGGACTTGGACTCCTGTCTTCAACTTAAGGCTATAAAGCTTAAACTAATTTCGCTTCTTACTGAAAATATCTGTGACGGCAAATGATGGAGTATACAGTGGCTCCATTCTGGACCATCTAAGTAAGTTTGATGGTAGGTTACCATTTGAAATACAAATCTGACTGTGTGAAGAGTTCGATCTTGTATCAGGTAAGTAGTACTGAAAGTGGATTATCAGTGTTGTATTTGAACTACAAAATTGACTTTGGCTTGGTGTGAAGAGCTCCATCTTGCATCATCTAAGTAGCATTGATGGTAGTTTGGGGTGTTATGTTTATGATTCAACATTGGCTTTGAATTGGGGTAAAGTTTGTTGTTGAATGAAATAGCGAGGTTTTGGGATGTCTCTTAAACGAGTGTGTGTGTGTGTGTGTGTGTGTGTGTGTGTGTGGTGTGTGTGTGTGTGTGTGTGTGTGTGTGTGTGTGTGTGTGTGTGTGTTGTGTGTGTTGTGTTGTGTTTGTGTGTGTGTGTGTATGTATGTGTGTTGTGTGTGTTTGTGTGCCTGTCTGTCTGTCTGTCTGTTAGAGAAACAGAGACAGAGACAGAGAGAAAGTGTGTGTGTGTGTGTTGTGTTATGTGTGTGCGTGTGTTGTGTTATGCTGTGTGCACGTTAGTGCGTGTGTGTTAATGTGTGTGTAGTGTGCGTGTGTGTTTGTGTGCATATGTGTACGTGTGTGTGATAAAGATAGATAGATAGATAGATAGATAGATAGAGAGAGATAGTGTATGGGTGCATGTATGTGTATGCGCGTGTGTATATATAATTATGCTCGTGCATGCATGCGCGCGTATGTGTTTGTGCATGTGTGTGGAGGTGATAGGCTGACGAAAAAACTGAATGCAGAAAGAAAAAATCAAGCCCCTGTGTGATGTAGGAGCGATCAAATAAGGCAATATTGATGGGAACAGATGACCCTAGGGGACAGCAGAGTCAGGCCGGCAAGACAGGAATGGAGCGCAATAAAATCTCACACTGGCAGAGCAGGATTATGAAAGGCCACGCGCCAGGCTAGAGAATACGCGATTTTGCCTTTTGGATATTGATCAGAGAGCTGGGCTGTAAAAATAGAATCGAACGGGACAGGTTTTATGATAGGAACGATGAATCAAAGCAAACAAAGCATTGCACAAGCGCAACAATAACAGCAACGCATGTTGTGAAATTGTGCCGTTTTATGATCGATCAACGCGCATCATTGTTAATGTAGAGTTTGTCGAGAAGCTTATGAGCCCTTATATTATATTACATACACGTCGGGCATGACAGGTAAATTATTTTGTAAGCAATGATTTCGTTAACAAATCACATTTGCTAGATCATTCAGAAGTTGCTTAGTAAAATAGATGTATGAGTGAATAGATCAAAAATAAATACAACACAAACATAACGAAAAGTTAAGAAAATTAGACAAGCAACCAACAAACTTTGAATAAGCAGCGTAAACATGAATACATTCTAGCAATAGCAAAGACAACAGAACCATTATTACAATGCAGATTTTAAAAAACTGGGGGAAAGAAACTAACACGGATATCGTTATTTCTTAATATAAAACACAGACAAACGAAATATAAAAATAAATAACAAACCCACCCAATAGGTCAACAAAATCGATGATAATTATAATCATTGGTAAATAAAAACAAAGAAATACAAGTAAAGAGAGAGAGAGAGAGAGAGAGAGAGAGAGAGAGAGAGAAGGAGAGAGGAGAGAGAGAGAGAGAGAGAGAGAGAGAGAGAAAAGTTGAGGAAAGAAGAAAACCCAGGCACTCCCAGGTGGGTCGATGCGGGGCTGTCAGATCACAAGCACAAGACTCTAACCACCAGGCCATCCCGTCCCCTAGTCTGTTACAATAGACTGTAGGATGTAGGGCAGCAACAGAGAAAGTCTGATAGAGGACCACACCTGACTCTGAACACACATGATTGACACTGAGTAAACAAAACAAAACAAAACAAAACAAAACTTAACCCCAAAAACGAGGCATTAGACTTTTATTACAAAAAAACACCCACTCAGAATATCCCCCCCCCCCCTCCTTTCTTCAAGGAGAGAGAGAAGAGAGAGAGAGAGAGAGAGAAGAGAGAGAGAGAGAGAGAGAGAGCAGAGAGAGAGAGAGAGAGAGAGGAGAGAGAGAGGAGAGAGAGAGAGAGAGAGAGGAGAGAGAGAGAAGAAAGAGAGACAGAGCAGAGAGAGAAGAGAGAGAGAGAGAGAGAGAGAGGAGCGGAGACAGAAAGACGAGACAGACAGAGAGAAGAGAGCGAGAGTGAGAGAAGGAGAAGACAGACAGACAGAGCAGAGAGAGAGACGAGAGAGAGAGAGAGAGAGAGCAGAGAGAGAGCAGAGAGAGGAGAGAGAGAGAGAGAGAGAAGACGAAGAGAGAAAGAGAGAGAGAGAGAGAGAGAGAGAAGAGAGAGAGAGGAGAGAGAGAGAGAGAGCGAGAGAGAGAGAGAGCGAGAGGAGAGAGAGAGAGAGAGAGAGAGAGAGAGAGAGCGAGAGACAGAAGACATAGGACAGACAGAGAGAAAGAGGGAGATATAGAGACAGGGAGAGAAGAAGAGAGAGAGAGAGAGAGAGAGAGAGAGAGAGAGAGAGAGAGAGAGAGAGAGAGAACACGACACTTCAGTTACAAAAAGAGGGCTTATAAACTACCCTACACACCCCTACGCCCTGAAAAACCCCCACCAACAACAAAACACAAAAAACCTAAAACGTTGTAGTGTGAACACAGACACTCAACCCGATTCTCACCCCCCTTTTGATATACAATCCTCCTCCCCTGAATGCCACAGAACCCTAGACCAACAAAGTGGACAACACAGACCATAGATATCATTGACGTCACTTCTGTCTAGGCTTTGGGGAAGATCATTAGGAGCGTAAATATGGCAAATTCGGCCACATCACGCTAAGGACAAAATAAGATAGAGGTGTATGTGCACGTGGTGTGATGACAACCAATGAAATACCAGACAGTTCATAACACACGCTTGGCCATGCCAAAACAGAACTTAACCAAGGAAGGGGTAGTGTACATAGGTGAAGGCAGTGTTTGTCATTTACTCTGGTTTGTCATTAACTCTGTTTTGTCATTAACTCTGCTATGGGGTGGTGCTTCTTCATCGATCCAACCCCACTTCAATCTGTCTTCATTTCACCCTGTCAAAGGAACAAGTCTATCAGTTTTCTGAAAACCCTTCAAGAAGAAAAGTATCCCGAACAGAAGGAGACACAGAAAATGGGTCCTCTGCTCGCTATTAAGAATCTTATGGGTGACACAGCTGAACATAACTGGCCATTTTTGGATTTTTTTTCTACCTGCCTGAAGATGCTGGGGGCCTGTCGGTATAAAACGAGCAACCCCACCTTCTGGAAATTCTGTGCTAAGAATTTCTTCTTTTCTATCCCTCTGTTTCTGCCTTGCTCCTGTTCGTCATATCACCTCTTTCTTCTCTATTTTCGACCATCTTTGTCTATACGCCTGCCTTATTTTCCAAGAAAGACCTAAAATATAACAATTCTCTCCCATGCTGAAGTTGGATGCACTAGGCATGACATGTGAGGCGCTAAATGGCAGGGTAACGCATTTTCGCTCATATGACAGACAACAGTAGTTGCTGTCTGAGTGTTCAACAAAGAAGAAGAAGAAGATAGAAAAGGAGAAGAAGGAAGTGAAAGAAGAAGAAGATAAGAGGAAGTAGAAGAAATAGAGGAAGATAATGAAGAAGGAAAGAAAAAGAAGAACAAGAACAAGAAGAAGAAGTGAAAGAAGGAGAAGGAAAAGAAAGACAAAGAAGTGAAGGAAGGAGAAGAAGAAGTATTCATTATACTCAAAAGGCAAGCAACCACTACACTAAGCCAAATCCATTACATCTCAATCACTAACGCTCTAGTACAGAAAGCTATCATGAAAAAACCCAAAACAAACCCCAAACACCTGAAAACAGAAAACCTATTTAACCACCGCTACAGACACAGAGAAAAGATAAGGAGTTTTCAGGTAAAGGGAGATGTCTAAGCCGCAGGGCACTCTCCTTCACAGATTAGGCCCAGGCAAGTTTTCCAAAGCGCACCTCTGAAGAAAGATAATGACAGTTTACCACAAATTGACTGGCTTTACCTATCATCAGACCTTAATGAGCTTTGGCCAGGGGTGAAGCAACAGGAGACAGGATCAGTGACGTAATCTTATCCAATCAAAAAGAAAGGTGGAAAAGAACACGTGATGTGAAGACAACCAATGAGAGGTGGGCACACTGTGAACTCCTTACAAAGGCGAAAACAGAAGGGTGGACAGTACCTGTGTAGTGATATCCTGTTTTCATTAACTTGGCAACCCTGTTCGATTCATTTGATGTGATCCCACTTCAATTTGTCTACATGGGGGCTGGATAAAAGGAAACAAGTCTATTGGTTTTCTGGACAAAAAGAATATCCTTGACCGAAGGAGAGGGACAGCACATGGGCATGTGTTGTCCATTTTTAGGATTGGATGGGAGGCATAGATGAACATTGCTAACCATTTTGCATTCGATTTCCTCTGGACTTGGGGAAGAAGAAAAAACAGCGACATCATTTTTTCTGTCTGTCCCCTAGCTGTCTGAAGAAACAATTCATGGTAAGAGAGAGAGAGAGAGAGAGAGAGAGAGAGAGAGAGAGAGAGAGAGAGAGAGAGAGACAGACAGACAGACAGACAGACAGACTTAGAGACAGAGAGAGAGAGGTTATTTGTGGCATAGACAAGTTTTCCAATATGTGTTCATAAACAGAAAGGTAGCATCTAAACAGGATGTAACAGAGTCCATCATCATCATCATTAGCCATTACACCCAGCGGTGTGTAGGGCAGCAATAAAGCGCTTCCACTCCTGCCTATTCTGGGCCAACCTAGTCACTGATCCCCAAGAGTGCTGCATGGCCTTCATCTCACTTTCTACAGTTCTTCTCCACGTTGCTTTTGGTCTTCCTTTCTTTCTCCTTCCTTCTGGGGTCCAGTGCAATGCTGTTCTTGCGATTAACTGTGGGTCTCTTCGGAGGATGTGCCCAATCCACTTCCACCGTCGTCTGGTGATGATGGTTTCCATGTCTTCTTGCCTGCATCTCCGTAGTAGGTCTTCATTGGAGATCTTCTCTGGCTAAAAGATCCGGAGAATTCTTCGCAGGCATATGGTGTGGAAGGATCTAAGTTTGGTAAGCTCCACTTCCGTCATCCTCCAGCACTCAGAACCGTACAGGAGCGTAGACACAACACAGCTCTGGTATAGCTTCAGCTTGGTGTTGGTGCTGTACTGAGTTGATCTCAAGATATTGTTTATCTCCCTAAACACATTCCTGGCCTTGCCCAGTCTGTTGTGGATGTCTTCTTTTGTGCCGCCCTCTGGTTTGATGATGCTGCCAAGGTATGTGAACTTGTCTGTCTGGCGCAGGTCAGTTCCATTCACTTTCACAGGGGCTGGTGTGTTCACATTGAGCGACATTGTCTCTGTTTTCTTGGTGCTAATACGAAGCCCCACTTGCTGTCCGAATGTTTGGAGTCTGCTGGTCTTCTCCTGGATATGTAGGTGTGTGTGGGACAGCAGCGCCAGGTCATGCGCAAAGTCAAGGTCGTCTAGTGTTGAGAACAGGCTCCAGCGTCCATACTCACCTGAAAATAAGCAGTTTAGCTTCTGAAAATTCTACTACAGTTGACAGTTTTCTTGTGTAGTTTTAGAATCATGGGAAGTTCTAGCAGACATAACATAATGGAGTTTGAGGTCTGTTGTAAACGTATATGTTTTGAAATCAATCATATTTTCAGTCCAAACTATTGCTTGATTAGTATAATGTCACTAAATGTGAACAGACCTTAATCATACCACACACAAGGAACATCTTGCCCACTCTTTAAAATCCCAGCTCTACCTTTCAGAAGAGTAGGCCATAGGAACAGTTGACAAACAAAAAAACCCACATACACGCAGGTTTTCTATTTAGATACCATCCCTGAAGTCGAAATACGATGTATAGATGGTGTAGAAAAACGGTGGCACACACAAAACCTGAAGATGGGCAAACCTTGGAGCTCTAGCTGAGGACAGAAACCAAGACCAGTTCCCTGTCCACGTTTCAGGTCTTGCGATACAACACTTGTGACGAACAGGGGTCTCTGTGCTGGTTAAGCTGGGTTGAGTGAAGTGGAGACAGCAAGAACAGGCCTGACAAAGACGAAGAGGCAGCACAACAAAATGGAAGATGTGTATCGTATGACTAAAGTCTGGTCACATCTAGTGATATTAGACTATAGGAAATCCTAGAACTGGCATTAGTCTTGTTTTCTAGACATAATCATGTTGTTACTATAGAATTCAAACGCCTTGGTGTCATATTCGGTCAAACCTCCAATGCTTCTTTAAGTTGATGCCCAAGACATATCAGCTCATCTGCTCCCATAACACTCTCCAGTTTCGTAAGGGCACTGCATTGACGAACGTTGCACCAGTTGGCTCCATTTGCCGCGGTTGTGGGCAAGTGCCTGGGTTGTGGAGAAGCTCTTCCCAGTCCAGTCAGTGATGTTGTCTGCCCATTTCTTCTTTGGCCTGCCTTGCCTTCTCTTCCCCAATACATAGTCTGAACCATTTCAATGCAGTTTCAAGAATGGTTAATGTAGATCTAGTACAGTCAGTAGAAGTAATAGGATCTACAGTTTTGGTTTAAAAAATTATGTCAAGGATAATGAAATAAGCACTTATGTACTTTTTTACACCACGTCCCTGTGTGTATTCGGTTTTGTAAATTTTGTCATCTGTTCCCACCAGCACACAATGGCCTACTCTTACAAAAAAGAAGAACAGGATTTAACGTGTGCACAACATGTTCTGCGTGCGTTCGCACACGGGACCTCGGTTTATAGTCTCATCCGAAGGACTTTGGGGAGAGTAGAGTCGGCACTGATGTTAACGCCAGAAGAAAATAT
>CM054147.1:55190017-55197517 GCA_028751875.1 Rapana venosa | reverse complement strand
CACACACACACACACACACACACACACACACACACACACACACACACACACACACACACACACACACACCACATGGACGCACACATACATGAAGGCACGCAGAGAAAACATAGGCACATTAGGCTATCTTGCAAAAAAGTGTCACGGTATGCCCTAGGTTATACCAGCCCCTCCCCTTATGTCTCTTCTCCTCTTCCCTTTCCAGTCTTTTATTTCTGTTTTTCTTTTCTAATGTCCTTCTATTATCCTTTTCTTAATATTCCTTCAGTTGTCCTTCTCTTCCATTGTCCTTCCATTGTCCATCGCTTCCATTGTCCTTCCATTGTCCATCACTTCCATTGTCCTTCCATTGTCATTTGTTCCATTGTCCTTCCATTGTCCATCGCTTCCATTGTCCTTCCATTGTCATCTGTTCCCGTGCTCTTCCATTGTCCATCACTTCCATTGTCCTTCCATTGTCATCTGTTCCCGTGCTCTTCCATTGTCCATCACTTCCATTGTCCTTCCATTGTCATCTGTTCCCGTGCTCTTCCATTGTCCATCACTTCCATTGTCCTTCCATTGTCCATCACTTCCATTGTCTTTCCATCGTCCTCCTCTTCAATCGTCAACTTGTCTTCCTTTTTTCAAGCGACGTTTTGCTTCCATTGTCTTTCTATTGTCTTCCACTTCTATTGTCCTTCTATTGTCTTCCACTTCTATTGTCCTTCTATTGTCTTTCACTTCTATTGTCCCCCTATTGTCTTCCACTTTCGTTATCCTTCCATTGTCCTTTTTCATTGTCCTTCTCTTCCATTGTCCCTTTACTGCCTTCCTTCTGCATTGTCCTCCTCTTCCATTGCCCTATTGTCTCCCTTTTCCGTTTTCGTTCTATCTGTCTTTTTCCCCATTGCCCTCCTCTTCCATGGTCCTTCTATTTTCACCTCTTTGATTATTGTGCACCTCTTCCATTGTCCTTATGTTGCCCTTCTCTTCCATTGTTCTTCCATTGTCCTTCTCTTCCATTGTCTTATTGTCTGCCCTTCATTGTCTTCTTTTTCCATTGTCCTTGTATTGTCATCATCTTTCATTGTCTTTCTATTGTCTTCCTCTTCCATTGTCCTTCCAATGTCTTTCTATTCCATTGTCCTCATCTTTCGTTGTCATTCTATTACCCTCTTCCATACTCCTCAGCTTCCATTGTCCTTCTATGATCTATCTCTTCCATTGTCCTTGTCTTCCAATGTCCTATTGTTATCCTATTCTCTTGCTTTTTTCTCGCTCGATTTTTCTTAGCATTGTTTTATTTTTTTCTTCTTTATTATTATCTTCTTCTTCTTCTTCTTCTTCTTCTTCTTCTTCTTCTTCTTCTTCTTCTTCTTCTTCTTCTTCTTCTTCTTCTTCTTCTTCTTCTTTTTCTCTTTCTTCCACTGTTCTTTGCAGTTCTTCTAAACAATGACCTTTCACTGACATTTAAGGATTGAGAAGAAGAAGCAGCCTCGCTCATTGTCTTGTTTCCTTCCCTGAAATGTCACCTCCTGTTTTCCTTGTGGCAAGGCTTTTTCTAGCGACTGTTTCTCTCTTTCACCACAGCTACTGCTAATAGTGATTGATCCTGGTTGGTATGTGTGTTCAGTGTGTGTGTGTGTGTGTGTGGTGTGTGTGTGTGTTGCTCAGTGTGTGTGTGTGTGTGTGTGTGTGTGTGTCTGTGTGTGTGTGTGTCTGTGTGTGTTTGTGTGTTGCTGTAACAACTTATTCTTGTATTGATTGGACTATTTCCGAGGTCGGATTGTGGATACCTTCATGGTGGGCGAAACCCGTCGCATAAGCAAAATGTCACTATTGGGAAAAGCTCTGAGGCGTAGTCGAGGAACGGGAGTAAGAATATTGACTAATTGATTGGCTTATTGATTAATTGATTGACTGATTGATACGAAGGAAAACAGAAAGAAAAGAAAAAGCTAGTAAAAAATGAAAGATAGGGAGAAAGAATGAAACAAATGGAGGAAAAAATGACAGAAGAAAACGAAAAAAACCCTTAAAGTTACAACTAGTGCTTCGTACAACTTAAAGCGAATTTGTTGTTTCCTCGCATCATTTTGATTAGGATAAAAAACATACTTGTTGTGTTTTTATGTCATGCACATACAACTTTAACAGGTTATCTTTTTAAATCAATAATTTCAAAAATATTTTAGACATGGTGCGATGCATTCTAAAATGTGCGACTGACAAAACTGTATGTCTTTGATAAGAATCAGCTACTTTTGAATATTATCACACACATTTACGGCAGCATCAACAGCTCTCAGCGGCAAAACGTTAAAATAACTATCATAATATTAACAGATGTTGTTAAAAGGGTGGAGGTATAATACCTCCTGTCTCTGAGACAACCTCCAAGCTGCGGAGCACAATCAGAACAGCAGAGGTGTGGCCTCTGTAAAGTGGCTGGAACAATTCTGGTTTTTCCCAAATTAGAAAGAAGAGCTTGCTTTTCTGCTCTGCTCGCAAGGGAGGTAATCCTTATTATCGTCCTGTTGCACACGTTTTAAAAAAAAATCGATGACAAATTTAGAGTAACTTCACCTTATCTATCTATCTATCTATCTATCTATCTACCTACCTACCCACCCATCTATCTATCTATCTATCTATCTATCTATCTGTCTGTCTGTCTATCTATCTATCTATCTATCTATCTATCTGTCTATCTATCTATCTATCTACCTATCTATCTATCTATCTACCTATCTATCTACCTACCTACCTACCTACCTGTCTGTCTGTCTGCCTATCTATCTGTCTCTCTCTCTCTTTCTCTCTCTATATATGTATATATATCAACATACATATACACACACACACACACAGACACACACACACACACACACACACACATATATATATATATATATATATATATATATATATATATATATATATATATATATATATATATATATATATATATATATATATATATATATATATATAAAAGTCCTAGATAAATAACATAAAACAATCTCAAATCAGCAGATAAAAAATGTCATTCTACTGCAATAATAGGATAATCAAGGTGGTAACTATCGAGTTTTAACAGCTCAGACGCACGTGACAACCAAGGGACGCTACTGGTATTGATTCAGACAGGGTGGCGAGCACGAACAGTAACAATGCCAGATCCATCACCCGCTTAAATGACTAGTGTTGCTGTCTGTCCGTGTACACTATCAACAAACCAGTTAGCAGACAAACAACTAAAACAATAAAAAAAGACAAAAAATCAACCCTAAAAACAAACAACAGCAACAAAACAGGTTAATTCGACACCACGAACAAAACCCAGTAAGGTGATACATTTCTGACTTCGAACAAAAAAAGAAAAAAAAAACAACCCCGAAAACAAAACAAACCAAAACCAAACCCCAAGTTAATTCGACACGACAAAAACAGTTCTGATGATTATAGCCTAGGAAATTCAAGCACCCTGATCAAATCGCAAAGCATTACAAGTAATTTATCCTTGTTTGGACTTTTTTCCTGGACAGTACTTCTTCATCTCCTCAGTAGTTATCAAATTCCCTGTATTCAACACACAATTTCCATTCGACACCTCCCTGCTCTTCTCATCAGCCTTTGGATGCTGGGAAACTGATCTCAGCGGTGCTGGTCTCTCAAGACCAGTCTCTGCAATGAAGTGTCACCTTACGGACAACACTGTTCTTTCCCTTTCTGTCGTCTGTAAGAGGTGGCGGGGCGTCTGTCAGTGCTGCTTTCTGTGAGGATGGTCATGAAAGGTCGTGGAAGCTGAAGCAGCCGTGGACAGGCAGTAGAAGATCGGTTTCTGTTCAGTTCCATGTGTACTTTCTTTCAGTTTCTTTTTCTTTCTCTTGCTAGTGCCATGAGGTTTTGAGATTTTGCGTATGTGACCGATTTGATTTTGTGTCCATGATTTGTAGCCATAATCCGACGGGTTTGAGATTTTGGGTATGTGATCGTGTTTTTTTGTCCACCATGAAGGTAGCTGAATTCCGACTTCAGGGATGTATGCTGGGTGTGTTCGTGTTTCTGTAACCCACAGAATGCTGATATGAGCTACATGATCTTTAACGTGTATGTTTGATCTTCTCCATGTGTTTATACATAAAGGGAACAGGGCAGTGGCAAGGGGACAGCCCTGATATGGCCTGTCTGATCTGCGGGGCTATAAACAACAA
The DNA here is from genome assembly GCA_028751875.1 of Rapana venosa. Classification (NCBI taxonomy): domain Eukaryota; kingdom Metazoa; phylum Mollusca; class Gastropoda; order Neogastropoda; family Muricidae; genus Rapana; species Rapana venosa. The sequence continues at coordinate 55,193,318 of CM054147.1, read as the reverse complement.
GATTGGACTGAGTTACATAGGAAGGCACTGGCAGGTCTACACTTGAAGTTGACCTGAAAGATCGTAAAAAAATACCCACCCTCATTTAACCAGACACCGTAAAGATTCGAACCCACGACTTCAAGGACCTATGGGATTGAAGTCGTGCAGTCTTAACCACTCGGCTATAGCGTCTGTCCATGTGTAAATGAAGCCACAATTGGGGTGGTTTTTAAAGTGCGTTCCATCACTTTGATAATGAAGGATGATAGACACTGAGATAGCAATATACAATCCGCTGGAGGCAGTTTATATTTGATTTCATGCGTATATGACAACGCGTTCATAAACATTTGATCTTATTTTCAAACAAAAAAATGTTGCTTTAAGCAAAGACAGGAAGTCTGAAAAATAACAGAAAAGAAAAGGAAGCATACAAGACAAATCAGAACTGAAACAAGTCGAAAATCAAGTGAGCAAAAAAGCCAAACTCAAACTTATCCCCAGCTTCAGTTTATACACTGCAAGTTATCAGCATTAACATCCACTATGACATCTAAAAAATACCCAACTATAACAACGGCGTAAAACATGGTTCAACAATACACGTTCATACTGCTGTTACAGCTTTATATAACAACTCTAATAATATATTCCAGACACAAACGCTGTAATACCAATCGAAAACACACACAACACACACACACACACACACACACACACACACACACACACACACACACACACACACACACACACACACACACACACACACACACACACACACACACACACACACACACACACACACACACACACTGCATAAGACAGCTTTCTCAGAAACAGATCCTGGCTTTGCACAACTTTAAACCCAAAACCCTCTCTCAGCTCAAAAGTTGACACGCAACCTCCACCCCTCCCCCTTCACCCCCTCATCCCCCCTCCCCCCCACCCCTCCCCCTCTCCCATGCCTGCACAAGACAAGGCATTTGCATTCGCAGTCAAGATCAGGCTCTGCTCATCACGTCTGCGTTGTCCTTTCAATATTGGACTCCAGAGTCTTCAGCATCTGGCCAAGAGAGGTCGTCTGCTAAGTCCCCTCTGTGCATCAGCAAATGTCTATGATGGAGCGTTGTCGCCTTTCCGCAAAGAGTCTGTCTCTCCCTTTCTCTCTGCCTCTCTCTCTGTCTGTCTCTGTCTCTCTCTCTCTCTTCTTCTCTGGGTGGCCGTGATGACAGCTTGGTAGACTTTTTTGATGGAGTGGCAACATTTGAAATCCTCTCTGAGCTACCCCCTGGCAAAGATAAATGTGAGAATGGGGAGTTGGGAAGGGGAGTGGAGTGATTCTGATTGGGGTGGCATTTTTGTGATGAGAGTGTGGTGAAATTGGAAATTGTGGATCTGGAGGGTGGTGGAGGAAGCTGGTTCCAAAATCTTCAGTGATGCTACCCACAGCCTACAAGAGTACGGGATAGGTGAAGGTGAAAGATGTTGATAGTTGGACCTTAAGATGTCACCATGTATGCAGCGAAAAACTAAATCTTTTATTTCGAGGATACTGGAATCAGAACGCATGTGCTTTTCTAACATTCAGTCTCTGTGTGTATGCAGTTTGGCCAATTTTGTCATCCGTTCCCACCGGCACACAATGGCCTACTCTTCCGGAGCGGAATCGGTTTCAACGTGTGCGCCAGATGTTCTCTGTGTGTTCGCACACAGGCCTCGGTTTATCTTCTCATCTAAAGAATTATAAGATCATGAGAAAAGGTATATGTTCGCTGTTAATGAAGTCTTGTGATTATTGAACAGACCAGGAACACACGATTCAGGGTTGGTACGTGGTTGGTCAGTGCACTGAATTTAACTCTGAGAATAATGTGAAAGTGGCGTGATGAAATAGTTTACCGTAGGCCGTGTTAGCAAGCACATAATATCAGGTACTCGGGCTATCATTACATCCCTAGGGAGTGTTTAAGCTCTTAATATATGTTGTTGTTGTTGTGCGTTCCCCAGCTTAACACTCTGGGGGTCACCCAGAACGTGCACTCTGACTCACTTACTCATCCCACCTGAGAATCACTGTGAGATTGAAATTGCACACGGAACAAGTTTGCGTGTAAGACTGTCTTTAAGTACCTCGCCATACAGGAAGCCATACTCCAACTTCAGAGGATTTTTTCTTCGTTAAAGGAGAGTACAGGTTGTTATGTTAAGAGCTTGTCATGGCTGAAGGCAATCTCAACACAACATTTCACAACATAACAACATTTTAGTGTAGGACTTGGCAATTAGCTGACATCGATAACTGACACAGCCTTTAGCCTGGGCCAGAGCTCTTAGTGCATGACTGTTTTCCTGAATGTTATTGATTTGGTAAAAAACTATCTTCAGCATATTTGCGAGATGTTTGCGTCGGGAAAGAACAAATGCTTTGGAGAAGAAAAGATATCTACTTAAGGGCTAAACTTGTCATTAAATTTATACTTAATCAATACAAAAACCATGAGAAAATGTTCACATTGTTATTGTACAGAATGAAGCTCTTGGCAAAGAAACCATTTAGTGTAGCTGTGCAATATGATTATTTGAATAAAACAAAGATTATCAATATTGGAAGTTTCACTCAAAATCTACTTCTGTCTATATGTCCACTCCAAGGTATATCTTCCGTAAGGCGAGTTATTATTCTACTGGTGCATTCTCTTGTATCATATATCTTCGCCTTGTATACCACTTGAAGTGATAGCAGATTTCTCTGCTTGAAATTCGGGGGATGCTCTTTCCGGGGAAGAGTTCAACGCCACGAGAGAGAATTAAGACTATCTCTATCTATCTATCTGTCCCGTAGTCTGACGACCGTGGGGGCACCCTCAAAGACTCAGCAACCAGTTCCCTCCATTCTTCTCTCTGTTCTGCCTTTCTCAGGGTTTTGTTGAGTTCTAGGCCTGTCCATTCACTGATGTTATCCTCCCAGCTCTTCCTTGGTCTGCCTCTTCTTCTTCCTCCTTGGACATTAAGACTACAAGGATGAAAAGAGCCATTGAGCTGTGATACCATAAAACATGCTGTGTCCGGTTTGTGTTTTTATATTCCAGCTGTATTTGGCAAACGAGATACTCATAGGTAGTTCTGGAAAAAAATAGAATCATTATATATTTTTGGTTACTGCATGCAGCTTCTGACTAGTTTGGGAATGGATTTGTTTTTTGATTAGAGAGTAGGCTGTTCACTGTCTCCATGGAATAACAGTGTCCCTAAATAACTTGGTTATGTATACTACTTGTGAGTTGGACACTTAACCTGCGTTTAGGTAAATGTACAC
>CM054147.1:55182517-55185017 GCA_028751875.1 Rapana venosa | reverse complement strand
GAACTTCTGCTTTGAAGAAATTGTATTTCTTTTAATGTTTTAACTTCTGCCTTGAAGAAATTGTATTTCTTTTATGGTTGAACTTCTGCCTTGAAGAAAAAATGTGTACATGACTGGAGCAATGATGTTTATTATTATCAAGTCACATACTGAGAGAGATTATAACAGGAAAAATTACGCCAATGGTTGCTGGTAAGACAGTTTACATCAAAGTTCAATTCCCATAACTGGCTGTATAATTGTGTGGAAAACGTCTTTGACTGATGGTGAATAAATAGGGATGAAAGATTAGGGTGACTTTAGGAAAGAATTCATGATCAGAAGCAATCTTAAAGGGGAAGTAAGTGTCTACTTTAAAATATCTGTAAGGAGATTCTTCCCTTGAAAGTTTAAGTGGCTTCCTTGTTAGTGTTGCAGAGTGTATATTGTTCTTGTTCTTTTCTGTCCTGCTTCTTCTTCTTCTTCTTCTTCAGGATTCTTCTTCTTCTTCTTCTTCTTCTTCTTCTTCTTCTCTTCTTCTTCTTTTTTCTTCTTCTTCATGATTCTTTTTCTTCTTCTTCTTCTTCTTCTTCTTCTTCTTCTTCTTCTTCTTCTTCTTCTTCTTCTTCTTCTTCTTCTTCTTCTTCTTCGTGTTGTTGTTGTTGTTGTTGTTGTTGTTGTTGTTGTTGTTCTTGTTCTTCTTCTTCTTCTTGCTGTTGTTGTTGTTGTTGTTCTTCTTCTTCTTCTTCTTCTTCTTCTTCTTCTCCTTTTTCTTCTTCCTCTTGTTGTATAAGAGATAAATGCGTTGTGCTGCCGTTAAGCGCCTGACAAGTCAGGCCCAGCGCATCCAACTTCTTGGTGGGAGAGAATCGTTATTTTTTAAGTCTTTTGGGGGAAAGGCAGGGGAATGGACCACGAAGGCAGAAAATAAACAAGAAGGAGGTGACAGGAAGACAAGGAACAAGGCAGAAAAAAAGAGAGGGATAGAAAAGAGGGAATTCCTAGCACAGAAATTCCAAAAGGGGGGAGGGTGGGGGATGTTACTTTTACTGACAGTCCCCCAGTATCCCCACCTGGATGGAGGGGGGGGGGGGAGGCGTTAGTGTCTGTGTATACTACAGCAGTTAATAGCCACTTCAGCTTCATTGTCTCCCCTCTCACCCTTTCTTAATTGACTACCCTCTGGCCATTTCTCAATTGTCTCCCATCTTGCCTTTTCTCAATTATGTCCCCTCCCACCCTTTCTCAATTGTCTCCCATTCTCACAATTTCTGAATTTTTTACCCTCTCGCCTTTTTTTTCAATTGTCACCCATCTCACCCTTTCTGAATTGTCTCCCGTCTCACCCTTTCTCAATTGTCTCCCATTCTCGCCCTTTCTTAATTGTCTCCCATCTTGTTTTTCTGAATTGTCTCCCATCTTTCCTTTTCTGAATTGTCTCCCATCTTGCCCGTTCTGAATTGTCTTCCCTCTTGTCCTTTCTGACCTCTCTTTCTCTCCACCTCTTGACCCCCAGTGATTATTCTTCCCCCTCCCCGCTCCCCCAGCCCCCACCTCCCTCCCCTGTGCCCCTCCATTCTGTTTACTTTTTTGTGTTTTCTGTTTTGTTTTTTGCCAAAGTACACAACCTCTGTGTGTGTGTGTGTGTGTGTGTGTGCTGGGCATGTGTGTATACATTTGAATTTGTAAAAACTGTCAATTGTAACTGGTTGCATGTGTTAGAGTAGGATGAATGCAAGCGCTTTGATTTGTTTTGCAAGGTATAGCGTATATAAATTCCATTTATTATCATTATTATTTTCTTTGCTTTATTCCTTTTTTGACGTGTATATCATGTTTGATTGAAAGACGAACAAAAAATCAAATTTCGTCAACATGTCATCAAATTACGTCAATAAATAATCACATTACTTCCATGAATAACCAAATTACTTGTTTGGGTTTGTGTCTGTATTGTTTGTTTCGGGGTTTTTTTCTTCTTTTTTCTGTAAATCACAATGTTGTTATACAACGCATTGTATCTGCTTTGCTGTTTTAGTCTGTTCATGTTGATTCGAACCAAATAATGTGGAGACATTCGTCACAGTTTGTTCACACCTCTGTAGCAGGGATCGTGATAATGTGATTATGATTATGCTACCCTGTCACATTTATACAAGTCGGTTGTTATTATTATAACAAAAGAAAAAAATAACACTGAAAAAGCATGCATTCTCTAAACTGGAGAGAAGCATGCTCTGTTAAAACACAGATTGTAAGAAAATTATTTTTAATCTTGTTGTTTAATGATAGCTTCTTGCAAAGCTGTAGAGAAGAGAAAGGGGAGATAAACACACACACACACACACAAACGCGCCCACGCGCACACACATACACTTATTTTGTTTGATATCACTTCATGTGTAAAGACGTGAAATTAATTTTGTTTTAAAACCACGCACAACACACACACACACACACACACACACACACACACACACACACACACACACACACACACACACACACAAAGGAAATATTG
>CM054147.1:55160017-55175017 GCA_028751875.1 Rapana venosa | reverse complement strand
ATGAGAGAGAGAGAGAGAGAGAGATCACATTCTTTTATTTCGAGGATAATGAATCCCGTTTGGACCCAAAACTTTTCCGCCATCAAATAGACCATGAGTGGTGGTCTGGGCGCTAGTCTTCCGCATGAGACGATAAACCGAGGTCCCGTGCGTTATACATAACTATTTAGCGAACGTAAAAGAACCCACGGCAACAAGAGAGTAACCACTGGCAAAATTATGTAGAAAAAAGCCACTCTGACAGGGAAACAAATACAGCTGCAGACAGGAAAAAGATAAAAAGGTGGCGCTGCTCTTGTGGCGACGCGCTATCCCAGGGGAGAGCAGCCCAAATTTCACGCAGAAGAATCTGCCGCGACTTAAAGTGGTATCTATCTATCTATCTATCTATCTATCTATCTATCTATCTATCTATCTATCTATCTATCTATCTATCTATCTATCTATCTATCTACCTATCAATCTATCTATCTATCTATATATCTATCTATCTATCTATCTATCTGTCTGTCTGTCTGTCTGTCTGTCTACCTGCCTGCCTGCCTGCCTGCCTGCCTGCCTGCCTGCCTGCCTGTCTGTCTGTCTGTCTGTCTGTCTGTCTGTCTATCTATCTATCTATTCCAATTATTCCTTACAAATGAACCCCAACTACTACAACACAAAACAACGTAAAAGTACCTCACTCTTATAAGACCTCAAGTTCTCAAAGAAAAAAACAACACACCCAACAGTACTTAAGTTTACCCACTAACAAGAACCATCACCTCCTCATCATTTGCACTCTACAGAGTCTACAAAACATCCAATACACCCCCTCTCTCTGTCTCTCTCTGTCTCTCTGTCTGTCTGTCTGTCTCTCTCTGTCTCTCTCTGTCTCTCTGTCTCTTTGTCTCTCTGTCTGTCTGTCTGTCTGTCTGTCTGTCTGTCTGTCTGTCTCTCTCTCTCTCTCTCTCTCTCTCTCTCCCCTCTCTCTCTCTCTCTCTCTCTCTCTCTCTCTCTCTCTCTCTCTCTCTCTCTCTCTTCTGGCAGTAAACACGATCTCTATGGCATCGCGCTTAAGACAGGTCTCTACTAATGCGTGTTGGCTTGCATTGTGGAGGTCTTTTGTCTGCTCTGTTGTTGTGGAGCGAAGCAGGGGGTACGGCTGGGTTTCCTGCGGCTGGTGGGCTTCCTGGCTGCTTTTGTTTTACTTCCATCATGTTGGTAATAGTACTTCTGAGGTGGGGGTGGGTGGAGGAAGGGGTAAAAGGGGATGCGGGGGGTTGGAGGTAGTAAGGTTGTTGGGTTTTTTTTTACAGTGGTTGGGGTGATTATTTTATTTACTATTTATTTATTTTATTTATTTATTCATTCTTTTATATCGAGGATAATGGAATAAGCAGTTATGTGCTTTTTCACATCCAGTCCCCGCGTGCATGCAGTTTTGTAAATTCTGTCATCTGTTCCCAACCGGCACACAATGGCCTACTCTTACGAAAAGCGGAACAGGATTTAACGTGTTTGCGCAAGATGTTCTGCGTGCGTTCGCACACGGGACCTCGGTTTATAGTCTCAGTCGAAGGACTTTTGGGGAGAGTGGAGTCTACACTGATTTTAACTCCAGGGGGAAACATTCCCCTTGAACGGGAATCGAACCCGGGTCGTCAGATTGCGAGCGCAATGTTCTAACCACTAGGCTGTCCCGTCCCCCGTGGTTGGTTGGGTAGCGAGTCTGTGTGGAAATTAATGGCGCTAGTTATTTGAGAAGGTTAGTTACCCTGTAACGAGATGGGATGAAAGTAGTGTATTAGTTAGGGCATGGATGGACAGTCAGTAAGGAGTCTGTGTGAAAATAGAATAATGGTTATGGCATGGATGGACAGTCAGCACATAGTTTATATGAAAATAGAATATCATTTATGGAATGGATGGAAAGTCAGTATGGAGTCTGTGTGAAAATAGAATAATGGTTATGGCATGGATGGATAGTGAGCCCATAGTTTATATGAAAATAGAATATCATTTATGGAATGGATGGAAAGTCAGTATGGAGTCTGTGTGAAAATAGAATAATGGTTATGGCATGGATGGATAGTGAGCCCATAGTTTATATGAAAATAGAATATCATTTATGGAATGGATGGAAAGTCAGTATGGAGTCTGTGTGAAAATAGAATAATGGTTATGGCATGGATGGATAGTGAGCCCATAGTTTATATGAAAATAGAATATCATTTATGGAATGGATGGAAAGTCAGTAAGGAGTCTGTATGGAAATAGAATACTGTTTACGGCATGTGCTCGATACACAGCTACATAAAAAATATAATGCTATTTATGACAAGGGCTGGATACTCAGTGGCAAGTCTTTATACAAATAGTCTATTATTGATGGCATGGCTGAATGCTCAATAACAAGTATATATAGAAAGTAGAATAATGTTTATGACATGGCTTGATACTCAGTGGCAACTCTATATAAAAATAGGCTATCAATTCTGGATACATAATAACAAGTCTATTATGAAAATGGAGTATTATTGATGGCATGGCTGAGTACTCAATAACAAGTTTATATAAAAATATAATATTATTGATGGCATGGCTGAGTACTCAATAACAAGTCTATATAAAAATAGAATATTATTGATGGCATGGATGAGTACTCAATAACAAGTTTATATAAAAATAGAATATTATTGATGATATGGCTGAGTACTCAATACCAAGTCTATATAAAAGTAGTCTATTATTGATGGCATGGCTGAGTACTCAATAACAAGTTTATATAAAAATAGAATATTATTGATGGCATCGCTGAATACTCAATAACAAGTCTATTATAAAAATATATTTTTTATTTAGAACATGGGCTGAATACACAATAACAAGTCTATATGAAGATAGAATATCGTTTAGGACATGACTGGAAATCAGCCACAAGTCTATATAAAACTAAAATATTATCTACAGCATGACTTGCTACTTAGCAACAAGTCTATATCAAACAGAATAGTATTTATGACAATGGATTGGTAAAGATTCTGTATGAAAATAGAGTGTTATTTATGACATGGCTGTATGATCAATAACAATTCTATATAAAACTAAAATAGTGTTTACAAAACGGGCTGACCATGTAGCAAGCCTATGTAAAGTAGAAAATTAATACAAGACTGAATGCTCCAAAACAGGCTTCTGCGGAATATAAACACTATTAAATCTTAGTGCACATCGAAACGCTCAGTATAAAGACTATGTAAAGCAGAATATGTATCTATATTTATCAACACTTCATGGTAACATGATACACAGTACATTCACAGCTGCAATCATTTATGGGTGTTGACATTTGGATGCGCTCTGTCAAACATGCATACCTTCTTTCATATGACCAAAAACGAGTCAAAAAGTAATATGAAGAAAACATATTATGAGGTAGAAGTGGCAACAATTTCTAAAATCAAGAAGAAGAAGAAGAAATGCGAACGCACGCACACAGACACACACATCGTTGGACAGAGAAAGGAAGACAACATTTACAACACTGCATACACCCGAGACTGAATGTAAAGTTTTTTAAAAGCAGATGAGTGCATATTCCATTTTTCTCGAAATAAAATAAGAACCGAATACGAATAAAAATAAATAAACAACAAGCACACGCGCGCGCGCGCGCGCGCCGCACACACACAACACACACACCCACACACACACACACACCACACACACACATACACACACACACACACAAGCCCCCACCCCCCCCCCCCCCCCCCCCCCCCCCCCCCCACACACACACACACACACACACACATACATACGCTTTTCGTAAGAGTAGACCATTGTGTGCCGGTGGGAGCAGATGACAATTTACAAAACGCATACACACAGAAACTGGATGTAAAAAACCCACATAAGTGCTTATTTCATTTATCCTCGTTTAAAAAGGGATAAAATAAAATAAAAACAAATAAAATAAAACACACCACACATACACACTCACACAATACACATTCACACACACACACACAACATACCCCCCCCCCCCCCCCAACCACACACACACACACACGCTATACACACTACCCACTCCCCCCAAACTCCCCCAACACCCCCTCACTTCCCTTTCAACCCCACACTTCTCTAGAGTGCAGATGCAATATAATATATATATATATTATATATAATATATATATATATATATATTATAAATATATATATATATTAATATATATTATATAAAAGGCATTATACTGCAAAGCGAACATGACAAGCAAATATACCCTGCACAGCGCGGTAGAAGCTTAGCTCTCCAGCCCGCACCCAAAGCTAATAGCTAAACACACTGTGGGTGACCATTGCATCCATCTTGCCGATGGTTTAATGGCTTCTTTAGAGTGTGAGTTCTGAGGATCGGGCTTAAGGGCTGTTGACACATCTCTTCTGAGCACTCCCTTCCCTCCCCTCCTCTCCTCTACCACCCCCTCCACTTTCCCCACTCCTTCACCCAAGTTAGTTCTGAGAGTGATCTTCTCCATGGAATCAGCATCTGTCTCCCTTCTTTATGGTTGAGAGAGTGTTGAAGACAGCTAGGAGACTTGATTGGGATTGGTTGATTGTTGTTACATTTGTTTTGTTGTTTTGTTTGTTGTTTTTGTTGTAGTTTGTAGTTTTGGGGAATCATTCTTGTTCTGTTTATAGATATGGGGTATTTTGTTAGTAGGTGATTTTGTTTTTTTACAAGTTTGAAAATATTCGGTTACTTGTTTTTGTTTTTGCGGGTTGTTAAATGGGAGAGAAAAGAAGAAGAAGAAGAAAAGAAGAAAAAGAAGAAGAAGAAGAAGAAGAAGAAGAAGAAGAAGAAAAAAAAGAAGAAGAAGAAGAACAAGAAGGGAAGAAGAAGAAGAAGAAAAAGGAGGAGGAGGAGAAGAAGAAGAAAAAGGAGAAGAAGAAGGAGAAGAATTGCAAAAAAAAAAGAAAAAGAGGAAGAAGAAGAGGAAGAAGAGGAAAAAAGAGGAGAAGAAGAAGAAGAACTGCAAAGAAGAAGAAAAAGAAGAGGAAAAGAAGAATTGCAAAGAAGAAGAAGAAGAAAGAAGAATTCTGAAGAAGAAGAAAAAAGAAGAAGAAAAAGAAGAAAAAACAGATGAAGAAGAAGAAGAAGGACGAACAAGTTCACATGGAATTAATATTTTTCCTTTCTGCTACCTGATTAATATTTTCACTGTTAGGACTGAGGGCAGGCAGAATAGGATGTCTGAAATTTCCCCGTTCAGATTGTGGTGAAAAGAAAAAAGTACTTTGTTTATATCACAATATATAAAAGGCAAACACGCTTACTTTTAAGATAACAAACCTACTAGCTTTTAGAACAGTTGTACAGTTGATACTGTCATGTTATATGATCAGGGATTTTTTTTAGCTTTAGACGGTGTACACAAAAAACATGTATAACACGATATCCGGTGCGTATTTCGATTTGCATAAATCTACATTTCTTTAATCTAAAAGACTGGTGTTTTTGAAATTGTCTTCACAGAAGCACACACACATGATCACATTTACAAATATAGGCACCGGTAGTCCCATATGTTTACTTAAAAGTATATAATAGACGTAAATACACACACGCACGCACCACACATTCACTCACAAACACACAAAACACGCGCGCGCGGGGAACGCACGCACACCATCCCTTCCACCCCCCACCCCAAAAACACACATCACATTCACACACACACACACTTATACACACTCCACACTTACACGCACACACACACACTTACACACACACATACACACAAACACACACATACTCACACACACATACACACACACACACACACACACACACACACACACACATCACACACACACACACACGTTATAGAACAAAGCTATTGTCAGCTTACGTTTTAAAGTCACAAAATGGGCCTGTTCTTGTCTGGGTCCTAAAGAGCAGTGAAGGACAATGGCTAGCCAGGTCAGCACTTACAGCTTGTGTGGCTGTGATGAGCTAAGCCATACAGACAGACAGACAGACAGACAGACAGGCAGACAGACAGACAAACAACACTTTAATGCACTCTTTGCAGATAAGCCTAGAGAACAATAGTCATGATTAGCAATTTGTTAAAACATGGTCACTTTGGTTGTTGGGGTTTTTCCCCTCTGTAGCAACATTTCACCAAAATGATAAACAAAACAAACAAAAAAAAGTTGAACAAAATGTTTGATTTGTGTGTGAGAACAAATTATAGAAAAAACATTAAAAAAAGAACAGTCTCCAATACTTACAACACGCAATGCAAAATCAGTTCTACCCTACAGCCCGTCGATTTGTAAAAAAAACACCCAACCCGATAATCAAGCTTCAGTTTTAAACATAGTGTGTATTCCAATTTCTTCACACCGCAAAAGAGACAATCAAAAGATAAACACAGAACGCAACCCATCTACCACCTCCCATAAAACAAACTTTAACTCAACACCAAAACATGGAATGAAATTTCTGGCCTAAGATAAATACAGAATGCAAAATAAAACCAGCACTTTAACCCCAAATCCAAAGCATTAATCATTGTGTTTATTGTCATTAATCATTTAATCATTGTGTTTATTTTCGTAACCAAGATATACACAGAATGTGCACCCTCCCACCAACTCTCACCCCAAACCAAAAGCTTCTTAATCACTATGTTTACTTTCCTAACCCAACAATCATCAACAACAATTACGTTCGCTACCACAATTTCTCTTATTGCCCTTTTACCTCCCAACTGTTTGCATGGCAACTTGATCTTCAGGACAAACCAATTCACTGGCCCCAGTAACGAACGCCAGTGTCCCCAATGGGGCTTGGTGAGGTGTTTCCTGTTCAATAGTGGACTCCCCCTCTTTAGCATCCAGCTACAAAAATGTGACCCCGTCAATCCGCTTTTCAAAGAGGATGTCTGTGCCACACAGGGTCACCTGACTTCCTGAGAGGAAGGAGAGGCTGTCTGTCTGTCTGTCTGTCTGTCTCTGTTTCTGTCTGTCTGTCTGTCTGTCTGTGATGCGGATTCAGATTCAGATTCAGATTCAGAATATTTTGTCGTCATTTAAGTCATGTAGTCTTTGTGTCTGTCTCTGTTTCTGTCTCTTTGTCTGTCTGTCTGTCTCTCTTTCACTCAGTGTTTCTCTTTTTTCTCTGTCTTGTCTGTTTCTTGTCTGTCTGTCCCGCGTCTGTCTGTCTATTTGTCTCTCTCCTCTCTCTCACTCATGTCTTTCTTTTTTCTGTCTGTCTGTCTGCCTGTCCTGTTTCTATCTTTCTGTCTGTGTCTGTCTCTCTCTCTCACTCAGTGTTTCCCTCTTCTCAGTCTGTCTGTCTGTCTGTCTGTCTGTGTCTGTCTCTCTCTCTCACTCAGTGTTTTCCTCTTTCTCAGTCTGTCTTACTATTTCTGTCTTTCTCCTGTGTCTGTTTTCTCTCTCTCACCAGTGTTTTTCTCTTTCTCTTTTCTGTCTGTCTGTCCCGTCTGTTGTTGTTTGTCTATTTCTATCACCCAGTGTTTCGCTCTTTTTCTGTCTGTCTCTGTTCTGCCTCTCTGTTCTGTCTTGCTGCCCCCCCCCCACCCGTTCTCTTTCTCTCCCCTTCTTCTCTGTCTCTGTCTGTCTGTTCTGTCTCTCTATTCTCTCTCCCCCGTCACTCTCTCTCTCTCGCTCTGTCTGTCTGTCTCTCTCCTCTCGTCTCTGAAAGTCTGTCTCTGCCTCTCTCCCGTCCTCTCTATCTCTGTTCTCTCTAACTCATATCAGTGCTTTCCATCTCTGTTCTCTCCGTTTGATGTCTCGTCCCCTTTCTCTGTCTGTCTGTCTGTCTCTCTCTCTCCTTCTCTCCTCTCTCCTCTCTCTTCACCTCATCTCCTGTTCCCACCCTCTTCCCTCATACTCTACAATTCGCTAACACTTCTCTAATCCCTTTTCAAATAAAAAGACAAGGGGAAAATAAAGGAGAGGAGGGGATTTAGGGGTTGGAGGGGAGGAGGAGGAGGGATGGGAAAGGCAAAGTCAGGAATTTCTGAGAGTTTCGCTCTTCCGACCCTCTTACAGACCTTCTTTTCTCTGTGGAGAGTTTTTGAGAGAAGAAGATGAGAGAGAGAAGAAAAGAGAGAGAGCAGAGAGAGATGGACGAGACGATAGAAAAAGACGAGAGGCAGACCCCAGATAAAGAACAGCCCAGATATATAGAGACAGAGAGATAGACAGGCCGAGAAAAAGGCAGATAGACAGACAGATAGACAAAGGAAGACAGAGAAGATAAACAGAGACAGCAGACGATAGACGGAGACAGACAATAGCAAACACAGCAAACAGATAGACAACAGAGACAAAAAGACAGAGAGAGAATGTATATGTGCGTGTGTTGGGGAGAAAGGAGGAAGGGAGAGAGAGAGAGAAGAAAGAGAGAGAGGAGAGAAAAGAGAGGAGAGAGGAGAGGAGAGAGAGAGAGAGAGAGAAGAGAGTGAGGAGAGAGGAAAGAGAGGACTGACAGTTTTAAAAGAGAAGAGACGGAGAGAGAATGTGTGATATGTTTGTTTTTGTGTGTGGTGTGTGAAGAGACAGAGACAGACAGACAAGAGAGAGGGCAGAGACAGACAGCGAAACCAGAAGCAGACAGAGACAGACAGAGAGAAGACAGACAGAGAAGACAGAGACAGGGCAGAGAAGGCAAACAGAGAAGACAGACAGAAAGAGAAGCAGACAGAGGAAGACAGAGACAGAGATAGACAGAAAAGACGGCAGACAGAGACACACAGAGACCGAGACAAAGACCAAGACACAGAAAGAAAGACATGCAGACAGAGACAGACAGACAGAGACAGACAGAGACAAAGAGAGAAGGAAGGGAACAGGGTAGGGGGTTGGAGTGTCAAATCTCTGAAGAGGATTTTCCAAAAGAGGAGCAGCTTATGGGAAAGTTGATCAGTGAGTGAGTTAGGAGTGGGGACTTGGGCACTCTGCTGTGGGTGGTGTGTGAATCACTGCATGGAAAAACAGCGTTACCAAACAATGGGTGTGTAGCAGACAGAGAGAAGAGAGGGACAGAGAGAGAGAGGGAGAGAGAGAAGAGGGAGAGAAGAGAGGGAGGGAGAGGGTGAGAGAGAAAAGAAGAGAGAGAGAGAGGGAGAGAGAGGGGAGAAAGAGACAGAGAGAGAGAGAAAGGGAGGAGGAGGGGGAAGAGGGAGAGAGAGGTGAAGAGGAGAGGGGAAAGGAAGGGGAAAAAGAAGGGGAGAGAGGGAAGGGGGGAGAGAAGAGAAGAAGGGGAGAGAGAGAGGTGGAGGGGAGAGAGGGAGGGAGAGAGGGGGAGAAGAGAGAGGGGGAGGAGAGGGAAGAGAGGAGGGGGGAGAGAGGGAGGAGAGAGGGAGGAGTGAAAGAAGGGAAGAGACAGACAGACAGATGGAGACAGAGGAGAGAGAGCTTGCAGGAAAGGCGAGACAAGCCAAGCATGAAACAGCAGGCGACAGAGACAGAAAACGGACAGAGAGAGACAGCAGGACGGAAGCAGACGAGACAAGGGGGAGAGGGGAAGGGAACAGGGTAGGGGGCGGAGTGAAAAATCGGAGAGGATTTCCAAATGGAGCGTTATGGGAAAGTTGATCAGGAGTTAGGAGTGGGGACTTGGGCATTTGGTTGAGCAGCGGGAACACATGGATTGAAAAAAGCATAGTTACAAAAGAACCAAAGGGAAAAGAGAAGAAGAGAGAGAGAGAAGAGAGAGGAAGGGGGGTGAGGGGGGGGAGGAGAGAGACGAGAGAGAGAGAGGAGGGAAAGGAGAGGAGAGGGGGGGATAGGGACGACAGGGAAATACTGGATGAGACAGAGTACGACAGGGAAAGAAAGAGACATACAGAGACAGAGAGACAAGAAACAGACAGAGAGAGAAGAGAGGAGATAAATATATAAGAGCAGAGATACAGAGACAGAGAACAGAGAAAGACAAAGATACAGGGACGGGAAACAGAGGAGAAGAGGAAGAGAGAGATGAGAGAGAAGAGGAGTGAGAGAGAGGAGAGATGAGATGAGAGAGAAGAGGATTACTACGCACAAAGAATGGCTGCAAATTACCCTTACAGACAAAAAATAAACAGCAAGCACATTTAAACCGTGAGGAGAAAGTAAAGACAACCAAAAGAAAATTATAAAAAAATTTGGCAGTGATGGAAAATTCAACCTTAAAAAAAAAAAAAAAAGAATCAAATATAAAAGTTGGAAGACATCAAAAAGATGTAATGAATAATTCCCCTAACCCTTTTTAATGAAAAACTGTAAGTGAATAATGTAAGAAAAAACTTAAAAATATAAAAAATTTGTAGTAATCCCTGATATGATAATCGTTGGATAAACATAACAAACAAACGGGTTAAACTTAGACTATAACCACCCTAACCACAAACAAACAACAAAGACAAAACAAAACACAACTAACCAAAAAAAAACACCAAACCATTGGGTTTTAAAGGAAATTTTAAAATAAGGATGGGAAATTGGAAACAAAAAAAACATTAGAAAAAAAAAAAAAAAACAACAAAAAGGACAATACAAAACAACAAAAACAACACACACCTACACCACCCACCCCAACACACACATACACACACAGATTCAAGGGGGGAAAAAGGAAAAAAAGAAGGAATAAAATAATGGACAACCCAAAACAACAATATAAAGTTAAAAAAGGAAAAAGAGACCCCGACAAAAATACATAACTACACCAAAACCCAAAACCCACCAACCCTTCCCCCCCCACCCCCCACACACACACACACAATGTACAAACCAGACCACCAACAACAGCAACACACCCACACCAACCCACCCCCACCCCACACAACACCAAACAAACCCCAACAAGGACATAATTATTGACAGCATACAACACAACTAAACTACCCTAACCCCTAACACAACAACCCCCCTACCCCCTTCCCCCCTTACCCCACCCTTTCCCCCCCACCATCACACACACACCCCACATCACACCACCCAAACCCAACACAAACACACAACAAAAACACCCCACACACAACACACACACAAGGAAGACAGGTACACACAAGAAAGACAACACCATACAACACCAAGCAAAAACCCCCCCCCCCCCAAAAACCAAGTACAGACCCTTAAAGCAATGTTTTTCTTTTCCTACCAAAAAAAAAAAAAAAAAACTGGGTTTTCCCCCACAACCCTTACAAAATTCCCACAGCACAAAAAAAGTGATAAGCGTGCTTTTTGTTACACAAAAAAAGAAAAACACGATGGGGTTTTCAACCAAGACCTGGGGGGGGGGGGGGGGAAAATAGTTTGTGTTGTGTTGGTGGTGGGGGTGGGGGGGGGGGGTAAGGTTGCATACGTAAAAATCTAAAATATCGGGGAATTCAACGGATTTTTAGGCCAGCAAAAAATCAAAACAAAAACAAAAAAAACAAACAACAAAACAACAAAAACAAGCAATGAAGGCAAATACCCATAATGATTTAACGCCCTTAGACAATACACAGGTTACATGTTATGGTGTAAATTTGACGAAGGATTAAAATTCTATAATATTTTCCTTGAGAAAAAACCGGGGTATTCCCTATCAAAAATACCCCCCACCCTTCTGGCTCGGAAACCCCTCTTTTTCTTTTCCTCCCTTTCTTTCGCCTCTTCTGTCACCCTCTCGTTGCTAATCCAATCTTTTTGAAACCCTTGTCTGCCTTCTTTTCCAGAAAACTTAGGACCCCCTTTTTTAAAAATCCCTTCATCCCGAAGTCAGATACACTGGATCCCCGATTTTGACAGGCTTAACGCAGTACTAGTTTTTTCTTTTTTTGCTTTTGTTTTATGTTTTGTCGTCTTTTTTCTTTTATTGTCTTCTTTTGGTTCTTGTTTTCTTTTTTGTTCTTCTTCTGTCCTCCTCAACTTTCTTCTTTTTTCTTTTCTTTCTTTTTTTTTTCTTCTCTTCTTTTCTTCTTCTTCTTCTTCTTCTTCTTCTTTTCTTCTTCTTTTCTTCTTCTTCTCTTCTTCTTCTTCTTCTTCTTCTTCCTCCTCCTTTTCCTCCTCCTCCTTTCTACTCTTTCCCCCCTCCTCCTCCTTTCCCCTTCCCTTTCCCCCTCCTCCTCCTCCTCAAACGTCTCTTCTTTTTCTTCTTCTTCTTCTTCTTCTTCTTCTTCTTCTTCTTTCTTCTTTTTTCTTCTTCTTCTCTTCTCTTCTTCTTCCTTTCTTCTTCTTCTTCTTCTTCTTCTTTCTTTCTTTTTCCTCCCCTTCTTATCCTCCTTCTCCTTCTTCCCTCCTCCTCCTCCTTCCCCTCCTTCTTCTTCTTCTTCTTCTTTTTCTTCTTCTTCTTCTTCTTCTTCCTTTCTTCTTCTTCTTCTTCTTCTTCTTCTTCTCTTCTTCTTCTTCTTCTTCTTCCCCTTTTTCTTCTTTTCACCCTTATCCTCCTCTTCCTTCTCCTCCTCTCCTCCTCCAAAATTGTCAACTGTCTCAGGACCCAATCTCAAGCACGCTTCAGGAGGGGGGTGTGGAGGCAGGCACACTGTTGTCTTAACCACCACCACGACGCTACTTCTAGTATCCCTGGTACTACAAATGGCTCGTTTCTTGTCCTGCCGTTTTCAATCGTCTGATCACCTTTCTCTCTCACTCTCGGAATTGTCTCCCTGTTGACATTTCTCACTCTGTGCTCTCTTCTCTCTCTCTCTCATCTCTCTCTCTTTTCTCTCCCTCTTCTCCCCTTTTTTCTCTCCCCTTTTTCTCACCTCCCTCTCTCTCTCTCTTCTTCTCTTCTCTCTCTCTCTCCCCTTCTCTCTCTCTCTCTCTCTCTCCCGCATTTCTCGCTGATACGGGTCGCGTGTGCTGTGTAGGGGTCTTTGTTTATTAGTCTGGGGTCTGCCAATTTCTCTGTCGCCTTCTCGTGGTTTGCTTGGGTTGAATAAATTCTGGAGAGGACGAGGGTGGATGTGAGAAGAGTGTTGTTTGGGGTAAGAGTGGTTTTTGGAATGAATGGGATGAGGAGATGGTTCGAATCCTGTACAGAAATTGTTTGAGGGATTTTTTTTTTAATATTGGTTTTAGTTTGGGACGGGATAGGCTCAGTGCTCAGAGCACTCGCACGGAGTCTCCCCCTCTCTTTCCCTCCCACTGCTAAGGTTAATCACATCGACGGGTTACCACATTGGGTGGGTGACCGTTTGCCCCGCCTTGCTTCAGTTACAGTTCCCCCAGTTCACCCAGCTGTAAATGAGTGCCCCCCTCTTTAGGTCAGGGAAGTAAAGCAAAGCGAGGGGAGAATGGTCCCCCCCCGCCCTCATATTGCTTGTCTCAAAGAAGTGAGGTCTGACGCCCTCGCTCCCCCTCACTACCATAGGTGTGGGACCCTTTACTTGGTTTTTTCTTTCTTAAAACATATTTCTAAAGGTTCACCAATGTGAGTCATCTAACTATCTATCTATTATCTACTATCTATCTAACTATCTATCTATCATCATCTATCTATCTATCTATCATATCTATCTATCTATCTATCTATCTTCTATTATCTATCTATCTATCTATCTATCCCATCTAACCTATCTATCATCATCTATCACCATCATCAAACTATCATCTATCTATCTATCTATCTATCTACAAACTATCTATCTATCAAATTTTCTATCTCTGTTTGTCTGTCTGCCTCTCTGGCTGTCTATCTATCTATCTTTTCTTAAAGACTGAACGAAGACTTTTACGTGTGCACAAGATGTTCTACATCTGTTGACATACGGGGCCTTGGTTTATATATAGCCTTAATAAAAGGAATTTCCGGGGAAGCGAAATAGAATAAACAAACCGAGGAAAAGGAACTAAAAATTACAACCCCAAATAAGAACAAAATTTAAAAAATAACGTCAATAATTTTATCTGGTGCCGGTGGGACAGATAACAAATTTACCCAAAACGCATACACCCCGGTACTGGTTTAAAAATCACATGAGTGCTCATTCCTTATCCTCGATACAAAGGGAAAAATAAATAATAAATAAATGAATAGAATTGAAACAAGAAAGCTAGAAAAAAACGCGATAAAGAAGACCCAATAACCAAACTTACAAAACCAACAAACAAAACCCAAACCCGTGTGTGCCTTCTTTCACTGCAAATCATTGTAGATAGTTTGTACTGTGTAGATTCCAAAGTTTTTAATGCGAAGTGGTGTTGGTATAAGCAAAGGTGAACCTAGATAAAAGGGTAATAATAATAATAAAAATAATATAATAATAATAATAATAATAATATATATAAATAAAATTAATAATTATGGAATTAAATAGCGCGATTGTAAAGCAACAAATCAAAGCGCTCAGATACATTTTTTAAATTATCAGGATATGGAATTAAGCACCTGGTGCTTTTTTAAAATCCAGTCCCCCGTTTTATGCGTTTTGTAAATTTTGTCATTGTTTCCACGGCACACAAGGCTACTCTTTCGAAAAGCGGAACATATTTAAAGTTTTTGCGCAAAATTTTCTGCAAAGTGTTTTTGCACACGGGGCCTCGGTTTATTTGTCTATCCGAAGGACTTGACATTCACTCGATTATTTTTTTTCAAATGGGAAAAAGGCGAGCTGGGAATCAACCCAGACCTCACGGGTTTTTACTTGTTGGCAGGCAAACGTCCTTACCATCCTGCCACCTTCCTTCCTAGGGATTTGGGGGGGGGTGGGAGAAAAGTGTTTATTTGTCCGGTGATTCCTGATTGTTTCGCTTTGTAGTTTTGTGTAAGTGTATATTGTGTGTGTGTGTGTTGTGTGTGTGTGTGTTTGTGGGGGGGGGGGGGGGGTTGTTTGAGGGGAGATAGATGGGGAAAGAGAGAGAATGAGTGAGAAAGAATTGGGGTGTGTGAGTTTACCTCTCCCCTTTTCTCTCTCTCCTCTGCTTCTCATCTTCTTCATCTCTCTCTCTACTCTCCTCTCCTCCTCTCTTCTCTCTCTACTCTTCTGTGTGTGTGGTGTGTGTGTGTGT
>CM054147.1:55147517-55155017 GCA_028751875.1 Rapana venosa | reverse complement strand
TTAAAAAACAACAACAGCCCAGCTACATCATGTGAGCATTTTTGTGAAAAAAGAAAACTACGACTGTTGGAAACTTTGGCAAGTGTTAATTCCTAAGAAATCAAGTAATGCAAACAGTTCGAGAGATTAGCAATAATGGTTAACATTGCAAAACTGACCTTTGGAAAACGTCTTTTTCATGAAATGGTTTTATACATTCTGTCTTATATTGATAATTATTCTAAACGGTGAATACATTGTGTTAAGTACAATGAACACAATACAATTAAGTAATACCAATGTGATGCAAATAATGATCAAATCAACGTTATCAAAAAACATGTATTAACATCAATGATTTCTTTGACCCCATCGGGAAAATGTGAATTTTCAAACAAAATATTTAAAACAGAAATTAGGACTGGTGTATTATCACTATCAAGATTCAAGATTTCGGTTTTAATTTCGCTTTTGACCCCTTTTGGGGGCAATAATGATTACAGTAAACAAAATCAGCAGTAACACATATACATCATACATATATATCTACACAGAACATACACTGTTTTAATGACAAAGGCCACCACTTGAGCTAGCAGTACTGCTGTTTCAGATGTTCTTCCATAGCTGTCTCTGCACATTTGCAGCTGCTGCAGAAGATATTGTCAAAGCTTGACCATCATACAAAAGGAATACTACATCAATTAATCTTTTGTTCTAGAAGTAAACAAATACAAATTTAAACCAAGCGCTACTACCAACACAAGTAACCCGGACTGTGAAGCTGCTTCTGCTGCTGCTCATGCTACAGCAGCAAAAGCTTCATCATCATCATCATCATCATCATCATCATCATCATCATCATCATCATCATCATCATCATCATCATCATCATCATCATCATCATCATCATCGATTTCGACATGATGGTCAAAATCATCATTATCATAGCAACAATCTTTCTTAGCAGCAGCAGCAGCAGCAGTGGAATCAGCAGGAACCGCAATAGCACCATCAATAGCAGCATCCTTCACCTTCCAAACCAACAACATAACAACAACATGTGGCATTGTGAAGAGAAACCCCCCAGCTTCAACTACTTTTGTGGTCAACACAACCATAACTACAACCACCACTACTAATAATAACACCACCAATACAACAACTACAACAATCCCATTACTCATGGCCGTTTTTGAAAATGACCAGAAACAACAACAACAACAACAGCAGCAACAGCAGCAACAACAGCAATAGCAGCAGCAGCAACAACACCAATAGCAGCAGCAGCAGCAACAACAACACGAATTACAGACTTCATAGTTATCAAGATCATTGCTTTGACACTGCCTCTGATTTGTTTTGCGTTAGTTACACCAGACTACCACAAGACATTTCATTGTATGTTAACACGTTTATTAGCACAAACGATTTAGAAAAAAAACCCTACTGAAACGATCTGCCTGAGTTTTAGGAAGAGTTTTACACAAAGTTTTATAGGGTAACTGAAAGCGATATATACAAATGTGTAAAAAAAGTAATATCTACAAATAATTCATAAAGAAATAGTATAAGCAAAATGTTTTTATAAGGGAATGGTATATACAAAATGTTTTATAAGGAAATGGATTACACAAATGTTTCATAAAGCAATGATATACACAAATGTTTCATAAAGGAAAGCTATATACAAATGTTTCATAAAGCAATGACACACACAAATATTTCATAAATCAAAGGTATATACAAAGGTTTCACAAAGGAATAGTATATTCAAATATCTCATAATTAAAATTTTATATACAAATGTTTCATAAGGGAGTAGTATATACACATGTTTCATAAAGGAATGGTATATACAAACATCTCATAAAAGAAAGCTGAATGAAAATGTTTCATAAAGGAAAGGTATATATAAAAAGTTCATAAAGGAATGGTATATACAAAATTTCATAAAGGAATGATATATAATATATATATATAATATATATATATATATATATATATATATATAAATATTATATATATATATATATAATATATATATATATAATATATATAACTATCTCATAAACGAACGGTATTAACACAATATCTCACAAAGGAATGGTATACACTGATGTTTCATAAAGGAATGGTATGAACAAAATATTTCACAATGTTTTCTGATTATACAAATGTTTCATTAAGGAATGTTATATACAAATATCTCATAAAGGAATGGTCTATATATCCATGCCTCATAAAGGAATAGTATACACAAATGTCTAATGAACTAATGAAATTCGCAAATGTTTCATAATGTAATGGTATATACACAAATTTGAAAAAAAAGGGGGGGGGGGTTAATGCTGACTTAAAGCACTGACTTAGGGTGAATATGGGCAACCATGAAATGTAAGAAATAAAAAGAACGAGACCCTAGTTTCTGGTTATGTTTTTTGATGAGTGTGTTTGTGTGTGATATGTGCATTCGTGTGTGGATGTGTGTGTCTGGTGTGTGTGTGTGTGTGTGTGTGTGTGTGTGTTAGTGTGTGTGTGTGTTTGTGTTTGTGTTTGTGTGTGTGAGTGTGTGTATTTGATTGAGTGTGTGTGTGTGTGGATATATGTATGTTTGCGTGTGTGTACGTGTGAATGTATGTGTGTGCATGTGTGATGTGTGTGTATGTGTGCATGTGTTTATGCATGAGAGAGTGTGCGTGTGCGTGTGTGTGTGCGCGCAGGCACGCATGTGTGTGTATGTGTGCATGTATTTATCTAATTCTGGTAAACTTCCAGATGCAAACTCACACTGATCAATATAACATTCACACATATACACCAACAATAAAACACATCTTCAAAAGATAGTACTGAACGGGAACACAAATCTCTGATCACAATCGAACGCCAAAAGAAACATCTACAGGGAAATGGCAAACATGTTCAAGTCGTATTGCCACACCCATCTCCCATTCAGTTCCTCAGCTAGAGCTCTGAGGTTCACCAATGGTGAGATTTTTCGTATGCAACCATCTTTTCCCACTATGAAAGTATCTACATTCCGACTTCAGAGATGAATGCTGGGTATGTTCATGTTTCCGTAACCCACCAACACGCTTACATGAAATTACAGGATCTTTAACGTGGGTATTTAATCATCTGCATGTGTATATACACGAAGAGAAATCAGGCACTGTCAGGTCTGCACATAAAGTTGACCTGGAAGATCGTTAACAAAAATCTCTACACTTAATTCATCAGACACCGACACCACGGGATAGCCTGGTGGTTAAAGTGATACACTCGTGATCTGCTGACCCGGGTTCGATTCTCGTTCAAGAGGATATTTTCCTCTGGAGTTAACATCAGTGCCGACTCCACTCCCTCCAAAAGTCCTTCGGATGAGACTACAAACCGAGGTCCCGTGTAAATACGCACGCATAATGTCTTGCGCACACGTTAAAAACCGTCCCGACTTTCGCAGAGTAGGCTATTGTGTGCCGGTGGGAACAGATGATAAAATTTACAAAACTGCATACACACGGGGCTGGATGTAAAAAAACAACACTTGAATGCTTATTCCAACATCCTCAAAAATAAAAGAATAAAATACAAGAAAAACATAGAAAAAGAGATAAAAGGCACTGGCAGGTCTGCACTTGAAATTAACCTGGAGCATCGTAAAAGAACCACACTCAACCTTGAATTCACCAGACGTCGAGATTCGAACCCACGACTTCATGGACGCAAAGGATTGAAGTGGAACTGTCTTAACCCCTCGGCTATAGCATCCGACAAGTGCAATGCCTTCCTACACAGATGACTACAAAGCAGAGGACGCAGAACTAATTGCCATGGTAAATCAAAGCTTTGAGTGAAGGAAGTTAGCAGATGATGCGTGAAAGCAAACACACAATCTTTACAGCAAAAGTTTGAATGATGCAAGGGTGTTCGCTATTGATCTCTGTCTTTGTGTGTGTGTGTGTTGTGTGTGTGTGTGTGTGTTGTGTGTGTGTGTGTGTGTGTGTGTGTGTGTTGTGTGTGTGTATGTGTGTGTGTGTGTCTATCGGTATCTATGTCTCTCTCCCTGTGTCTGTCTCTCTGTCTCTCTTTGTCTCTCTGTATGTGTGTGTGTCTGTGTCTCTGTTTCTGTCACACTGTCTCTCTCGCTCTCTCTGCCTCTCTGTTAGTCTCTATCTCTGTGTCTCTATCTGTCTGTCTGTCTGTCTGTGTGTCTGTCTATCTGTCTGTCTGTCTGTCTGTCTGTCTGTCTCTCTGTCTCTCTCTTTCTCTGTCTAACTGTCTGTCTCTCTGTCTCTCTCCCTCTCTGCCTTTCTCTGCCTCTGTTTCTCTCTCTCTCTTTCTCTCTCTCTCTCTCTCTCTCTCTCTCTCTCTCTCTCTCTCTTTCTCTGTCTATCTATCTATCTGTCTCTCTCTTTCTCTGCCTTTCTCTAACTGTCTCTGTATCTCTCTGTATCTCTATCTGTATCTCTGTCTGTCTGTCTGTCTGTCTGTCTCTCCTCTCTCTCTCTCTCCTCTCTCTCTCTCTCTCTCTCTCTCTCTCTCTCTCTCTCTCTCTCTCTCTCTCTTCCCTCTTCTTTCTCCCTCTCCGTCTCTCTCTACCCCTCTCTGTCTCAGTCTCTGTCTCAGTCTCTGTCTCTGACTCTCTCTCTCTCTGTTTCTCTCTCTCTCCCTCCCTCCTTCCCCCCCCCTCCCCGTCCTCTCTCTCTCTTTCTGTCTGTAGGCGTCAGAAGGAGAGATCAATGGATGTTAGGGTCCAGCGAGTACAAATGAAGTTTGGCTCATCTCAGACTGTCCTTACTTTCCTGCTTCGTTTCTCTGTAACGTACACAAGTGTTCTGTGCTGTTGTGGTCTGTTGTATTGGCTATGTGCTTGCGAAGGTTGCGGTAGGCTCGGGATCGATTAGGCAATGTTGAGTTGTCAACTGGTTACAGTGAAACGTTTAACGTTTCTTTTGTTTGTTTGTGTCTGTGTTTGTTTGAGTGTCTGTTTCTTTATCTGTTTTTCTGTGTCTCTCTTGCACACACACACACACACACACATATTTACGCACACAAGCAAGTACACACGCACACACTCACACACACACACACGCACACAAGTAAGTATGCTCGCACGCACGCACGCACACACAGTGTAGATAAGTAAGTTTATTTCCATGTTATTTCCATCCTGTATTCCAAATTGTGTGTTTCCATCCTCAAAACCCGATCCAGCCCCCCAAACTCCACCCCCTCCCCAGCCCCAACCCCCCACACACGCACATACTTTCTTTTTCCCTTGTATCTGCTCTAATATGACACTTTGTCAAGAAACAAAACACTGAAACTGAACACACACAGTAGATGTTTTCTTGTTCTACAAACGAAAGAGAAAACGATGGGAAGACAACATCAGAGAGTGGACTGGCCAAGCTGTGGAGGAAGCTGGTTGAAAAATCTTCAGTGATGCATTCCAACGGTCTACTATACTACAGAGTAGGTGAAGAGGAAGGTGAAAGTAGTATTGGGAATCAGTTACAGACCTATCATTATAGGAAGACGGTTAAAACGAAAAAGATACAAAGAATACAACAAAATTAAACAAAGCAAAAAAAATAAACAACAAAGATACAACACTAACAGCAGCAGCAACACCAACAACAGCAACAACAAGTAAGAACGGCAAAAACACCAACGATATTACCAACAATTTTCTTCGTAACCGAACGCTCAGACAGCAACTATTGTTGTCTGTCATTTGAACGAAAATGCTTTTGCTCTGCCGTTAATTAAGCGCCTGACAAGTCAAGCCCAGCGCATCCAACTTTAGCGTGGGAGAGAACTGTTATCTTTCAAGTCTTTCTGGAAAAGAAAAACACAGGCAGAAGAATGGACCAAGAAGGCAGAAAATAGACCCCCCACACAAAAACCGTGACACGAACAAGGCAGAGACAAAGAGAAGAATAGAAACGTTGGAATTCCTAGCACAAAATTTCTAGAAAGTGGGGGGATGCTATTCTGTACGGAGAGGTCCCTGGTATTCCTAAGGGAGGGGGTGGAAGGGGTGGGGGCGGGGGCGGGGAAGAAACAATATCACAAGCAAAAACAAAACAAAACGATACAAAACAAAACCACGAAAGAACAAATTGTCTTCTGTCTCAGGAAACATTGGCAGCGCCTTCTTTTGGACACATCAGTCTTGTTTGGAGCAAAAGAAATTCTGGTGGAGTGACACAGCGGACCAATCCGTGCATGGCAGCTCCTGTCACAGATGTTGCAGGCAAAATTGGACACAAGGTTGATGGCCTGGGTTTTTTGCTGTCTCAATTCTGCGGGGTTTTTCTGGGGATTTTAAAGGTTAACTTCTCTTTACTTCTTCCCTATAAAGTTCCTTGAAATTACGAAAGAAAATCTGACTCAAAAGAAAAGGATAAAATCTACTAAGACTCAAGAAAACAAAGTATCCTAAAACGAAAATGTAACGCAGAAACAGAAACAAAAAAAGACAAAAGAGCAGAAATATCCCCAAACAAACAAACAAACAAACAACGAACAAACAAGAGAGCAAAAATACAACCTTCCAAAATAAAAACGAAAATAAAAACAAAATCCAACAACAAACAAAACCAACAACAAACAAAAACAGACAAACACACACATAAAACAAAAGCAACTAAACCAACAACACCAAAACACAACAAATAAACAACCAAAATGTACCAAGAGAAAACAAAATACACAAATATCCCAAAACAAACAAACAAAAGAAAAAATAGTCCCCCCCATCGACCCTCCTCCCCCCGACAACAAACAACAAAACTACAATAACAAAAAACAAAAACAAAAAAAACAAAGAAACCAAAAACAAAAATTACACAACAAAACAAACAAACAAAATCAAAACACAAACAAAAAGCACCTACAAATAAAACCCCCAACAAAACGACCACCCAACCATCCAAACAAAATTAAAAACAAACAAACCTAAAACAAAACAAAATTGCTAAAAACAATACACACGGTTGCAATCGAATGGAGGCTATTGGATTAAAAACAAAAACAGCCAGAACACAACCTTGGATATGGAGGAGGGCAGACAGAGAGACAGGGAGACAGGATGAGAGAAAAACAAACAGAAGGTAAGACATACATACATACATACATACATACATACATGCATACATATATACATGCATACATACATACATACATGCATACATACATACATGCATATATACATACATACATACATACATACATACATACATGCATGCATGCAAACAGACAATTTACAGCCAGACACATGCTCAGATACATACATACATACATACATACATACATACATACATAAATACATACATACAAGAATACATACAAAAAGACAAAAAGACAGACAGACAGACAGACATAATGAAGAAAAAGAAGTGTTGTTGTATTGATTCTTTGTGTACTGAAAAGACAGACAGACAGGCAGAAAGAATGAAGCCAAAAGACTAGGTGTTGTATGCATTCCCTGTATATTGAAAGACAGACTGA
>CM054147.1:55120017-55122517 GCA_028751875.1 Rapana venosa | reverse complement strand
GGTGTCTGTGTGTGTGTGTGTGCGTGTGTGTGTGTGTGTGTCTCTCTCTCTCTCTCTCTGTGTCTGTCTGTCTGGCTGGCTGGCTGGCTGTCTGGCTCTCTCTCTCTCTCTCTCTCTCTCTCTCGTTGATGCAGGGTTGTTGTTGGTTTTTACGTGCGCTAAATCCGTTTTGCACACGATTTATCATCTCATCCCCCCAAAAAAGAAAAGCACTCAAACCACCACACACAGTCTAGTGGCTGAGACAGAGGAGAAAAGTTTCAGGCACAAAACTGAGATGAAACCCCAACACACTTCAAACCCCGGACTTTCCCACTGTCTAGGAAGGTGCGTTACCTCTAGCCACCGACCCAACTGTCCCTATCTTTTACACAAAGCCAATCCCCCCACCCCCAACAAAAAAAACCCATCCACATCAACCCACAGACGTCATGTTTTCTCTTTGCTCTCTTCTCCTCCTTTACCCCCCCCCCCCCTCCCCTCCTCCCCCCACCCTCGCCTCCAAAGCCAGAAATCCAATTTGTGCAGCAACAAAACTGCCTCTGTCCAATTGTAGTACTTAGCATCAAACGCGTAGGGTGCAGAGACATCAAAGGTCTATTTCTTTTTTTTGGGGGTCAGAACGTTTAGCAGGAGCAATCTAGTCGAATGCTCTCTAGTGAGCGAGTATTGCTTTTGTTACTGTATGCACTTTATATGGGCCCCGTGTGCGAACGCATGCAGAACATCTTGCGCACACGTTAAATCCTGTTCCGCTGTTCGAAAGAGTAGGCCATTGTGTGCCGGTGGGAACAGATGACAAAATTTAAAAGACCGTATAGACACGCAATAAAAAAAGTCATCTGAGCGCTTTGATTTGTTTGCTTTACAAGATTCAGCGCTATATAAATTCCATACATTCTTATTATTATTATTATTATTATTATTTTATTATTATTATTATTATTATTATCATTATTATTATATGGAATTGCCAAAGACATGAAGCACGGATAGGTATAAAATCCGCGGGGAGTGGAGGAAGCTGGTTTCAAAATCTTAAGTGGTGCCACCCCAACGATCTACAAGACTACGGGATGGGTGAATGGTGAAAGAGAAAATAAAAACGAACTAACAAAGCACAATTATAAAACTGATTTGATTTTAAAGCTACTTGGCTAGATCTCCGAGGTTCACCAATGGTGAGATTTTGCATATGCGACCGTTTTTGCCTGCGATTAAGGTAGGCATATGCCGACTTTGGGAGGAACTTAAAATATTTCTGGCAGGTAAGATGTTTGTTCGGTAAAGTTTTGATTTTTTTTAGCCGTTTCAGGGTATTTCAATCCTTGTATCCTTTACAGACAGATGAATGAACACTCGACGAGAGAGAGAGAGAGAGAGAGAGAGAGAGAGAGAGAGAGGAACAGACAGAGACAGAGACAGACAGACAGACAGATAAAGACATACATACATACATACATACATACATACATACATACATACATACATACCTACCTACCTACCTACATAAATACATAAATACATATATGCATACATACATACATAAATACATATATGCATACATACATACATACATACATACTACATACATACATACATACATAAATACATACATACATACATACATACATACATACATACATACATACATACATACATACGTACGTACATACATACATAAATACATACATACATACATACATACATACATACATACATACATACATACATACATACATACATACGTACATACATACATACATCGTCTAATATTTAAGTGAACAGACGTAAAATTGAAGACACACACACATACATACATACATACATACATACATTCATACTTACATACATACATACAGGCAGACTGACAGTCAGCCAGCCAGCCAGTCAGCCAGAAAGTCAAACAAACACGCAGACTCACAGATAAACGGACAGACAGACAGACAGACAGAGGTGACTTCTATCACTGACCTTACCCTTGCCACTACTAAGCCAATCCGTCATCACACGCAATTCCCTGACCAGGTCTGTGAACACAGTGTAAAATGCCATTTGTCAGGCCACACCACTGTTCCTGCCTCTTCTAGCAACTAGTAGTTATCAACAGATGGTACCCTGTCAGAGAGAGAGAACAGAGAGAGAGAGAGAGAGCGAGGAGAGAGAGAGAGAGAGAGAGAGAGGATGGAGGGAGAGGGAGGGAGAGGGAGGGAGACAGAGAGATAGAGAGGGGGAGAGAGAGAGAAAGACAGAGGGAGAGAGGGAGAGTGAGAGAGAGAGAGACAGAAGGAGAGAGAGAGAGAGAAGAAGAGAGGAAGAGAGAGAGACACAGAGAGAGAGGGAAAGAGAGAGAGAGGGGGGGGGAGAGAGAGGGAGGGAGGGAGAGAGAGAAAGAGAGAGAGAGGGAGGGAAGGAAAGAGAGGTTTGTTGTCACAGTCTGAAATGCCATTTGTCAGACCACACCACTGTTCCTGCCTCTTCCAGCAACTAGTAGTTATCA
>CM054147.1:55112517-55115017 GCA_028751875.1 Rapana venosa | reverse complement strand
TGGTTTTCGTCTTACAGCTGGATTTCTAATTATGGTGTTTTTTTTAAAAAGATGTACACGACATTAAAAGACGATTAATGTAATTATGATAGTTGGTACACGATGCAGTAATGGGGAGAAATAGTAGTATATTATCATTTTTATTCAGAACACTTAGAATTATTATCAAAATGTACGAATGAACAACAGTGAAGGGGAAGAGAGAGAAAGGGAGAGAGAGAGAGGGAGAGAGAGATAGAGAGCGAGGAGAGAGAAAGATAAGAGAGAAAAAGAGAGAGAGAGGTGTATAACTGATTCATCAAAAACACAACTCCTCAACCCACTGCACAGGTATTTTATATATATATATATATATATATATATATATATATATATATATATATATATATATATATATATTTATATATCATCATCAATGCCTTTGTGCCTTATTGGCACGTAGGGCAGCAACAAATGTTCTCCACTCCTGTCTGTCCTGGGCCAGCTTCTGAATGGTTCCCCAGGTATGTTGGAAGGTCTTGAGCTCTGTTTCGAATGCACATTTATTCACCAGATCATAATCACAAACTAGTATTTATTCACGATTATGATTTAAAACTATTTTAGCACCATCATCTAAGAAAGCAGCAAAACATAACCAAAAACAAAAGTGAGGCATTTAGACTGCTAACAATAGTGATTATTCTATCTTCGACTTTAGAGAATAAAAGCAAATAAAGAAGAAAAAAATCAAACAATATAAAAAACCTGAGGGAAAAAACAACAAAGAAAACATACCTGCATACATCGGACATTTTAATGTATACAAATTCGGGTGAACAAACCTACAGACATGCAAAGGAGTTGTCTGGCCATAAGAATAAGTACACGCTAACCGACGCATGGATAACGGAGTCGCGAATCATGTGTATACTCAAGTACTTGCCTACCCCAACACACATTCGCACCCACCCATCCACCCCCCCCCACACACACACACACACATTCACCCAACTGCCAGTTGTCCTTATTATAAAAAAAACCCAAACAAACTGAAAGGACTTTGAATGTAAGAAAATATCAAAGTTAGGTACAATAATTTATTGTTTGCAATTGTGTAATGATCGTGTGTTTGTTTGTGTGTGTGTGTGTGTGTGTGTTGTGTGTGTGTGTGTGTGTGTGTGTGTGTGTGTGTGTGTGTGTGAGTGTGTATGTGTATGTGTATGTGCGTGCGTGTACGTATGTTGATTTTATTTATCCATTTAGTTATTTATTTATTCTTTTATTTCCAGGATAATGGAATAAGTACTAATGTGCCCTTTCTTTATCCAGTCCCTGTGTGTATGCAGTTTTGGAAAATTTGTCATCCATTCCCACCGGCACACATTGGCCTACTCTTCCGAACAGCGTAACGAGTCTTAACATGTGCGCAAGATGTTCTACGTGTGTTCGCACACGGGACCTCAGTTTGTAGTCTCAACCGAAAGACTTTATGGGGGAGTGGAGATGGCACTGAGGCTAACTCAAAAGGAAAAATTTCTCTTGGACGAGATTCGAACCTGGGTCAGCAGATTACGAGTGCAATGTCTATCAATCTAACCACCAGGCTAGTTTGCCACATCCCCCCCCCCCCGGCCTCCCACCCCCCTCGCGCGCACACGTGTGTGTATGTGTGTGTGTGGGCATTATCTATAGTCGCTGTCTGAGCGTTCGACAAAGATAAAAAAGCAGAAGACTAATCACAAGAAACACAATAAAAACATCCACATATGACAAAGAACAACACCACAACTTCTTACATTCATGACAACCTTCCTAATGACGCTACATCTACTAGCAAACCAAGGGCTAGCTAAATGACCTTAGTTAGCCAAAGGTTACAACCTTACCCTAGCACCCCCACCCTCCCTTCTCAGCCACCCCCACCCACCCCACCCCTCCCCAATGTCACACATTGCTTAACAAGTCTGACAGCCCGAATCAACACTGAGGGAACATTGTGATGTTCGGAAGGGATGGAATCAGTGAGCTACCATGACAGTTCGCTAATTCATTGATTATACTCATCAGCAGTGTAGGTGGCGTTGCTCCTGTGGCGACACTCTGTCTATTGACCGGCAAATATTTTTTGTCTATACAATGACCTTGACTACCTTGTCATATGATTTCTGGTGAAGTATTATCTCTCTCTCTCTCTCTCTCTCTCTCTCTTCTCTCTCTCTCTCTCTCTCTCTCTCTCTCTCTCTCTCTCTCTCACATACTCACTCACTCACCCACCCATATTCTCTCCCTAAACGACTGTATAGTTTTTAATTTCTTCTTGGTTTGTTTCTTGTTTTTATTGTGTGGATGTATGGGTATTAAATTTATTTCATTATCATGACATATAATTTGAAACGAGTATAATCTAAAATGAGAGTGTTGATGGGATCGCATACTGTTTTGGGATTTATATATTGGATATTATCTCTGAAATACACACACACACACTCTCTGTCTCTGTCTCTCTCTCTCTCTCTCT
>CM054147.1:55087517-55107517 GCA_028751875.1 Rapana venosa | reverse complement strand
CTATACATCAGTCAAGGATTCAGGACTTCCGTGATGTACCACATTTAGCTTTGTTGCCTCTGGTCTGGGTGTATGTTTTTCCTGTTAGATCAGACAGACATGTTCAGAGTTGTTTTATTGCAGTGGATCCATGAACAGGAAGTAGAGGACCGAGGGGGTGGAGGAAGCTAGTTGCAAAATCTTCAGTGGTACCTTCATGGTCTATATAACTTACTGTTTAGGTGAAGGAGAAGGTGAAAGTGACAAAATGAAATGATAAATAAAATGACCTCCGAATTTCAGTTTGATCTTGCTTATAGGTGTGTCTGTCAAACATAGTCTCCTGTCTCTTAATGTTGTAATTTCTTTGCCAGAGCTCTGAGGTTCACAAATGGGAAGATTTCGTGTATTCAACCTTTTTGGGGGTTGGGTTTTGTTTTCCCACCGTGAGGGTAGCTGCATTTCGACTTCAGGTATGTATGCAGGGCATGTTCATGTTCCATAGTCTACTCAACACTGACATGAATTAGGGATCTTTAACATTATTCTGCATGTGTGCATACGCAAAAAGAAATAAAGGCACTGGCAGGTCTGTACTTGAAGTTGACTTGGGTGATTGTAAAAATCCCTGCCCTTAATTCACCAGACACCGATGCCAAGATTCAAACCCATGACTTCATGGACCTTTAACATTGAAGTCAAATAGTCTGTCTATCTGTCTGTCTTTTCTTTCTCTCTCTGTCTCTGTGTGTCTGTCTGTTGCTTTCTCTCTCTCTCTCTCTCTCTCTCTCTCTCTCTCTCTCTCTCTCTCTCTCTCTCTCTCTCTCTCTCTTTCTTCTTCTTCTTCTTCTTCTTCTTCTTCTTCTTCTTCTTCTTCCTCTGCATCTATTTCTCTGTTTCCTTTTTTGATGAGGGGTCAGATTATAGAATGTCATGGAAACCCAGGCAGAGAATAAATACACTGATACAATCACTGTTCTGGCCTGTCAGACATATCACTTTAGAAAATAAAGCACTGCCTCCAATTACACATGCACACACACACACACACACACAAACTTTTACCCACACTAAATAAGTGATGTTGTTTCCCTCCCCACCCCTAAACCCATTCAGAATACATAGCGCATTTTCACTGCAATGTGCAGGAGCATGAACACTGATGTTTGATGCTCTTGCCTATGTCCAAACAACCCGTATCTCTCTCTGTGTTTGTCTCTCTCTGTCTCTATCTGTCTCTCTGTTTCTCTCTTTTTATCTCTCTCTCTCTCTCTCTCTCTCTCTCTCTCTCTCTCCCTCTCCTTCTTCTCTCTCTCTCTCTCTCTCTCTCTCTCTCTCTCTCTCTCCCTCTCCTTCTCTGTGTCTCTCTGTGTCTCTCTGTGTCTCTGTCTCTCTCTTGTGTACAAAACCCAATCTCTATCTGTGTCTCTGTCGCTCTCTCTTTCTCTCTTGGGTATGTCACAAAACCCACGTCTCTCTGTCTCTGTTTCTTTCTCTCTCTCTCTCTCTCTCTCTCTCTCTCTCTCTCTCTCTCTCTCTCTCTCTCTCTCTCTCTCTCTCTCTCTCTTTTCTTGTGTATGTTACAAACCACTTTTTCATTTCTCCCCCCCTCCCTCTTTTCTTCCCTTTCTCTCCCTTCCTTTCCCTCTCTCTCTCCACCCTATCTCTCTCTTACCCTCTCTCTCTTTCTTGTGTACATTACATCTCTCTCTCTCACTCTCACTCTCAGTTTGAACTTGCTAGATACAGGGACAAATTGAATTACTGCCTTCAGGGTGTCCTTGGTCAAAATATGCAGTGTTTAATGGTGAGTCATAGGGTTGATCAGCCCGCCCACACACTCACACAACAATAGAGCAAAATGGTGAGTCATACTAAACACAGTGTTGATGAGAGTAGAGTTGTGCGAAATAGCTCTGCTTATAAAATGTTAGATTTGTAACCAGAATCGTTTTATGTCGTTACTTGGCTAGTGCTCTGACATTCACCAATGATGAGATTTTGAGTATGCGACTGTTTTTTATATGGGATTATTTCTTGCCTACAATGAAGGCAGCGTCATTTTGACTTTGGGGACTTCTGTAGGGTATCTTCATCTTTCCATAACTCACCAAACACTGACTTGAATTACAAGATCTTTAACATGCATAATTGATCTTCTGCATGTGTGTATACACAAAGAGAATAAAGGAACTAGATGTGTACTTGAAGTTGAACTGGGAGTTTGGGAAAAAATCCTCATCCCTATTTCAAGAGATGCCGAGATAAAGATTTGAACCCACGACTTCATGGACCTATGGGTGGAGTTGAACAGTCTTAACCACTCGGCTATAGCATCCATCTGTGACCCATTGTTTTCTGAGGGTTTAGGTCCTAGTTACTGTGAAACTTTTTGTTATAGGAAATGTGTTTTCTCTGTAGTAAACATTGGATGTGACTCCTTTCTTTTGCTAGTCTTCGAATCGAACTACAAGACAAGACTGGTTGTAAGATCACACTTATAACATGGCGATATTGTGTGTGTGTGTGTGTGTGTGTGTGTGTGTGCATGTGTGTGTGTGTCCACTTTTGACCACCATTAAGGTAGCCCCATTTAGACTTCAGGGATGATCTGTAAAGACAACATCAGTATGAATACATTTTCTTAATTAAAAATAAAATTCTAGCCATCTATATTTACCAACATAACGGCCTGCTGTTCTAAAGGACACAGCAGACTTTAGCATGTGTGTAAGATGGGGACAGGATAGCTCAGTGGTCGGAGCACTCGCTTTCCCCCAGCCAAGTTAAGCAGCGTCGAGTGTGGTTACCAGTTGGATGGGTGACCGTTTGCGCGCCTTGGCTTCAGTACAGTTCCCCAAGTTTACCCAGCTGTAAATGGGTACCTGCCCTCTTTAGGGTCAGGG
Organism: Rapana venosa; assembly: GCA_028751875.1. NCBI lineage: Eukaryota > Metazoa > Mollusca > Gastropoda > Neogastropoda > Muricidae > Rapana > Rapana venosa. Next base: position 55,104,632 of record CM054147.1, on the reverse strand, counting down.
AAGGTAAAGCAGCGAGGGAGAGGAGATGGGCACCGCCCTCAATATGCTGGCCCTAGAGAAGTGAGGTCTCTGACGCCTCGCTCCCCTACGACATTATAGGTTATTGGACTCCTTTACCTTTACCTTAAGATGTAAGCATTCGCATACAAGGCCTTGGTTTACAGTGAAAGACGTTTAGCAGAATGAAGTCAATACCAACGTTAACTCCAGGGGAAAAATTGCCTGAAATGAGTGCTTCAGTGGTGGCTTGAACCCAGGCTATCAGATCTCAAGTGCAACGCTCTAACCACTGGGCTATCCAGCCTTCTGTGTATCATTGGGAGTTGCTTTTTAAGATAGGATCATAAGATACTGTTGTTTTTAGCAATGTTGAATTATCGCTTTTAAGTCTGCAGTCGTGTGTTTAGAAATATGTTGGCATGATACACGAAATGTAGTTAATCTCTTTTTAAAAAAAACAACATATTTAGCTATATTATGTTAATACCCAATTTCCAAAATTACTTACTTTACTTACTTTACTTTTGTCTTCCGCTTATACTCGGAGGTGTCGCAGGGAGACATAGCTGTCTGTCAGCAGCAAGGCGTGTAGCCTGGAGGAGGGACATGCCGTGGGCTTTTAGGGTGTCAAAAATGGTGTTATGAAATTAAATAATTTGAGTCTAAATCTAGACAATGTAGCAAGCTTGCATAAATATGCATTTTTTAGGTAAATGAAATACCTTTTATCCATATATCATTTCACACACACACAAAAGCATGCACGCAAGTACCCACGCACACACAGAGATTAAAACCTGTTCTGCTGTTTGGAAGAGTAGGCCATTCTGTGCCAGACTGAACAGATAACAAAATCTACAAAACTGCATACACATGGGGACTGGATCTTAAAAACATCATGAGTGCTATTTCATTTTCTCGAAATATAAGAATTAAATAAAATATAAACAAACAAATAACACACACTCACATCCACACCCTCCCACCCTCCCCCCCACAATCCACCCCCACACATACACCCACACCCATTCCCCAACACCCACCCACCCACACTCACCCCTGCACATCCCCCCCATCCCACCCCACACCCACACACACCCACACCCACATACACACACAAACACACAAGGAACCCTATCTTTTATTCACTGAAAGGTGAAAATGCAAGTTCAATGGATCACAGACAGAGACCAAACGTACCAATCCACTCACACTGCTCTGGCCTTGCAGGCATGGTGCTTGAACACCCGCTGTTTCCCCCAAATACACACTTTTCACACACACTGAAACATCGACCAAGGTCCCATACTCCCTTGACAATACATGAAGGTGCAGAAAACAAAACCCTCTAGCATAAACTCTGATTTGTTTGATGTGCTTGTGTCATAGAGAATATCTGTCTCTGTCTGTCTATCGGTCTGTCTGTCTCTTTTTCTCTGTCTCTGTCTCTCTGCCTCTGTCTCTGTTTCTCTTTGTGTTTCTCTCTCTCCTGCACTCACCAATGCTTATTCCATTATCTTGAAATAAAAGAACAAATAAAAAACACACTGATGTTTGATGTGCTTGTGTACCTTACAGAATCTCTCTCCCTCTCTCTCCCTCCGTCCCTCCCTCTCTTTGTCTCTGTCTCCGTCTCTCTCTCTTTCTCTCTCTCTCTCAGTTTGCTAGACTCAGGGACAAATTGAATTACTTCCTGAAGGTTGTCCTTGGACAAAGTGCATATGCAGTGTTTGATAGTCATCCATGAATGGATGGTTGATCAGCACTTGAAAAGCAACAAAGAATTAAATAGCAGAGGGCGGACTATAATATTGAGTCTTTATTGGGGCGGAGAGGTGTTGACTGTGGGTTGGTGGATAAAGTGCTGGGTTTGTGACAAGATGTTATCTGAAAGTTTGGATCCCAGTCACACTGAACTACTTGTTTGAGGGGATTATTCCTTTGGAGATCATACTGGATTTTGATTCCTGTTTTCTCTTTAAGTCCTTTTTCATTGAAGGCTTAAATAGCAACTTGTGTGTCTGTCATATGAGTGAAAATGCGTTGTGCTGCTGTTGAGCACCTGGCAAGTAAGGCCCAGCCCATCCAACTGTAGCATGGGTGAAAATTGTTATCTTTTAAGTCTTCTTGAAAAAACGTAGGACCAAGAAGGCAGAAAAAAGACAAGAAGGAGGTGACAGGAAGAAAAAGGGTCAAAGCAGAACGAAAGAGAGGGACAGAGAAGAGGGAATTCCTAGAACAAAAATTCCATAAGTTGGGGATGCTATTTATACTGACAGCTGTACAGACGCTCAGCATCCCCATTTCAAGTCCTAAACACAGTGTGCAAGTTAACATGTAACAGTTTGTACACACGTTAAAAAGGTGAAGGTAAAGGTGTTCCATTACCTATACAATCAATGAGGACCGAGGTGTCAGAGACCTCAGCTTCTCCAGGGACCGGCATATTGAGGGTGGCACCCATCTCCTCTCTCTTGCTGCTTTACCTTCCCTGACCCTAAAGAGGGCAGGTACCCATTGACAGTTGGGTGAACTGGGGGACTGTACTGAAGCCAAGGCATGCAAATGGTTATCCATCCAAGAGGTAACCACATTCAAAACATTTTAAGAACGTATAAAATACATCTTTGGTGGACAAATAGGGCATGAATAGCTGGTGATAGGGATAACACCAATATAACCTGTATACCCAATGCATCTTTGAAAAGGTTGGGCTTGATTAAAATCAACTTGATCATAGCACTCTGTCTGAAAATTGCAGTGGTATGCTTTTGGGACTGTACCAGGAGTTATGTATAAAGTACAGTTATACTGTGAGAGAACCCTTACCATCTGCTTTCCATGACGCAGTCTCAAGGCCTACCTCCTTGTAAGGAAAAAACAAGAAAAAAATCTTATTTTGTGTATCCTTGACAAAATATTATATCTATTGTCAGTTATTTAGCTTATTATATAATTCAAAATGATAAGCTAAAATAGCTTCAGTGGAATGAAGTTGAGGTCTTCAGTGATGTGGAGTTACGATTATTCATTGTATAATGTAATGAACATTTTTAATATCAGACGCACTTAGATATCTATTTTATATATGTATTTATCCATTTCCTTAATATTGACGTATTTCTTTACACATTTCTTGACTGATTTATTTATTCACTAATTTTCATTTGTATGGAGTCAATTTAAGTAATTTCCATTTCCTTTTTTTTCTAATTTGATATTCTGATAACCCTGTAACCGAAACAAGATGGGCGACAATCAAGAATTTTGATTTGAATAAAATATGCATTTTAAACAGACAAATCAATTTTCTTGTAATAGTTTATCAGAAAGAAGAGAAGAGAGAGAGAGAGAGAGGAGAGAGAGAGAGAGAGAGAAGAGAGAGAGAGAGACAGACAGACAGACAGACAGAGAAAGAGAGAGAGAAAGACAGAGAGAGAGAAAAAACAGACACACAGAGGGAGACAGTGATACAGTCAGTCAGACAGACAAAAAGACAGACAAACAGACAGACAGAGATATATAGGCAGAGATAGAGAGTAATTACTTGGCCATCCTGGTGCTCAATAGCTTCCAGTCAGCTTGCTTTAGAAGAGTTGCTGTGGAAGTCTGCTATAACAATATTATTGCCCTGCATGTACAGGAGACGTCCACACCAGCTTAGCGGGGAGGCTTGCGTTAGAAGTGCATAACTATGTACTTGACTTCTGGGCTTGCAGATGTCGCAAATTTTTAAGCAAGTTTGTGTTTCAGTGTTCCTATCAAATTACAGAAATCAGTGCGACTTTTTATTGTAGATAATGAGCCCGATTATGCCAGAAACTAATGGGTAACAACCAAAACAATAATGATAATAATAATAATAATAATAATAAATAATAATAACAAAAAAACAGAGAGAGGAGGCAGTTGTGGGTGATAAGCTTGGAGTATGGAATATACCAAGAATTGTGTGGAAACCAACATAACAAACATTATGTTGTCACGATCAGACACACAGCTTCCCCTCGAGAATGCCAGGGGGCCTGTCAGTATAAAAATTAATATCATCTACACATTCTGGAAACTCTGCGCTAAAATAATAATCTTTTCTCACATTCTCTTTGTTTCTGTCTTGTTCCTTTTCTTTCTGTCACCTCCTTGTCCTATTTTTTGCCTTCTTGGTCCATTCTCCTTCCCTTTCTTCCATAAAGACTTTAAATATAACAATTCTCCCTTATGCTGAAGTCGGTTGCACTGGGCCTTACTTGTCAGGCGCTTAACGACACACTCATATAACAGACAACAATAGTTACTGTCTGAGCGTGCAAAGACTATGAAGAAGACGTGCCTCTCACACTTCGGGTTTCTTCATCAAAAGCCTCTTCTGTGTCAGGTTTCAGACAATTCGACAAGAACACTGCATTATCACATTCAGAACTGTAAGTTTCAACAACAGTTTGGTGGGCAACACAAACACGAGTTAAATCAGCTAGTGTCAGCCTGAAAGGCAAGAATAAAGCATCCCTTCTCTTTTATTTGAGGTTGTCACTAACAGAGAGAAAAGGTTCGTCACTGCTATTGTATTATTTCCCCAGGCAAAGCTTGTGTAGTGAGTTTTCAGAAGATACAATGGGTAAAAACTCAAGCAAAAAGGAAGACAGGGAAAGAAAAGAGATCACCTGATATCGTGCATTGTTTAGGTACTTGTATTTCCTGGACTGAAAGGTCACAGCTTCAAACTCTGTAAGAAATGCAGGTTCTTTCAGATTTCTTTGTTTTGTTTCTTTTGTTCTCCAGCTGATTCCTACCTGGAGTGTGTGCTGTGGCTCAGTGGGAAGACTGGGACCACACAGTCGAGCTTCATCCACTTTACGAAAGCAAATTTTAGAGTGGTGCTCAAATGACTTGACCAACACTGCAGGTGTAAGTATTTCTTAGGCCTGGTTGATGCTGGGAGATATCATAACAAGCACCAGGTACAGCCCACTGTAAACCGTCGTTAGATAGTTTTAAAACTGGTGCATTTCTTTAGTATCATAAATTCATCATTCACATCACCGTTGATCAACACACATTAAAAGAATATTGCCTGAGCCCAGCTGTTCTAGTCTCATGCTCAGCTGAGTTTCAGAGATTTGGGGGTGACAGTATTTGGAGGGACGTTGTGGTAGTCATCACGTGAGGCAGACATCTCACTCTGTTTGGCTGTGGGTCTCAGCAATCACTGTTGTCAGAAAGGAGTTTAGTGTGTGGTGCGCTCCCTTCTCTTTTCTGAACACAAACAAAGAAATCTCAGTAGCAGTGCAGGGCCCCTATGTCTGGTAGCTCCATGGCGCCTAACAATGAAAATCTGCCTGAATATTTCTGACCCTGCGGATGAGACCTGACAAGCCTCTATACGGCCTGGGAGGAGAGATTGAGAGAAAAGGCATGGGAACAGCATGACAGGAACATCACCGAATATGAAGAAGCAAAATAAAGAAAAAGCAAGTGAACAAAATCATACGAACAAACCTCTCTCGTGCCAATGTTGGTAGCCTCTCAGTATAAATAGCATCCCCACCTTCAGGAAACCTGTGCTAGGATTCCCTCTTTTCTATCCCTCTCTTTGTTTCAGCCTTGATCATTTTCTTCCTGTCACCTCCTTCTTGTCTATGTTCTGCCTTCTTGGTCCATTCTGCTGCCTCTTTTCCCAAAAGACTTATAAAATAACAACTCTCTCCCACCCAGAAGTCGGATGCCCCGGGCCTGACTTGTCAGGTGCTTCACGGCAGCACAACGCTTTCTCCGCTTATATGACAACAACAATAGTTGCTGATTGAGCATTCAATGAAAAAAAAATAATAGAAAGTAAAGGAAAAAAAACCAGCCAGATGAATGAAAAAACAAGGTATAAAATTGAAAAAAAATTGGAAAAGGAATGCGAAACGAAAAAGAATTTTTTTTAAAAAAGCATAAAAATGGCATAAAATACAATTTTTTAAAAAGACAGCATGAATACATACAAGTTAACCACTGAAAAATCCCAGACAATTGCAAGAATCACAGATTACAACAGCATACACCTCCCATCTCTCACACACTTTCTAAAAACCAAGCTTTAAAGCTAGTGCTGACAATACAGCCTCACATATTAAAGCTATCATAAAATAGTTCGCTAAACCAAAAAACTGCAATACCCATCTTTTCCCTCCTCATATCTCTGGTAACAATAACTTCACATCAGAGATTATACTGTCCACAACTTCCGTTATTCATAAGAAAGCAATGGTCATTCTGGACTGGTCAGTGAGCAGTATAATGGATGTGTCAATACAATAATGGACCAATTGTTCTGATGTGAATAGTTGGTCTAGAGGTAACACACCTGCCATGAAAGAGAAAATGTCAGATTCAATCCAGGTGCTGGTTCAATCCCTGTTTGTGCACGAAACCTTTCCTCCCATACACTAGATTATGAGTGATTACACTACATTACACTACACTATACTATGTTTCACTATGTTGCGCTATGCTACACTACACTACACTGCACCATGCCACACCATGTCACCCCACACCACACTACACTACACAACACTACACTACACCACACTACACCACCCCACACCATACAGCACCCTACCATACCCCACCACCCCACACCACATTTTAATACACTACACTACACTACACTACACTAAACAACACTACGCTACACTACACTACACTGCATTACACTAAACTGCACTTCACTACACTACACTATTCTACACTACACTGCACTACACTACACTACATTGCACTACACTACACTACAAAACACTACACCAGACTACATTACACTACACTACAGCTTTGAGGTTTACAAATGGTAAAAGTTTTATATATGCAACAATTTCCTCACAATGAATGTTGCTATATTCTGAATTGTGAATGATTTCTATACATGAGTCCATGCTTTTTGTGTAAATGTTGTCATCTGTTCCTACAAGCACATGTTGGCTCTCTTCTCTAAAAAGTGGAATTGATAGTAACATTATTATATACAAGATATCCTGCAAGCATTTGTACACAGAACCTCAGTTTACAATCACATTTTAAGGATTTTCTAGGAAGTTGAGTAGGCACTGAGGTTAACCCCAAGGTAAAAATCCCCTCAAATGGGTGACTCGGTGATGGCTCAAATCCATGCAATCATATAGCAAGGCAAAACACTCTCCTAGTTTCTTATGTCCCCTGTTCTACATGCTTCAATAAAAGTCTGCACATGCAACACATACAGCAATTTCGATCCACTGGTATTACACTGAAAGGCCAGTAAATGAAAGATCGATCATAACTATTATAATTTTGTTGCAATGAACAGAATATTTGGCCAATTACTATTGCTGGTTCTTTATGGAGGAATTATCTAGTTTGTAGGAAGTTTTCAGTAAAGATAAATGAAAAGAAGGAAGAATGGAAAGGAAGGAAGACAGGCAGGAAAATAGGGGAAAAAAAGACAGAAAGCAAGAAAGATAAACAGAAATGCGTTCAAGAAAACAAAAGAGAAAGACAGAGCGATTTAAAAAAAAAGATTTTTAAAGTCAAATTCAAAATAGTTTTAAAAAATAAGGAATTAAAAAATATATGGACAGGACTAGAAAAGTGATTAATTTAACAACAAAAATTTAAAAAATTAAAACCCTAAAAAATCATTCAGTTCTTCTCTCTCATTAACTTTTAAACCAAAAAAGCTACCTATTGACCATGCAACAATCCCCAAAATAGAAAACAGAACTGCAGATAATGATCCCTCTCCTCCTCTTATCTCTGGTAGCAACAACAGCTTCAGGGCAGAAGCTATACTAAGCATGGGGCAGTGTCCTCTCTCTCTCTCTTCATAAGGAAGAGGCAGTGGTCATTCAAGAGTGGTCAGTGGGCTGTGTAATGACTGGTCAGCAAGAGGACTGGCTTCATTGTGCTGCAGGGTGCCCAGCCATAGGGTCAGGGACAGAGATCCTAAAGGATGACTGGCCTAGGGGAGAGGTGAGGGGGAGGGGAATGACACTGGGGGTCATTTCAGGCTGTCAATGTGTATGTAAAGATAACGACAGGACTGGCCAATAGTGTGTGGGAGTAGTGAGATAGTGTGTGGGAGTGGTGAGATAGTGTGTGGTGAGATAGTGTGTGGGGGTAGTGAGATACTGTGTGGGGGTAGTGAGATAGTGTGTGGGGGTAGTGAGTCAGTGTGTAGGAGTAGTGAGATAGTGTGTGGGGGTAGTGAGATAGTGTGTGGGGGTAGTGAGATAGTGTGTGGGGGTAGTGAGATAGTGTGTGGGAGTAGTGAGATAATGTGTGGGGGGTAGTGAGATAGTGTGTGGGAGTAGTGAGATAGTGTGTGGGGGTAGTGAGATAGTGTGTTGGAGTGGTGAGATAGTGTGTGGGAGTAGGGAGTGGAGCTATTCATGGAGATAAGAGTTTGGTTTGAGATCAAGAATAAAATATAAGCAGAGCTAGAATCCCTTGTAAATAAAAATGTGTGCTTATGCATGTGAATGTTTCCAATGTGTGTGTGTGTGTGGGGGGGGGGGGGGGGGGGTTAAGTGTGTGGATGCATGAGTTTACTGGTTCGCACATGAGTATTAGTGATTTTACTTGGTGAGTTTATGACTGGCTGAGGTATTGCTGATTTGGGGTGCTTTTCATCTTATGGTGGCTGTGTGGTGCTGTTCTGATAGTGGTGGTTTGTGTGTGTGTGTGTGTGTGTGTGTGTTGTGTGTGTGTGTGTGTGTGGTGTGTTGTGTGTTATGTTTGCATGTTTATTGTTTTAATATATAGTGGTGACCCACTAAAATTTCTCTGTCTCTGCGATAATAAAGTGCTTGAAATTTGAATTTGATTTAAAGTGAGAGAATGTGTGACAAGCACACTTAAGCTCTCATCTTATCATGTTAGAAACAGTTCAATACACTGTACTTTACTCCAATGTACTCCACACAACTCCACTCCACTCAATTCTACTCCAGTCCACTCCTCTCTACTCCACTTAACCCCACAGCATTCCATCCCAGTCCATTCCACTCCACTCAACCCCAGTCCACTTCACTCCACTCTATTCTCTTCTACTACATTTAAATCAATACAATGTCACACAACAGCTTAAGATAATATAACAAAGCCCAATACATCTAAAATAGAACTAGACAGCATGATCTGATGCTTTGTAATGCAAACAGTGACAAAAACAAAGCAACAACAAAACTCAAACTCCTCTATTGTGTTAAAATTTATGTTTGCCGTCACATCTACTATAATGATAATAATAACAATACTAAATGGACTTTTTATAGCGCTATATCTTGCAAATAAAAATCAAAGTGCTTTCATTCATCCTAGTCTTCCACATGCAGCAAGTTACAATTCATAGATTATAAAATCATAAACCACTATCTGTATATTATTTGAACTGGGAAACAGTTCAATTGAATTGTGTTCCTGTTCTTACAAAGTGTTGCTAAAATCAGTAACATAATCAATCACAAAAAGCAATGTTGTTCATTGACTGGAAACAACACAAGCATAAATAAACAGGCGACAGGGAGAGGTAGAGAAAAATAGAGGTACTATATTGGGGAGGTGTGCAAGGTGTCAATGACGTGTGTGGGAACCAACATAACAAACATAATGAATTCCTCATGGCCTGACATAATACAGCTCTCATTCTTATTCTCTTTCTTTGTCTCTCTGTCTCTGTCTGTCTGTTGTCTGTCTGTCTGTATGTATGTATCTATCTATAGATATAAGGATATATATATATATATATATATATATATATATATATGTATGTATGTATGTATGTATGTATGTATGTATGTATGTATGTATGTCTCTGTCTGTCTGTCTGTCTCTCTCCCAGCCACTTCCCTTTTTTCAGTGTCAGGCTTCAAATACTCCAACATGAAAATTGCATTATCCCTTTCACAACTCTCCTACACTTATCCCAGCAACACTTTACATGTGCAACATATACACAAGAGACAATCCACCAGTGACACCTTGGAAAGCTAAAACAAAGCATCCCTTATCTCTATCTGAGGATGCACTTAACAAAACAATGTCAATTACCACCACTGTGTTTTTGTGGGTATGATAATCTTGTGTCTGTTGGTGTTCCATGGCATAAACAAAATAACAAACAAAACAAAGAGAACAGTGAGGGAGGAGATGAAAGTCAAAGTAGTAAAAGGAAGTAGACAGGAAATGCAAAAGGGAGCTTGAATGAAAAACAAACAAAAGCAAAACAGAAAGCCAAACAAAATGAAGGGAAGGAGAAACAAGTTTAAATAACATAACAATATAAAAAAGTGAATTGAAAAAGAAAAGGAGAAGAAAAATCAATGAGGCTATTAATAAATAAATGGATTTATCATATAAACACAAGAAAGAAAGAAAAAAAGGAAACAAAACCAAAAAAAACCTTAGCAGTAAAGGCTAAAGGAGTATAAAGTTCCTTCATTCTAATAATCTACTCTTTAAAACATTATCCAAAATAATACAGCATTCCTGAAAAACTTCTAAAATGGACTATGAATCAGCAGAAGATATCCATCCTTTTCCTCCTATAGACTCTGGTAGCAACAACAGCTTCAGGGCAGAAGCTATACTAAGCATGGGGCAGTGTCCTCTCTCCCTCTCTCTCTTCATAAGGAAGAGGCAGTGGTCATTCAAAAGTGGTCAGTGGGCTGTGTAATGACCGGTCAGCAGAGGGACTGACTTCACTGTGCTGCAGGGTGCCCCTTCTTTAGGGTCATGGACGGGAATCCCAAAGGATGTGTGGAATACTGCAGATATGAGGAGGTAAAGATGGAGTTGGTTATTTTCATGCTAAGAACTATGTAAAAATATTTCAAGTATAGTTCTTGCAAGTGGAGAATTGTCTTTTTCTTTGCTTGGCTAGAGAATCGAGGTTCACTAATGGTAAGGATTCGCGTATGTCACTGTTTTAGCCCACCATGAAGGTACCAATAGTTGTTGTCTGAGCATGCCATGAAGAAGAAGATTGTTTATATCAAAGCCGTTTATCTGTTGGTTTGCTTTTCCTCTAGCTGATAGTTCAAACACAACAGAAATATAAACTACTTTCGATATCAGTCTGCTATGGTGTGCAATGCAGTAAGTATGGTTATGCATGAGGAAGCAAAGAGATTACAACAGTATGTGTCCAGTGTATGAAAGAAAGAAAAAGACATAACAAGAAAGTGATTATCTCTGCATCTGTTGAATTAAGGTGAGAAGTAATAATTTCAATCATGCAAAACAGTTGCCCTGCAAGGTTGAAATTTAAATATATTTGAGCACCTAAAGGTATAATTTGATAAAATTTTCAGTAATTCCATGATATGTGTGTTGCTTTTGCTACCTGAGTGGAATTAGAATGTAATTTATCTAAAAAACAAAAACAATCTACATATTTAATGATTAAATATTACTTGGAATATAGCTTATGTTTAAGTCATTTTTTCTTTTATATATATATATATATATATATATATATATATATATATATATATATATATATATATATATATATAAACTGTATCTCTTGACACTTTTTCGGGCGCCAAGTTCCTGCATATAATAAATATGCTATAATTAGCCTATTGGTAAAAGTTTAAAAATGTGATGGTTTTCTCTGTGTCTTTTTGTATCTGTCTCTTTATGATTCTCTATTTCTCTGTCTGTGTCTGTCTGTCTGTGTCCTCCCTCCTCTCTCTCTCTTTCGCTTGTGCAAAATTCTGCATGGAAGTGAATTAGTTCACACAGAGAGAGAGAGAGAGACAGACAGACAGACAGACAGACAGAGAGAGAGAGAGAGAGAGAGAGAGAGAGAGAGAGAGAGAGAGAGAGAGAGAGAGAGAGAGAGAGAGAGAGAGATGAGATTACTTTCATTTTCAGATACATTGTGATTTTGTTTTACTCAGATGCTAAAGAGAACACACAGGTCATAGAACTAATGAAACTGAATTTAATTATATCCTGGGATGAGCCAATAAATAGAATTTCAATCTTGCATGGAAACTGTTTTGCATAATTCTAAATGCTACATTCTAAGCTCCAGAATAATAAATTCTAATGTTCTCGCTTTTCTTTTAGTTGTTGTTTACTGTTTCAAATTGTTTATCCTTGATGGAGACAGGATAGCTCAGTGGTCATGAGGGACAAGTGCTGTTACCCAGCAATGGTTTGCACATCAAGATGGTTTACCAAACTGAAGATGTGTTGACCTTTTTTGCATGTTCTTCTTCATCTCTACCAAATCTGCCATTTCTATCATTTTGACTCATCTAACTGAACTTCTTCTTCTTCTTCTTTTCTTCTTCTTCTTCTTCTTCTTCTTCTTCTTCTTCTTGGTAGTAGTAGTAGTATCATTAGTAATATTAGTCCGCAGCTCGACTAGTTCTCTTAAAGAAAAAAATCTTAGCGCATCACCCCTCTCTTGTGATCTCTCCACTGGATGCCTGTGCCACAGAGAGTAAATTGTAAGATCAGTACCTTCTTTTACAAATGTCTCCACAAAACTGCACCCTCCTACCTCTGTGAATGTCTTTACCTGTACACTCCTTCACGTTTCCTCCGCTCTGCTGCAGATACCTTGTGCCTACGAATACCTAGATTCAACCAATCCACCATTGGCCGCCGCTCTTTCTCTATTTCGGGTCCATCGATCTGGAATGACATCCCTCTCTCTCTTCACCAGAAGCCTTCTTATGGCACATTTAAATCCAGCCTCAAGACATGTATTTCAAACCTAAGATGTTTATCCTCCTGTTTTATCTAAGAGTTATCCCACCTTCACCAACCAATGTCCTATCACCCTGCTAAAGTATATGACCTGTGTGTGTGTGTGTGTGTGTGTGTGTGTGTGTGTGTGTGCGTGTGCTTGTGAAAAACATTTGACTATTGACATTTTATTTCATATATTTGGTCTGCAGCATACCATTATTGTAATATCTGTTTGTTTAAACTACTGATTATTTGTCATTGGCTGCATGAATGTGTAAGATTAGATTGAATACATGTGCTTTGATTTATCTTTGCAAGATATAGTGATATAAGTTCCATTTCTTCTTCTTCTTCTTCTTTTTCTTCTTCTTCGTAGTAGTAGTAGTAGTAGTAGTAGTAGTAGTAGTAGTAGTAGTAGTATCATGACTACCATTAGTATTATTAATATTCTTCTTCTTCTTCTTCATCATCATCATCATCATCATCATCATCATCATCATCATAATCAGAAGCAGTAGTAGTAGGAGTAGTAGTAGCATCATGACTACCATTATTCATCATCACCACCATCATCATCTTCTTCATCATCATCATCATCATCATCATCATCATCATCATCATCATCATCATCAGTAGTAGTAGTAGGAGGAGGAGGAGGAGGAGTTGTTGTTGTTGCTGTTGTTTTTGTAGTGTTTCCATCATCACCATCATCATGAACAGACTGGGTTCATAAACTAGTGCATGTGTCTGAAAATGTTAGGAGGGAGAGGGAGGAGGGAGGGAGAGAGAGAGAGAGAGAGAGAGAGAGAGAGAGAGAGAGGAGAGAGAGAGAGAGAGAGAGAGAGAGAGAGAGAGAGAGAGAGAGAGAGAGCGAGAGAGAGAGAGAGGGGTACTGGTTTACGTGGGTGTTCGGGGGAAGAAAATCGAACAGTGGTGTTCAAAATCCAGGGTTAAAATGTGGGTACAAGGATACTTTCATTTTATTACCTAGCTCTAACGGTGGTTCTTCTGGCAGTGGTTCACTTTTTTATGTTTTAGTTGTGACCCTCCACCACGAAATGAGTCGCACTGCACCTGACCCTCTTTTCCGCTAGGAGCCATTTTAGGCAGGTGGGGGTTAAGGTTGTGGATTTTAAGATTGTGATTGATTGTTTAACTATAATCTTTATTCTGCGGGTTTTGAAGTATCAAAGCGTGATTTTGTTTTGTTTTGCTTTAAAAAATGCGTTTAAAAACACAAAATCCCTCATTCTGACGATTTATACTTATGCAAACTTTTGTCAATTTCTCATTTTGTCATTTCTTGCAGTTAACTGTTTGAATTTGTAATTAATTTTCATAGAATTGTCTAATTTTCAGTATTTCTTTGTATTGAATAGCTATTTTCTATTGTAGATCATGAACATATGTTAGCAGCTAGAAATTGATCTCTTGTGCATTGCGACTTATTATCTGGTAGGTGGTCGCGTCTCAACTTTTCTTGATTCTTCTATATCTGTCCTTAGTCTGTGTGAATTTTTACAGCCATTCCTGTGTCTCAATTTTCTCTTTATGTCTGTCTTGTTAATCTTTCCCTGTATCTCTGGCCTTTATATAATAACACTACATGCCGTCCACTAGAAATGTCGAAAGCACAGTTTTTACCCCAAGTAAAGCACAAATGTGGACCATAACAGCTAACATTGAAAGAAAGATGCAGGCAATGGAGATGAGATGCTTTCGCAAATTTCTTGTTATCTCGTACAGAGATTACATTACCAACAAGGAAGTGAAAAACCAGAATCGTAAAAAGCCATTGGGCCATAAAAAGAGCTCCTGACTTCAGTAAAAGAACGCAAACTAAAGTGGTACAGGCACGTCACACGAACATGTGGACTGGCCAAGACTGTCCTACAGGGAACAGTACAAGGAGGGAAACGAAGAGGCAGACAGAGAAAACGATGAGAAGACAACATTAGAGAGTGGACTGGCATTGAGTGGAACGATATGCTACGGAAAACTTAAAAAATCTTGATAGATGGTCAAAGCAGAACATCTTGGTCCAGTGCTCGACTAACCTCATAACAGCTTGACTTATGTTGTTTTAAGATGTTTTGTTGATGATGTATGATCTGTCTGCTGTGTTTGTTAAATATAACATGAAATTAGAAAGATTAACTGAAAACTCCTTTAAGCCGTGTACGTGTTCATGTGTGAAATATAGATATAGTTCACTTGTGATTTATGGATTTGTTTGTGGTTCTTTGTCATTGAGATGGGATTGTTCAGTGCCCATAACACTCGCTTTCCCCCAGCTAAGGTTAAGCAGCATAGAGCGTGGTTACCACTTGGATGGGTGACCGTTTGCGCGCCTTGGCTTCCGCACAGTCCCCCAGTTCACCCAGCTGTAAATGGGTACCTGCCCTCTTTAGGGTCAGGGAAGGTAAAGCACGAGGGAGAGGAGATGGGCGCCGCCCTCAATATGCTGGCCCGTAGAGAAGTGAGGTCTCTGACACCTCGCTCCTCTACGACCACGTAGGTTATGGGACACCTTCACCTTCAAAACAGAAACGTGGACCTTAACAGCAGACATCGAAAGAAGGATACAGGCGATGGAAATGTGATGGTTTAACAGACTTCTTGGTGTCTCATATAGAGGTCACATAAGCAACGAAAAAAGAAAAACCAGAATTTAAAAAAGTGATACTTCAATGAAAAAACACAAACGGAAGTGGCACTGGCATTCAGATAAAAACACACACACGCGCAAGATAGAGATAGACACAGAGAGACAGAAAGACAGACAGACGGACTAGAGAGAGAGAGAGAGAGAGAGAGAGAGGAGAGGAGAGAGAGAGAGAGAGAGAAATGCGCGCGCGCACCCAGCCACACAACACACACACACACACACACACACACACACACACACACACACACACACACACACACACACACACACACACACATACACATGTGTACGTCTTAACAGCATAACAGTTTAAGTTTGATGTTCTATTTAATATCATTTTCATATTTTGACAAATTACAGCACACATCATTAATACATAAATCATACTAAAGTTGTTTTTTTTTAAAAGGTCGTTTTAATGTTGTATATTTTCTTCTATACCACTTCAACTCACGGCAGATTTCTCTGCGTGAAATTCAGGATGCTCTCCCCGGGGAGAGCGCATCGCCACAAGAGCAGCGCCACCCATTTGGGTCATACCTTTATAAGAGGCAGCAGCATGACAATCGTTAACAGAACACCATGGACACCCAAGCAAACTGGAACCGAAAGTACAACAGGATGTTTGGTGTCCTGCTGTAACTGGATTGTTTCCCCTCAGAACAAAACAAAAATCAACCACTACAATAAACTGGTCCATGCTGTGACTATTTCCCAATAGTCCATCAATTATTTGTCTGTGTACGGTTTTGGCAATGGTTGCAGGATACAGCGGGTTATTAATAGTGATCTCTGTCTCTCTCTGTGTCTCTTTCTGTCTGTCTCTTTCTCTGTCTCTGTCTCTCTGTCTCTGTATCTCCGTCTCTGTCCCTCTGTTTCTCTGTCTCTGTCTCTCTCTCTCTCTAGTCCGTCCGTCTGTCTGCCTCTCTATGTCTATCTCTGTGTTCCTGTCTGTCTCTCTGTCTCTCTCTCTGTGTCTGTCTCTTTCTCTGTCTGTTTCTCTGCCTCTCTCTCTCTGTGTCTGTTTCTCTGTCTCTCTCTCTCTCTCTGTTTTCTCTCTCTCTGTCTGTTTCTTTCTCTCTCCTCTCTCTCTCTCTCTCTCTCTCTCTCTCTCTCTCTCTCTCTCTCTCTCTCTCTCTCTTTCTCTCTCTCCTCTCTCTTTTTCTATCCTATATTTTTCTCTCTCTCTCCTCTCTTCTCTGTCTCTCTGTCTCTCTCGCTCTCTCTCTCCTCTCTCTCTTCTCTCTCTCTCTCTCTCTCTCTCTCTCTCTCTCTCTCTCTCTCTCTCTCCTCTCTCTCTCTCTCTCTCTCTCTCTCTCTCTCTCTCTCTCTGTAATGAACTATTCCTCTCAGACTCAACATTTTGCATCGAGCAATGATGATGCATTATCATAATTACCAAGCAATGATGATGCATTATCATAATTACCAAGCAATATTGATGCATTATCATAATTACCAAAGTCTTAAGCATCAAGAAGATCCCCAACTATACTTCAGATTAACACGCTATACTACGACAGCCGAACTTTCTACAACCCTCATAGGGATGTCGAAAACCTGCCAGTTTAAATAACATCCTCACATTTTTGGAAATTCTATGCCAGGAATTCCCCCTTTTCTGTCCCTCTCTTTGTTTCTGCCTTGTTCCTTTTCTTCCTGTCACCTCCTTCTTGTCCATTTTCTGCCCTCTTGATCAATTCTCCTTCCATTTTGCC
>CM054147.1:55072517-55080017 GCA_028751875.1 Rapana venosa | reverse complement strand
GTCTCTTTCTCTCTGTTTGTCTGTCTTTCTCTTTCTCTTTATGCCTGCTTACCTGTCTATTTCTTACTCTCTCTTCATCTCTCCCTCTCTGTTTTCTTGTCTGTCTGTCTCTGTTTGTGTAGATTTCACAATTCTAACCTAACCAGCCACACAGTTCTCTTCTCACCATCTCAGACAAAAAGGAAAATGTAACCAGAGGGCGGGTGGTCACTTTCTTCATTCCATTGTTTTTCCTTTTCCAAACACAGTCACAGGAGTGGGTCACACGTGCCAGTGTTTCCCACAGGGACATCCATTATTCCTCTGACTGATCGCGGGTGTGCTTTCAAGATTAGGTGTTCTATGGGTATCTCCCTTGTTGCTTTTTCTGTCTGTCTGTTTGTCTGTATGTTTGCCTCTGTTTCTGTATCTCTATCCCCATTTACTATCTCTTTCTTCCCCCCCCCCCTCTCTATTTGGCTGTTTGTCTCTGTCTGTCTCTGTCTATCTCTCTCTCTCCTTGTGGTTCTCTCTCTGTTCCTGCCTGTCTGTTTGTGTTGTTGTCTGTTTATTTGTCTGTATGTTTTGATGTTTGTCTGTCTTTGTCTGTCTTTTTCTCTGTCTGTCTCTTCTTCTTCTTCTTTTTCTTCTGTCTCTGGCTTTATCTTTCTATCTGTCTCTCTCTGCTTCTGTCTGTCTGTTTGTATGTTTGTATGTCTGTCCGTGTCTGTCTCTTTCTTTCTATTTCTCTCTCTCTCTCTCTCTCTCTCTCTTTCTCTCTCTCTCTTCTCTCTCTCTCTCTCTCTTCTCTCTCTCTTCTCTCTCTCTCTCTTTCCCTCTCTCTCTCTGTCTGTCTGTCTCTTTGCCTGTTTATGTTTGTCTTGTTCTTTCTCTCTCTCTCTCTCTCCTCTCTCTCTCTCTCTTCTCTCTCTCTCTCTCTCTCTCTCTCTCTATCTCTCTCTCTCTCTCACTCTATCTCTATCTGAATGAAGACAGAAGATAATAGACAAAACATAATTTTGATTCATCATATCAACACTTTCATGCAAAGAAAAATTGTTTTCTTTCAACGCCCACACACACAACAAATAATTGCATTACCCTAAACAACATCCTCATGAATTTTCTAATGAAATTTCTAAAAGCACAACACAGACTTAGGAACGATTGGATCAGTTGCGTTTCCCATTGACTGCAGATCTGTGTGCTGATAACCCTCCATTATCATTCATTGGTCTTGGAACAGATACCACCACACCCTGCTGCTATACATTCACTACCAACAGCATCAGTTCAATTAGTTCTGTGAATAGCAAACTCAGAAACCTTCGGGAGTCAGCTAGCTTTTTAACGGTGAGTTTGCAGGTATGTGTAGAACTAAACTAAAGAGTTATTTTTGGGAAGGACAAAAGCATGAAGCAATGAGGATGTTGTGTTGTGAAATCTGCAATGTTCTGTGAAACAGGTGATGATCTGAAAAAATAGCATGTTTAGTGAGTGTGGATGGACAGTGAACTCTGTGTATGCTCCATCTGTTTTTTTGTGTGTGTGTTTGTGTCTGTTTGTCTGTCTATCTGTCTGTCTCTCTAACACTCTCTCATTCTCTCGCTGTGTGTGTGTCTCTCTCTATTTCTCTATGTCTCTTTCTGTCCCTCTGTCTCTATCTCTCTCTTAATATCTGTCTGTCTGTATGTATGTCTGTCTCTGTCTGTATGTCTCTGTTTATCTATCTGTCTCCCAGACACACACACTCTCTCACTTTTTGTCTCCCCGCCCTTTCTGTCTGTCTCTGTCTCTGTTTATGTCTGTCTGTCTCTCCATCTGAAGGCTGGATGTATAATGATGATTATTCTATAACCATTTCTAATTAAAAAGCGTTAATTTTTCACTGTTCATTGTTCATTGTTCTCTCTACCTCTCCCTCTCCCCCACTCTTGCTCTCTCTCTCTTTCTTTCTCTCACTCTCTGTGTCCCTCTCTTTCTCTCTGTTTGTTTGTCTTTCTCTTTCTCTTTATGTACAAAATATTACTCTTCTCAAGTTCTTTATGCCACGTCTATGAAATCTCTCTTTTCCCTCACATCTACTCTTCTTGGATCTGTGAAGGCAAGCCCTCTGCCTTCCATTCACAACCACTCTGAACTTCCATCTATATTTTCAGCATTCTTTTCTGAAAAAGTCTATAACATTCGCTCCAAACTGGATCAGACTCCTTTCCAGCCTGCACTTCCTGATCCCCAATTCTCTGGCACTCCTCTCCTTTTCTTTCATCCGACAAGTGAGAAAGAAATCAAGACAATTCTGAAAGAAATGACTATAAAATCATGTGATCTTGATCCCATACCTGCTTCTTTTCACCAGTGCCTACCACAGCTTATACCCACTATCACGAAAATAGTAAACTCATCTCTTGTTTCAGGAAATGTTCCATCAACTCTCAAAATGCTATAGTCACCCCTCTAATTAAAAGCACGCCCTTGACCCAAAACATATGAAGAATTATAGACCTGTTTCCAATCTACCTTTTATTTCTAAAGTCCTTGAAAAAGTAGTTCTGAAACAGCTCAACAACCACCTTCTCTCCATAAATCTTCTTCCTGAGTTTCAGTCTGCCTGTCGCGTCAACCACAGCACTGAAACCACCCTAGTACACACTTTAAACATGCTTCTACTTGCTTCTGACTCAGGGAAAATCTCCCTTCTCACTCTACTCGACTTATCAGCAGCATTCGATACTATAGACCACTCAATTCTTCTCTCCCGTCTTCAAAAAACGTTGGTTTACTGGCATAGCCTCACCTGGTTTAATTCATACTTACTGACCGATTCCAGACAGTTGCAGTAAACAAGATTCAATCAATACCTGCCAAAGTGGAATGCGGAGTCCCACAGGGATCAGTTCTAGGCCTGTTCTTTTCACTCTTTACACTGCCCCACTGTCACATATAATAAACCGTCATCAAATCAACCCTCATTTTTACGCAGATGACTCTCAGTTTTAAAGCAGTGTTACTCCTGGAAATCTGCCTTCTCTCCTGACAAAAAATGGCCCGCTGCTTTGAAGATATTCAAAACGGATGACACAGAACAAATTACAGCTAAATGCAGATAAAACTGAAGCCATGCCGTAGGGACCAAACACAAACTCCTTCCATTACAAAGCCTTCAATAGAACTTGCAATACATCAGTCCCTCTATCCACTGCTGTGAAGTATCTAGGTGTTTTATCGACAACACACACTCCCAGAAAAAATTTATCAAACCCAGAAACCCAGTCAGTCTGCTAAACTATCAATTTAAAGGTGTTTAGTGCAATTCGAAAGTCCTGTCCACGATGCCCAGCCAAACTTGTCCCCCTTCTCATTCTTCACTCTGGATATTGCAATTCTCTTTGTCTGGTCTGCAGCATCATCTATCCACTCCCTTCAACGTATACAAAACCCGCAGCTCGCTAGTTCTCAGAAAGAAAAAATCTGAAACATTACCCTCTCCTGCAACTCTCACTGCTGCCTGTCCACAGAGAGTAAATTATACAGAACAAATAACCCCTCTGTTACAAATGTCTCCACAAAACTGCACCCTCCTACCTCTGTGAATGTCTTAGCCTGTACACTCCTTCACGTTCCCTCCGCTCTACTGCAGATACCTTGTGCCTACGAATACCTTTCTCTATTTCGGGTCCATCGACCTGGAATGAGCTCCCTCTCTCTCTTCGCCAGAAACCTAGTTATGACACTTTTAAATCCAGCCTCAAGACATATTTATTTCAAACCTAAGATTTCCCCCCTCCTGTTTCATATCAGAGCTATCCCACCTTCACTAACCCATGTCCTATCACCCTGCTAAAGTATAGGACCTAAGTGAGTGTGTGTGTGTGCTTTTGTAAAACATTTGACTATTGACATTTTATTTCATAGATTTTGTCTGCATCGCACTATGTTTGTAAATATCTGTTTGTTTAAACTATTGATCATTTATCATTGATTGCATGACTGTGTAAGATTAGGTTGCATGCATGCGCTTTGATTTGTCTTTTCAAGATATAGCACTATATAAGTTCCATGTATTATTATTATTTATGCCTGCTTACCTGTCTATTTCTTACTCTCTCTCTCTCTCTCTCTCTCTCTCTCTCTCTCTCTCTCTCTCTCTCTCTCTCTCTCTCTCTCTCTCTCTCTCTCTCTCTCTCTCTTTCACTCTCCCTCTCTGTTTTTCTGTCTGTCTGTCTGTCTGTCTCTGTTTGTGTAGATAGTTATTCCTATCTCACAATTCTAACCTAATCACCCACACAGTTCTGTTCTCACCATCTCAGACAAAAAGGAAAATGTAACCAGAGGGCGGGTGGTCACGTTCTTCATCCCAGTGTTTTCTTTTTCCAAACACAATAACAGGAGTTGGTCACACGTGCCAGTGTTTCCCACAGGGACATCCATTATTCCTCTGACTGATTGGGGGTGTGCTTGAAAGATTGAGTGTTCTACTTTACCTTTTGGGTTTTCTGTCTGTCTGTCTGTCTGTCTCTGTTTCTGTCTTTTTGTCTCTTCATCTGTCTCTATGTCTGTCTCTGTCTGTGTGCCAGTCTGTGTGCAAGTCTGTGTGTCAGTCAGTCTGTCTTTCTGTCTGTCTCTCTGATTCTGTCTCTCTTTATGGGTAGCTTCCCTTGCTTGGTTGCCAGCAAGACGCATTACTCAGCAGCTGTTGTAAATATTACTGTTTCTCGTGTATACCAGAGTCAGTATGCCAGTTGAAGGATTCCCAACCACTCTAGAATGTCTTTTGAATGCTGTGTTACGTGACAATACCGTGTCATCCTTCAAAATCGACGGCAGAGGCAGTCAAACTACCGTCGTTTTGCGACTGACCACAAACACTTCGGTTCATCACCCTGAGACAGCAGACAGCAGTGTTACCTATCGACGAAAGTGCCCGTCACAAGTCAGCAGAGACAGAAGGAGGGCTGAGGCTTACAGAGCAGACCATGAGAAGAAGGCAAGTGTTTCATCTCCTTCAGGACTCTTCATGCCAACACCACCTAGTCTCTGTTATGTTGCTGACCAGAAGACACCTTCCCCTGCTGTGACTGATTTTTCCCCTTTTGTGCCATGCACTTCCACTGCGCCACTTTCAGGTGACAATCAGCAAGGTAAAACACAAATAAACATACCCTCATGTGACATGGAAAAACAGAGAGTAACAATCAGTTCTGATATAGAAACAGTCTGTGACATTGATGAGGAAATGTCGTGCAAGTGGGAGGGCTCCGAAGATGTGGAGCAGGGGGGTGGGAGTGTGTCAGACCTTGTGGGGAATCATTCTGATGTAGACTGTGATGTAGCTTGTAAAAATGATTCTGAACATTCAAGGAACATTACTGAGTCCGAGAACACAGGTGCAAAATCAGAACTGACTTACAGTAATGTCTTGAAATGCTTTGAACGATTTAATGACAACATAAATAAACAAATGGATCATGTCAGTCATGAGCTGAAAGAAATTGTAGCCATTACCAAAACTTGTTCGAGTGGAACTCCATTTAAAGATATATCATAGCTGCTCTGTTGCTCGCCCAGTCCATTGTATATTCATAGTGTGAGTGAAAGCACTGAGACATTGTAAAACATGAATTTGTTCCATGGTGTGGATGCCATGCCCTGCTGATTATTTCGAATGTTTTGAATATGTCATGTGTTGAAATGTCTTCTTTTTTCACTGTCCCCTCCTCACTGTCCCCATGTGAATGGGCTTACAGGAGCCTACCACATTAAACCATTTTTAAGTTTTCAAGTTTCAAGTTTGTCTCTCTTTATGCATGTTTCTTTTTGTCTCTCTGTTTCTATCTTTGTCTTTCTCTGTCTGTCTGTCTGTCTGTCTGTCCGTCTCTCTCTGTAAATGAAAACAAAAGGCAATAGAGAGAACACAAATTTGATTCATCTTATCAACACTCAAGTGCAATTTTAAAAAAATATTTTTAACGCCCACACAAAAAATGATTACGCCATCATAAACAAAATGCTCATTATTTTTTTAATCAAATTTCTAAAAACACAACATAGACCTAGGGATGGTCAGATGAGTTGCGCTTCCCTTTGACTGCAGATCTTTGTGCTGATAACCATCCATTATCAATCATTGGTCTTGGAACAGATACCACCACACTCTGCTGCTATACATTCACTGCCAACAGCATCAGTTCAATTAGTTCTGTGAATAGCAAACTCAGATTCCTTCGGGAATCAGATAGCTTTCAAATGTTGAGTTTGTAGGTATGTGTAGAACTAAACTAAAGGGTTATTTTGGGGGAAGGACAATGGCATGAAGCAATGATGATGTAGTGTTGTGAAATCTTCAATGTTCAGTGAAACAGTTGATGTCTGAAAAAACAGCATGTTTAGTGAGTGTGGATAGACGGGGAGCTATGTATGTGCTCTATCTGTTTCTTTGTGTGTATGCCTGTGTATGTCTGTCTGTCTGTCTGTCTGTCTGTCTGTCTGTGTCTCATTCTGTTTCTCTCTGTCTCTGTCTGTCTGTCTGTATTTCTCTGTCTGTGTCTGGTTCTCTGTCTGTCTGTCTCTCAAACTCTCTCTTTCTTTGTCTTCCCACCCGTTCTGTCTGTTTCTCTCTGCATCTGTCTCTGTCTCTCTCTCTGTGCATTGGAACAGGATTTTTTTCCTTGTTCTCAATCTTTGGCTAGAGTTTCTATGTTCACCAATGGAGACTTTTTGGGTATGCGACCGTTTTTGCTCATCACGAAGGTACCCACATTCCAACTTTATGAAGAAGAAGAAGAAGAGGCTGAAGAAGAAGAAGAAGAAGAACAAGAACAAGAAGGAGATAGAGAAGAAAAAGATGGAGAAGAAGAAGATGAAGAAGAAGAAGAAGAAGAAGAAGAAGAAGAAGAAGAAGAAGTAGAAAAAGAAGAAGAAGAAGAAGAAGGAGAAGAAAGTGAACAGTCAGGAACTGTGGAATCATCAGTTTAAGGAGTGTACAGCTTCCTCCATTCCTCGCGGTTTTCAGCTTTTCGTTGCAAGTACGTTCTACTCAAGGCCAGTCCACTCTCTGATGCTGTCTTCCCATCGTTTTCTCTGTCTGGCTCTTCGTCTCCCTCCTTGCACTGTTCCTTGTATAGGAGTGCAAAGGGGCAGGCAATTTCTGTCACTGGTAAAGTCATTGCATAGTTTTGCCGCTTGCAAGATTTGTTCTTTTAACTTTTGAGGTAATGTTACCTCCTAGTCAGAGATTGCAAAATGAAGTCCTAGGAAGTTTGGTCTAGTTGTTTCTGCTTGTGTCTTTTTGTCTCTTTTTTCTCTCTGTCAATCTGAGTTGTGTGTGTATGTGTTTGTGTGTGTGTGTCTGTCTCTGTCTCTGTCTCTCTGTCTCTGTCTTTCTGTCTGTCTACCTGTCTGTCTCTCTCTGCTCACGTGCTTGCGCATTTGCGTGTGTGAATGTGTGTGTGTGTGTGTGTGTGTGTGTGTGTGTGTGTGTGTGTGTGTGTGTGTGTCTGTGTCTTGTTGTCTGTGTCTGTG
>CM054147.1:55067355-55072017 GCA_028751875.1 Rapana venosa | reverse complement strand
AAAATAAAATTTTATTTAAAAATTTGCTGCTTCTTTTTTCACAGTACAAATTTGTATCTGGATTTCTGAGCAATTTCGAACAATAAAAAGGAATGAACGTTATGAAACAAAGGGGGGTTTAATTTTTTGCCTTTACGATAGAATAAAAGTTTTCCCCACGCACATAGAGTGGTCAAAAAACCCACAAAAATACGCTTAAACAACGCCCCAATGACCAAAACTGAATACGGGTTTAAATAATTACACCTTGAAGAGAGTTGTAGCTTCAAAATTTGATGGTGGAGGGGGAGGGGAGGGGGGGAGAGATGGGGAGGGGAGGGAGGGGGCTAACAAATCCAGGACAACCTTGGTATTGCCTTGTTTTATTGGCCTTAAGGGATACAAGAACTAATGTGACCGTTTTTCAGGCTGAAAATACTGAATGGTTGAAAGGATTAGGAGGCCTTGCTCTTAAATTTAAAGAGAAAGTTGCCACAGTTATTGAAACAAAATGATGTGACAGTTTTAACATGGCCTTCATGGTCAAGAAGGCTGTAAACAACATGGAATAATAATATAATTTAAAAGAAGAAGAAGAAAAAAACCCAAGACAAGAAGAATGAAATGATATAAAAATATATGCGCTTATCTTGTAAACATGCAAAGCACTTACTTAAACCTGTTCTTACCAGCAACCAATAATAGTTTAGCAAATCAAAGTTCGCACACAGACACACACAGGCGCGCGGCGCACGCACACACACAACATACACAAAACCACACTCACACACAACACACAAAACCACACACAAACACACACACACACACCCACACACCCCCAACAACACAACACACAACATACACAAACAGACATTGAAGGTTAAACATTAAGAGGAAAAAAATATAAGGCTTTGGAAGGAAGAAGGGATGGAAAATAAAAAAAGAAGGGATAAATCTTAGACTTGAAATAATTTTATGTCTGGAGGTGGTTTGAAATGTGTCAAAAGTAGGCTTTTGGCAAAGGGAGAGAGGAAGATAGTTCCAGATCGATGGACCAGAATTAGAGAAACAGAAACATACACACATCACATTTTCTACACATACATGCACACATAAGGCAATGCATACATGAACTTATTGGAGAGCACGCGTACATGATACGATATTTAGACATATTATGCTTATGTGTATATACCCTGCGAGTGAGAGGGGGAGAGAGAGAGAGAGAGAGGAAGAGGGATGGAGGAGAGAGGAGAGAGAGAGAGAGAGAGAGTCAGACAGACAGAAGAAACGACAGACGGAGATAGAGTGGGAGACAGAAATATAAATTAAAAAAATAATAATAACAATAATAATAATACATGGAATTTAGATAGCGCCATATCTTGCAAAAAACAAATCAAAGCGCTTTCGTTCATCCCACTCATTCACATGCAGCCAGTTACAATTAATAGTTTTTACACAATCAAATGTATACACACGCACGCACGCATACACTTAAAGGTTGTACACTCCGGCAGGGTGATGGCATTTGGGCTGTTGATGGCAGGGAAAAAAATGAGATGGAACAAGAGGGGAGAATCTTAGGTTTTAAATAAATGTATCTTGAGGTCGGATTTAAAAGCGTCATAAGAAGGCTTTTGGCGAAGGGAGAGAGGGAGATCAATCCAGATCGATGGACCAGAAACAGAGAAAGAGCGATGGCCAATGGTGGACTGGTTGAATCTAGGTATTCTTAAGCACAAGGTATCTGCAGCAGAGCGGAGGGAATGCGAAGGAGTGTACAGGTGAAGACATTCACACAGGTAGGAAGGTGCGTTTTGTGGAGACATTTGAAAACGAGGGTACTAATCTTACAGTTTACTCTCTGTGGCACAGGCAGCCAGTGGAGAGATTGCAAGAGAGGGGTAATGTGCTCAGATTTTTTCTTTCTGAGGACTAGTCGAGCTGCAGAGTTTTGTATACGTTGAAGGGAGTGGATAGATGATGCTGGCAGACCAGCCAGAACAGAATTGCAATAGCCCAGAACTGAGTGAATGAGAGACATGACTAGTTTTGATGTTGCATCAGTGGACAGGTACTTTCGGATTGCACTTACACGCCGTAATTGGTAGTATCACGACTGGCAGGTCTGGATGATCTGGCACGACTGGCAGGTCTGGCTTTTGCATAGAGAGTGTGTTGTCAAAAACAACACCTAGATACTTAACTGCAGTGGATAGTGGAACTGATGTATTGCCAAATTCTGTTGAATCTGTTGTGATGGAAGAGAGTTTGTGTTTGGTCCCTATAATCATGGCTTCAGTTTTATCTGCATTTAGTCTGTAACTTGTTTTGTATTGCATGACCAGTTTTCGAATGTCGTGGAAAGGGTCAGTAGTGACATTAAATTTGGTCAAGAGAAAAGCTCAGATTTTGCAGGAGTAGTACACTGCTTTGAATCTAGAGAGTCATACAGCGAGAAATTATGGTTGATCTGGTAACGTTTATTATATATTACAGTGAAACGATGGTAGAGAGAGAAACGACCAAGGAGACAAAACTGATCGTGTTCGGGACTGGCCCACATTGCGAGTTTGAGCAGGTAATTCATTGACATCTTGTTTATACTAGCAACTAGTGTGAGAAATCGAGCTGTAAGGTATCAACTGAAAGGCCAGATAGAAGGGCTGTGCCTTAACATCCACAAACGTGTTGCCCAATGGCCAACGTCCCCCTTTAACACCAAAACCGTATACTGACCTCAGATAGAGACAATAGGGACAGATACAACTAGAGGTCGGAATGATTTTTCCGCGACTTTATCATAATGTAAAAAACTGTAGGCTAATTGTGTGCAACTCAAGATGACAAAACAAAGGCCTCAAACGCATTTCACATTTTCTTGTCCCGGCTCAGAAATCTTACTGGCAAACCGTATTCGCATGGCCAAATCTCTTTTTATTCATTCAGAATCCTAAAGATTCAGCCCTGGTCCAATTCACAAGAGTGTCGACGTCCAGAACCTGTAACCTTAAAATTGTTAGAATATCATAGTTATCTAACATGCCCATCCTTCTAATCAAAAATATGCCTAATACCTTTAAAGTGGTAACCCAGGCATTACCATTTAAATCCTCCTTCCATTAGTGAACCTTCGGATTCTAGCAAGAGAATTGGAATTTAAATGAAAGCCAACGCAAATATACATAGACGATCTAAAAGACAAGGAAAACCAGCATTGAGTTCTCTGTTTATCTGAGCAATACACGCCAACCAGCCGGAACCACAGAGAATCACACAAGGATGGTAGCTGCGTTTTAGGGAGACAAACACCGCTAAATAATACATAAAAGTATAGGGATAAACCTTGAAAAAAACACCGAAAAAAAAATCCAATGCAGTGTTATACTATATAGACAATAGCTAATTGTTAAACTTAATAGTAATCATCCGTTATGACTGTGTCCTTTAGGCTCGAGAGGTCATGTTTAGTATCCCAAGAAGGATTTCATATGCGTGTACCGAATATTATTTAAGGAGTAAAGTAATACAAAGTTGCCTACACACTTAGTACCAATAACGATAATCCCTAAGCACCCACACACCCTTGCTAAGAAAGAACGAAACTCTACTATTCAACAACATGAAACAAAATAGATATTTTGATAAGCACCACAAACCAATCATCAATAGCATGATGCAACAACCCAACTTGTTTATTCTATTGTATCATTTAATATTTTAAGTGGCACCATTGCATAATTCATGTAACTGTTTTGCTTAAGAGTGGCTCTTACTAGCACGAAATTGACAGTTGACATATACTGGCTAAATTAAACTGTAAATTCTTGTTACATGCAAATTGAACTCGAGTTGTTACGATGGTGGTTAGGATTGCTAAACACCAGGACATATGTGTAGTGCACTATCATGTCAATATTACGATCCCTTACACAAGGGTATCTT
Organism: Rapana venosa; assembly: GCA_028751875.1. Lineage (NCBI taxonomy): Eukaryota > Metazoa > Mollusca > Gastropoda > Neogastropoda > Muricidae > Rapana > Rapana venosa. The sequence continues at coordinate 55,068,090 of CM054147.1, read as the reverse complement.
GACAATTATATCCTTTATATGCGTTAAATGTGCCTATAGATAGTCCAGATTAGAAAGCTTCCGATCTGATAGAAATGAGGCAACAGCATTTTTTATATACGAATGTACAAATTGCTGTTGTCACACAGCTGGAGACAAGGTGATTCTGAAAGTAAAATCATGTAGGAAGTAGACCTTTATGAGTCTTATTTAAAAATTTAAGACTTGTTATAGTAAAATCGGCGCTTCAAATATGGGAAATTGTTAGTTTGATAATATGATCATAGAAAAGTTGAGGATTCGACATACAACTTATACTTGTCGAAGTTAGAAATTCGTGATCTCTAAGAGGGATCACAATTCCCTAACCATCTAATGCCGTCCGTAACTTGAGGGGATGTGTTGTCTATTCTCTTCATGTCTGTGCCGTTTAACAAGAAAAATTCTTGCAGCAAAATTGAAATATGGTTTGGGGGAAAGAAGAGGAAGGAGCAGTGGAGAGAAGTTGTGATGGAGGTATTACTACAAGTAGTAGGAGGAGTAGCTAGGCGAGGGGGGGGTAGGTAAAGGGAGGGGTACTAGGGGGGATGGTAAGGGAGGTGGGAGGTAGCTAGAGTGGCGGGGGTATGAGAGAAGTAAGGGAAGAAAGATGATGCGCAGGTTGGAGGGGTAGCCTAGCGGAAGTGAGGTTAGTCATAGGTAAGGGGAGGGGCGTTGGGGGGGGGTGAAGTATGTGGGCGTAGTTAGGGATAGAAA
>CM054147.1:55059855-55062355 GCA_028751875.1 Rapana venosa | reverse complement strand
GTGAGAGATCGAAAAAGCTGAAAGTAAAAACAGTAAAAAAGGCATACGACACCTGAAAAAAACTCACAAAACCACTTAAAACCCAAAATCTCAGTCTTTGAAGAAAAATCCGGAAACCTCCTCACAGAAAGCTCGCTGCTTTGAACAGGTGGTCTGATATTGTCAAGAACTATACAACTACCCAAACAACCCGACAAGAAACAAAAAAGAAAAGGCAAAATCAAGGCATCTCGCCCTACCATACTGAGGGGAAAAAAGTGGAAGAACCATCCGCAGTTTACCATAGGGAAAAACCCCCGGAGCAGACACATACCACAGAGGTTTCTCAGATGGTGCAAAAAAGTCATCCAAAATGTTACAGCTATCGTAGAAATTTGGAGACAAAACAGTGGGCCAAAAAGAATGGCACAATACTCTCTTCCCCTGCCCCAAAAAGGGAATTTACGCCAAAGGCCAAAACTTAAAAAAAAAAGCTCATCAGCCACGCCAGCAAGATCATGCTCAAAGTTTTTTTGAAAACCAAGGGGGCAGAAAAACACCTTCAAGGAACAACTGGGTTTTGGGCGCGGAGCACAACGAAAAGATTTTTACTGCCACATCATGATGGAAAAAACAAACTTCAACATCAGAGGGAAAAAAAAAAAAGTTCCACAAATTCTCGACTTCAGAAGGTTTTTGACAGAGTATGGCACGAAGGGCCCGTGGAGGGGCCTCAAATGTTTTGGCTTGAAGAAGGACTAGTCAACCATTCAAGCCTTACAAAACCCCAAAAGGGGCAGTCCTTTTTGAACTCAGGTCGGGCTACTTCAAAACCCAGTTGGGGTCCGAAAGGATGCCCGTTTTTCCAGTCCTGTTTTATCTGACTTTGGAAAAAATTTTGAGAAGACCCTCCGACTTTTACTCTACCATCCCATTGGCGGCAGACCCCCAAAACTTGCGGTTTTCCGAGACTTGAAATCATGGCGGGAAATAACACAGAGCTGCAAGATCTTACGACCCGACTTGAAAAAAAACAGAGCTGGAGCTATGGAAGGAGGTGAGCTCGGAGAAAAGTAAAAACAAAACCCCCGTAAAATTTACATGAACGGGGACAACTGGGGGAGGTAACGCTTTTAAATCCTTGGCCTCACTCACAAAAGGGCGGCGATTCGACGACAGAAACAAATCAGAATAGCCATGGCAACATTTCCATGCAAAAAACCCCCACCATAGGAAAAGGAAAGAGTTTAGTTTCCCCAAACAAACTAAACCTTCAAAGCCCTAATCAGACTATCCTGCTTACGGGAATGAAACCTGGCATTGACTGCTGAAACAGCAAAGCAATCCAGTCATTTTAAGCAAAATGCCAAGAAAACTGCTGGGGAATCCTGGAGAGAACGAAATCAATGAATTTGTCAAGAGTCAAATAAACGGGGGGAGGTCCACAGAAACCCCCTTTTCCCCATCGCCCAAAAAGAAAAGCTGACATGGTTCGGGGGACGCCCCGCCACAAACCTCGCCAAAACGTACCGGGAACACTCAAGGTGGGAGAAAGAGGGAAAAAACAGAACAAGTTATGGGTGGACAACATCGAGAAAAAACCAGGATGAATGACCCGGGACTATGCGCAGAGCCGAGGACCGGATGGATGGAGGGGCTTACCACGGCTTTTCTTCGTGTCCCTCCACGACCCCAAAATCCGGGAATGATGATGATATGATGATATATATTATATTTTAATAATGTGTGTGTGTGGTGATGTATGGTATTATATAGGAGATGACAGAGGGAGATAGAGAAGTGTTTTGGTGTTATGGTATAATAACATATTATGTGCTATTTAAAGTGTGTTAAAAGTGGGCGTGCTGCATGTGGGCGGTGTAGGCGTCTTTCTGTCCTTTTGTCTGTTTTGTCTGCGCTATATGTGTAATTAGTTTTAATTTTTCCGTCAAAAAGGGAAGAAAGGGGAAAGGTTTTGGGGAAAAGGAACCCCAAAAAAAAAAGTTTTGTTAAGCAGGGAATGTTTTTAAAACCCTCCTGCCATTTTTTTAAAAGGTGGATAAACCCCCCATCCCTCTGACAACAAAAAGATGGCTGCCTTTTACGTCAGTTACAGCAAGAACGGGAAAATAAATGTGTCCCTGTCCCTATTTTATCTTTTTTAAAAGGAAAAAATAAAAAAATTGTTTTTAAAAAAAAAAGGGGAGGGGGGTAGATGGGGGGATGTAGCCAAAATAGAAGCAAAAATAAAAAAAATTTTTTCTTTTGTTACGTTTGCGACCCTTCTTTAAAACTAGGGATTGATACGATCCTTTTTTTTTTGTTTGTGCAGGGCTTGAATTTGGGTTAGCATCTTTTTGACTCTGTCCGTCTATCTGTCTGTCTCAGTGTATGTATGTTGTCTCTCTGTCTCTGTTTTTCTGTCTGTCTCTCTATTTTTCCCCATCCTTCTCTTACATATACACACACACACATACACACTCGCATGCACACAATCATGCATGCACGCACGCTAACACAA
>CM054147.1:55044855-55057355 GCA_028751875.1 Rapana venosa | reverse complement strand
ACCGCAAAACCAAAAATAAAAATGCAAACAAAAATAACAAAAAAAAGAGAAAAAGAAACAGAACCCAACTAACACGCACTACTATTGTCATTCTCTTCTATTTTTTCCCTCTCACTTTCCTTTTATTTTTCTGTCCAGAATTGTCAGACATGTGAAAGAGATGTGACCATGCCAGCTGCTTCAGATTGTTTCTGTCTTTCTTCTTTGATGCTATACTGACAGTTCGTCTGCAAGATTTGAGAAATCGTCCAGCACTTTGATGAAAATCAGACTGATGTAAATTGCAAGTTAAAGAGAAGAAGGGAACAAAGAATGTTTCAGGTTTTGACAATGAATTTATCATGTCTTCATGGAAATAGAGAAATAAAAGGCATAAAGATAGACAATGTTTGTGTGTTTGCTAAGAAAGATGTAAAAAGAGATGGAATTGATGCAAGGAAGATAGAATGAAAGAACACACGTAATGTAGTAAAACAACATCCGTGTGTGCGTGCGCGCGTACACTCGCACACATAAAGCCACAAAGAACACACCCCGCACGCACACATACACACATCTCACTCTCGCTCGCTCTGCTCTCTCTCTCTCTCGCTCACTTCTCACCACACACATCACTATGCAAATACATCCACACGGGACTGGATGATAAAAGCACAAGAATGCTTCTTCCATCATCTTTAAAAAAAAATAATAAAAGTAAATAACAAAGAAATGAAATAAAAAATACATACACACATTGACACACACACACAACAATCAACACACTCACACGCTCATACACACACGCACACAATCTCTATCTTTCTCAATCTCTCACACACACCACACTGCGCACACAACAAACAACACACACACATAGTACACACACACACACACACATCACACACACACACACCCACACACACCACTCACACACACACACACACAAGAACACACAACACACACACTCTCTCTCGATTCTCTCTCTCTCTCTCTTTCCTCCTCTCCCCTCTCTCCCTCCACATCTCTCTCTCCACTCTCTCTCTCTCTCACTCTCTCTCTCCCTCTCACCCTCTCTCCCGCTCAACACCTCCTCCCTCCATCTTTCTCTCTCTCTGATGAAGGTGAAAGAATCTTCCCCGAAATAAAAGCGCCCTACTTTTCATGTTTATTTTTTATAGTATTATTTTCCTGCAATCAGCAGCAAAGGAAATCTATTGAGAGGGGAAATATTCCCCTAGTGATGAAAGTGCCCTAGTTTTTGTTCTCTCACTCTCTCTCACTCTCACTCTCAATCACTCTCTCTCTCTCTCACTCTCTCTCTCTCATTCCACTCTCCTTCACTCACTGTCTCTCCACTCTCTCTCCTCTCTCTCTCTCATTCCTCTCTCTCCTCACTCACTCACTTACTTACACTCTCTCTCACTACTCTGTCACCCACCCCTCTCTCCTCTCTCTCCTATCATCTCTCTCGCTCTATCCTCTCTCCTCCTCATTCACATCTCCTTCACTCCACATTTCTCTCACTCTCTCTCTCTCTCTTCTCTCTCTCTCTACTCCTTCCGCTCTCACTCTCTCCCACACTCTCCTTCTCACACACACTCCACTCATCTCTCATCTCATCTCTCTCTCGCTCTCTAATCTTCTATCTCTCAATCTCGTTCTCTCTCTCCTCGTCTCTCTCTCTCCTCTCCCTCATCTCCTTCTCACACACAACTCTCACTCTCTCTCTCACTCTCACTCATCCTCTCACACATCTCTCTCTTTTCACACACAACATCTCCACTCCCTCACTCACTCTCTCTCACTCACTCTCTCTCGCACTCACTTCCACTATCTCTCTCTCTCACTTTCTCTCACCTCACCCTCCTTCTCTCTCACACATCTCTTTCTCTCACTCTCTCTCTCACTCTCTGTCACTCTCTCACAAATCAGCTCTCTCACTCACATCTCACTATCTAATCTATCTCCCTCTCTCTCTTTTCACTCTCTCCTCTCTCTCTCTCTCTCTCTCTCGTCTCTATCCTCTCATCTCTCTCTCTCTCTCTCATTGCTGCTTCTCTCTCTCGCGTCTCCTTTTATGTTTTTGCTTTAGAGTTATAGTTGTTGGTATCTGATGGATGGACTTAATCATAATTTATATTTTCAATATTCTATTGGCTTGTACTGTACTTGAGTTTTTCAATGCATTCCCTATTTCAATATCTTATTGTTACGTGGAAACATTTATGTGTACCATTTCATATTGTGTAGATGTTTTATTTTTATGACTTTATAATTTGGGTTTTTTCCTTGTTTTTTGTATGTTTGCCTTTTCACTTTTTTTCTTTTTTTTTTGAGGGGGAGGGGGTTTCCCCCCTTTTTGTGGTGGAAGTGGGGTTAGGGCGTTTGGTGGGATCTTTTTTTCTTTTGTTTGATTATATTTTTCTACTGTGTTAGAGTTATGAGTTTGGGGATTATCATTAAGTGTATCACTACGGCGGGGACTGATTAAAAAGCACATGAGCTCTATTCATTATCCTCGAAATAAAGGAATTTCTCTCTCTCTCTCTCATCTCTCTCTCATCTCCTCCTCCCCATCTCTCCTCTCTCCCTCAATCTCTCTCCTCTCTCCCTCTCTCTCCATCTTCTCCTCTTCTCTCTCACTCATCTCTCATTCTCTTCTCTAGCAATGAGTGTAAAGCAAAAGAAAACTTTTTTGATACAAGAAATATCTTATAAATAAAAGCGTGCCCCCTGGTGCTGTAATCACTGATATGCTGTGTATATTATTGCTTTTGATCACAAGCAATACCTTACGGCCTTTTTGGCAGCAACCATATTTTTCACAAGACATTACTTTTAGTTGAAGCCTCAGATCGTTTCTGCAATAAAAACTTTTCTAATATCACATTCTGCTAATACCCAGGTTGTGTTTGTTCTTGAGTGAAACAACTATATCAGAGACTTTATAGTTTTTTTTCTGTTCCATTCTTATTGTTTTTTGCTTGTTTGAGTGTATTGTTCTTATTCATATTCAGAAGTCTTGACGCACACAGTATTGAGTTGGTTAAAACCATTTCACTTCCAATCCTCTTGTCAAAGAAATGTTGGTTCAAATCTCGGCAGCCTCTGGTGAAGTTAAGAGTGGAGTCCTGGCAAGAACTTTACATGCCTGAATTCTTTCTGTGGTATCATACACGTGCGGAAGATCAAATAATTATGAACTTAAAGATCCCCTTCATTCGTGTCAGACGTGCGGTATGTGGGGTGGGGGGTTACAAACAGAATATACTTTTTAATCAACCGCCCCTAAGTCGAAATGCGGCTACCTTCATGGTGGCAAAAAAAACCCCGGCGCATAGGCAAAATCTCACCCTTTGGTGAACCGTCGGAGGCGCTAGCCCCAGAACGAAATATTAATAAAAATCATAATATAATAATAAAACACTATATAATAACTCAGAATCGTTAAAACATGGATCATGCATTGTGTCATTATGACACTGGTTAGGGCGACCTGAACAAACACGCTATAACCGAACACTGAATAATACCACAAAAACGAATTCATGCATAATATTTTGCAAAGATAAAGGATGGACCTCGAAACTATAAAAGGATCCCGACTTAAAGTCACAGATATTCTAAAAATAGCAACACGCCACCACGCTTACAAGGGGAAGAAACTAGGGCTACTTTGCCAAAACAGAAATTGCGTTACCTCCCATTGATGTGTTCTTACCCTCCCGCAGGAAAAAGTTATACACGGAATTATAAAAAAAAAAATGTAGTTAATCAAGCAGTCTTTGATGTAGTTACAGCGCCCTTAACGGGTTTTTGTCCCTAAGGGTTTAGGCTTGTGCGAATCGATTCCGGGTCTGTGTATAGCAAAACCACATCAACCAGTTTCGTTCTCGTGTTCGTTTAATGGCACAGGCTGCCCGAATCTTTGTTCTGCTATCTTTTGAGGTTGATTTTTTTGCAGCTTTTGATTTCCGTCATGTTCTGTTCAAAGAAAGCTTATCTATTTTCTGCATTAGTCTTGTTTAGAAGTATGTTCATCGCTGTGCCTCGCTGTTGTTGATGTTGTTGTGTAGTGGTGGTCGAGAATAGTTTGTGTTGTGGTTGTTGTGGTTGGTGGTAGTGTGGAGTAGTGGCTGTTGTTGTTCCTCCTTTGTTGTTTGTGGTGGTGGTATTGGTTGTTGTTTGTTGTTGTGTGGTGGTAGCGATTATTGCTGTTGATTGTGGTTGTGGTGAGAATTTGCTGTGTAGCTTGTTTTGTGTGGTGGTGGTGGTGGAGGCGGCGGTGGTGGTTGTGGTTGCAGAAGGTTTAGTTGCTGTTGTTGTGGCTGTTGTGGTGTAAGTGGCTGTTGTCGTGTTGGTGGGTATTTTTGTTCTTCTGTGATTTGTTGAGGTTTTGTTAATGTATGTTTGTATTGGCTGTTGCTATGTAGTTGTTGTGGTATGGGGTTGTTGTGGTGATAGGGTTGTTGTTGCTGTTGTGGTTGTTGTTTGTGTTTGCTTTGTGATTGCTGTGGTTGTTGTTGTCTGTTGTTATGTTGTGGTGTATGTTGTTGCTGTGGTTTTTTTGTGTGGTAGTGGTTTGTTGTCGTTTGATGTATTATAAGAACGCAAGCTACTGTTAATGTTGTAGCTAAGATTTTTTCCCTTCGCATTAAGACCAAGTTCCTGTATGCGAAAGCATGCGGAAACATCTTGCGCACACGTTAATAAAAATTCGAGTTGTGAAACAGTCATGTTCATGAGCCAGTCAAAAAATTTTTTTTTTAACCCAATGTGCCTGCTAAGACATCAACTCTGCTGTCAAAACCTACCTAAACTGCGGCAATAAATAGTCACATTCGCAGACCATCTCACAAGGGGTAGAACGTCGAACATTGAAGCTTGTGCCGAAAAACGAGAAACAACTCCACGCTGTATGGTTGATCACAGAATAGAACTGAAGAAATCTCATCCAAAACCACATAGTTTAAAAGCGTTTCTGTACTGCTGTAAGAAACAGACATTTCTTCAACATAAGCACAAGATGTCATTGGGCGTGGTTAAATTTAGGGGTCCTTGGTTTTGTTGTTTTGTATTTGATGTTTTGTTGTTGTTTGTTTGTTGTTGTGTTCTTGTTTCGTTCTTGTATTTGTTCATGTTCTGTTCATCATGTTCTTCTTTGTTCATGTGCTTGATGTTGTCCTTCTCTTCTCTTCTTCTTTTCTTCTTGTTCTTCTTGTTGTTGTTCTTTTTTCTTCTTCTTCCTTCTAATCTTCTCTTCTTCTTCTTCTTCTTCTTCTTCTTCTACTTCTTCTTCTTCTTCTTCTTCTTCTACTTCTCTCTTCGTTGAAACGCCTCCAGACATCAACAATTTTTGTCTGTTTCTGGTGAAAAAGCTCACGCAGCCGTTAAGCGCCTGACAAGTCCAGGCCCGCGCATCCTACATTGGCAAAAGAGAGAAGTATTACTTTTGATGGGTTTTTTTTGCAAAAAAGGCTGGAGAATAAAAACTAAAAGCAAAAAATCAGGCAAGAAAGAAGTGACAGAAACAAAAGGAACACGCAGAAACAAAGAGAGGGATAGAAAAGAGGAATTCCTAGCACGAGAATTTCCAAAGGTGGGGATGCTAGATATACTGACAACCCCCCCCCCCACCCCCCACCCCCACCCCAACCCCCACTCCACCTCACCGCATTGCCACAGGGAAAGTAGAAGATGTGAACGCGAATTGATTATCGGAGAGACTGGGGAGGATGGAGTGTAAGCCGTGTGAATACTGGGGCAATAATGCCCCCCTCCCAAAACCCCCCCCCAACATCACACACACACCACACACACACACACACACACACACACACACCACACACACACACACACACACCCCACACACACACACAACACTCCTCAGATCTGATTTCCTTGGTGTCTGTAAACCCAGACTCGTAATTTATTCCTGATAGCTAGTCCAACCACAAATAACCGCCCGCAATTCTCTTCTAGTGTAACCATTATTAATTCAATAGAAAACAGACCAGTAAACTCTTCACTGCAAGTTGAATAATGGGACGGTATCGCTCAGTGGTCAGAGCACTCGCTTTCCCAACCCCCCCCCCCCCCCCCCCCACCACCCCAAAGCTAAGGTTAAGCAGCATCGGCGTGGTTACTTACCACCAGTTCGATGGAGACCGTTTGGTGTGCCTGGCTTCAGTACAATCCCCCAGTTTCACGCAGCTGTAAATGGGTCCTGCCCTCTTAAGGGTTCAGTGAAGTAAAGCCGCGAGGAGAGGAGATGGCGTCGCCCTCAGTATTCTTGCCCCTGAGAAGCTGAGGTCCTCTGACACCTCGCTCCCCAAATGGACTGCAAAGGTTATGGACAAAACCTTTACCCTTTTTTTTCTTTCATCTTATATTTTGAACAATTTGACTTACAGCCGGGAAAAAGTGTATGTAATAATATGATTAGGTTACATTTCAAATTATGCAAATAGCACAGAAGAAATTTATCAAAGCACACACAAGACGTGTTCAATGTTGAGAAAAAATTGATAAATGAACTGAATTAATGAAACAAGCAATATAAACGATTATTTAAAAAGGTGATAAACCTTGAAATGTTGACTGAATGACAAAATAAAATACTGACATAGCGAATACAAAACAATAAAAGGATGGGACAAGTTTTAAAACAACAAAAAATGTAGGACTTCCGACCCTGTGATGAGACATAACGAATCGGGTATGCGTGGCGGATATGAGATAGCGGCGTGGAACACGAGTACGGGATACTCACAAAAAGATTAGGCAATAGCGAAAATAAATATATAAATAAAGACCACTATTGATTACCATGAATGAGTTACTAATTGAATATTGAAAGAAACAAATGAATGAAAGAATGAATAATGAATGATTTTGCAAAACCAGACAGAACGAAGAGTGAAAGAAAAGAAGAAGATAAAATAAATTTAAAAAGGAAAGAGAGATCGTGTACAAAAAGGAATAGGGGATAAACCAAAACAAGCCGAAACGTCAGAAAGCAAGAAAGAAAGGAAAGAGTAGAAACAAAGAAAGAAGGTCGGTAAAGAAAAAAGAATGAAAGAAACAACATAGAAGTGGCCTAAAGAATAAAGAAACACAGGAAGAAAGAAAGAAGGGAGGAAATATAAAAAAGAAAGAAAGGAAGCAGAAATAAAGAAGGGAGAAAAAGCAAAAAGAATGAAAGAAAGGAAAAAAGAAAGAAAGGAAGGAAGGAAGGAAGGACGAGAGGAAGAGGAAGGAAGAAGAAACAAAAAGGAATTGACCGAATGAAAGAAAACAAACAAAGAAGGACCGAAAGAATAAAAAAAGGAAGAAAGAAAGACAGAAAGGAAGGAAGGAAGGAAGGAAGGAGAGAAAGAAAGAAAAAGTAAAGGAAGGCAGGAAATAGAAGGAAAAAAGGAAGGAAGGAAGAAAGAAGATAATAAAAAAGAGATAGAAACCAAAAAAAAGAATGATCGTATTGATAAAATAAGAAGAAACCAACAAAACGAAGATAAGAAAGAAAGAAAATAGCAAATAAACAAACAAAATGGAAAAAAAATAAACAAAAATTTCAAAAAGAGTCCCTTACGTAAATCCTTCGTGTCAAGTCCTCGGCAACCATCACGAGATATGCTAATACGAACATAAATACCGAGAACAAACTAGAACAACAACACACATACAAAAAACATTGCCAAACCAGATGAGACTTGAAACGCTTCATTTTGATTTCTATCAGACCCTTGGATGAAAGTGTTTTGATCTCCTAAGATAGAAAGAACCAAACAGTTAGCAATTAATTCAGTTCAGCAATGATTCGAAAGCAAAAGAAAAACGATGGATTTGAATCCCGGATATAATTTTTAAGAATCTTCTTATTTTATATTTTTAAATTTTTCTTTAAAAACAAATATAACGCGGAATAATGAATACACACTCATGGCATACATACAACCAGTCCCGTAGATGTATGCCTTTTATTGTCACATTTTGACATTACAAACCAACTGGTCACCACAAACCTACTCCTCAAAAAACGAACGTATTTATAAACGTGTGCTCACGATGTTCTGCTGCGTTAACACACGGGGGACCCCTCGGTTTATAGTCTCCTCCGAAAGGACTTTTAGGGGAAAGGAGACGTACTGATGTTTTAACTCAAGAAGAAAAAACCTCTAGAACGATATTCAAACCCGGTCATCAGATCACGAGCTCAAATGCGCAACGAGCATCCACTCTACCCACCAGTCATCCAGTCTTGCTTGTTATCTGGTCAGGCCTGGGTTTGAGCCACAGCTTAAGGATATCCGTTCAAAGTTGTTGTTTTTTTCCTTCAGGAGGATAACACACAAAGCCGACTCCACTCAGATCAAGCCTAGTCTTACGGAGGAGACTATAAATAATTGCGGCTCTTTGCACGATCGCACACAGACCATCTTGCACAACAGTTTTATTTATTTAAATTGTATAACCACTTTAAAGTTACTGAAGATTTATCTGAGTGAAATTTAGGTGCACTCCCCGAGGAGAGAGCGTTGCCCACAAGAGCAGTGCCACACATAAGAAAAACACAACACCGTTTCGCCTTTCTGTTAAAAAAAAAAACCCAACAGATACACACAGAATTGTCAACAAATAATACACCAAAGTGGGAATACTATATAATACTGTTGTTGTTTTTTAGGCGTTCAGATAATTTTTTTGTTTCATCAAAATATCCTAGTTTAATGACATGCATTCTCCATTAAAGCGAAAACAAATCCCCAAATCCATGGAATAAAAAAACACCTCATAAAAAGGGACAAATACATCAAGTGCAGATCAAACTGAGTTTCATAACCTAATGTTTGATTCTCAGAATTCAGTAACTTAATTGTTTCAATGTTAATAAAACAAGATCTTTCCTGTTGCTTTTCTTTTTATTACTATGACAAGTTTTTGAGTTGGGTATAAAACTCATTTGATTTAACACGTAAAAACTCAGAGATCAGAAAAAGAGTGATGTGGTTTTTGGACCTGTTTTTATTTCCCTATGATCACATGTTTTGTTTTAAGGCGCTTTACCAAAATGAATAGTGTAACAAAAGAATAAAATAAAATGAAATTTTAAATAACGCATAATCGCGCAAAAAACCCAAATCAACGCCCTTCCATTCATCCTACTCATTCACATGCAGCCATATACATTTAGTATTTTTACAATTACAAAATGTATTCCAAACACGCTCGTGCGCACCACAGCCAGAAATAAGGAAGAGACCCTACGCACACACCATAAAGGTTATAATACACTCAGCAGGGTGATGGGGTAATGGCAGTTGGAGGGCAGGGACAAAAAAATTAAAGAATGGAACAAGAGGGGAGAATCTTATGTTGAAATAAAATGACATTAGGCCGTGATTTAAAATCGCCATAAAGGCTTTTGGTGACGAAGGGAGAGAGGGATGTCATTCCATAACGATTGACCAGATACAGAAGAAAGAGCGAACGCCAGCAGTGGACTGGCTGAATCTAGGCCGATCTTAAGCACAATGTGTCTGCAAGCAGAGCGGAGGGAACGAGAAGGAGTGTACAGGTAAGACAAATACAGATGACTGTTTCGAGCTCAAAAAATAGCTATTAATACAAAACCTGGAGAGCTGGGAGAGGCTGTCCAACCAGAGCAGCATCTGTAAGGCCTATAGCAATCAGGCTTGCTTTTGAAAACGTGCATTTTTTTTCGTTGCTCAGCTAGCGCTCCAAGGCTCTCTAATGATAAAGTGTTGCGTATAGGACCAATCAGCGCCTGGGCTCATCCCAGTTCTGATTAAACCATGACCTGGGGCAACAGCAAAGTGAAGAGCTGCATGACCATGGCTTTCCCACACTGGAAATTCCACTTTACAGCATAGTTCTTTAGTGATCGACTATGACTCTCTGACTAGGAGCTTACTCGCACAGTCATGTGCTGCAGCCCTGGGGTGCGGATTGCCTTTTGAGAACATCTCCAACGCTGACTGTCCTTAAGCCCACTTGGCCGAGAGAGTGGGGATGTACTGTGGCAAGCATCTCCATACTCAAATTTCTGTGCTGCCCAGTTTCTGAAAACAGTAGCTGGCCTCCTCTGCTTTTTTGGAGGTCATCGTGAACACGACGGAACCAACACCACACACAACATAGGACCTTCTTTCTTCCCCCACCTTTTAGGTAAAACTCGCTTTCCGACTTTCGGGGTTTAGTGTCTAAACACGACACCTGTGTGCATGCTTTTTGAAATTCTGTCCATTCCGTTACTACAGTCCCGAAAATTGACCACTCTTCCGATAGGAGAACACGGGGTTGTGTATGTGTTTTTTTTTTACGTCAGAGCAATATGACCGCGTGTTTCTCAGGAAATGTGCACATCGGTTTATAGTCTCATGCAAGGAATCAAACATGCCGTTCCATTTTTTCGTCACACTGGGAAGAAAGGGCGATGCTGGGAATGGAACGGAACCCAGAACCTCACGGTTACCTTGTTTAGGCGGGTGGGAAGTCTTAACCGTCGGGGCAACACCTCCTTCTTAAAAGATCACGTAAAATCAGAGCACAACGCAATCATTTTACTAATTAGCATAGCCAAGCTGATATGAGCATGATAAGGAAACCGAATCTTACAAGATGTGGTTAAAGTGTTGAAAATAATCTTAAACTTTCAGTTAAAAAGATGAAACATTGGCATTCAATCGATATTTATGACAACAAATGTCACGAATCGGGACAACATCATTCACGATGTGACAACTCTGTTCCGATTGTTGACAACATCGTTAAACTGTGACAAAGTCCATTGTCGTGTATTGTATGCTTTGGAGTAGAAGCTTGGGCTACTTCTGCAACTTTCAATTTGAAAAGTGTATTTGACGTTTATGCAGATTACTTTTTCGTTTTGTTGCCTAGTTAGAACGGTTTAGCGTAGAGATACGACGGGTGTTTTACGAGTGCAAGGATTTGTGCTTTAGAACTGCCCCACTTTGATCTTCAATCTGCTGGCAGTTGATCGTAATAAAATCTTGAATAAGAGAGAGAGACAGAGAGGCAAAGACAGAGACAGACAACGAGAGAAAGAGAATAACAAGAGACAGACAGACAGAGACCAGAGAGACTGTGATAGAGACCTAAAGACAGATAGTATAACAGACAGTCGGACAGTGAGAGAGAGACTGAGAGAGAGACAGAGACAGAGATAGACATACAGACAAATAGAGAGAGAGAGTAACAGAGACAGAGACAGAGATACTGGGAGAAAAGACAGATAGATAAACGTCATGTTAACAGTGACAGAGAGACACAGAGACTAAGAAACAGAGACAGAACAGACAGAGACAGTGGCAAAGAGAAATCTACTTTCGTTTTTTCCTCAAAGAAGAATCATTAATGCACTCTTTTACGACTACTACTATGACCTAACTACTACTACTACTGCTGCTGATGCTCTCTGCCTGCTGCTGCAGCTTGCAGCTAATACATTTTGTAGCCACAACAATGACAGGGGACGGGATAGCCAGTGGTGCAGAAGCACTCTCTTACCCCCAGCTAAGGTTAAGCACATCGAGCGTAGTTACCACTTGGATGGGTGGACTGTTTGCGCGCCTTGGCTTCAAGTTCAGTTCCCCCCACTTCTCCCAGCTGTAAATGGGTATCTGCCCTCTTTATGGTCAGGGAAGTAAAGCAGCGAAGGGAGAGGAGATGGGTGCCGCCCTCAATATGCTGGGCCCTTAGAGAAGTGGAGGTCTCTGATGCCATCGCCCCCTACGACCCACAGAGTTTTGAAGACACCAATTACCTTTTTTGCTTTTTAACAACCAGATAATGAAATGCCTATAATAAATATGAGGTCACGTCGACTATCTTACTTTCAATTATAGTAAACGAAATTGATTGTTCAAATCTCAAATTTAAATTACATAGAAAAAAATTTACTTCATTGTCTTAACTGAGAAAGGGGAGTCCAAATATAACGAACTGGCTGTAGTAAACATTTATCAATTCTATCTAACTATCTTTCTTCCTTCCTTCCTTCCTTTCAGTTTTTTTATTCTGTCTTTCTGTCTGTCTGTCTTCTTCTTTCGTTCTTTCTTTCTTTCCTTTCTTGCTTTCTTTCTTTCTTTCAAGGATACTGGGAAATAAGCTACCATGTGCTATTCTTAACCTTTCCATTCCCCCGTGTTATACAGTTTTGTAAATTTTGTCATCTATTCCCAACCAGCACAAAATAGCCTACTTCCAAAAAAGTGGAACGGGTTTAAGCGTGCGCAAGATGTTCGACGCGTGCGTTCGAACACGGGACATCGGCTTATAGTCTCCATTTGAAGGACTTTTTTATGGGGAAGTCGAGTCCTGCACTCACTGATGTTAACTCCAGAGGAAAAGATTCCTCTTGAACGAGATTTGAACCCGGGTCAGCAGATCACAAGCGCATCACTCTAACCACCAGGCTACTTGACCCTGACATTGTCCGTATAGCACGTGCAGACCAAAACCACAGCGCCAACCAG
>CM054147.1:55027355-55039855 GCA_028751875.1 Rapana venosa | reverse complement strand
CGCCCTACTTTTCATGTTTATTTTTTATAGTATTATTTTCCTGCAATCAGCAGCAAAGGAAATCTATTGAGAGGGGAAATATTCCCCTAGTGATGAAAGTGCCCTAGTTTTTGTTCTCTCACTCTCTCTCACTCTCACTCTCAATCACTCTCTCTCTCTCTCACTCTCTCTCTCTCATTCCACTCTCCTTCACTCACTGTCTCTCCACTCTCTCTCCTCTCTCTCTCTCATTCCTCTCTCTCCTCACTCACTCACTTACTTACACTCTCTCTCACTACTCTGTCACCCACCCCTCTCTCCTCTCTCTCCTATCATCTCTCTCGCTCTATCCTCTCTCCTCCTCATTCACATCTCCTTCACTCCACATTTCTCTCACTCTCTCTCTCTCTCTTCTCTCTCTCTCTACTCCTTCCGCTCTCACTCTCTCCCACACTCTCCTTCTCACACACACTCCACTCATCTCTCATCTCATCTCTCTCTCGCTCTCTAATCTTCTATCTCTCAATCTCGTTCTCTCTCTCCTCGTCTCTCTCTCTCCTCTCCCTCATCTCCTTCTCACACACAACTCTCACTCTCTCTCTCACTCTCACTCATCCTCTCACACATCTCTCTCTTTTCACACACAACATCTCCACTCCCTCACTCACTCTCTCTCACTCACTCTCTCTCGCACTCACTTCCACTATCTCTCTCTCTCACTTTCTCTCACCTCACCCTCCTTCTCTCTCACACATCTCTTTCTCTCACTCTCTCTCTCACTCTCTGTCACTCTCTCACAAATCAGCTCTCTCACTCACATCTCACTATCTAATCTATCTCCCTCTCTCTCTTTTCACTCTCTCCTCTCTCTCTCTCTCTCTCTCTCGTCTCTATCCTCTCATCTCTCTCTCTCTCTCTCATTGCTGCTTCTCTTGCTGTTGTTGTTGAGGTGGTTTTTAAATGTTGTGGGGTAGTGGTTTGCTTTTTGTAGTTGTTTGGTTGGGTTGGTTGTGGTGATAGGGGTTGTTGTTGCTGTTGTGGTTGTTGTTGTGTTTGCTTTTGTGATTGCTGTGGTTGTTGTTGTTGTTGTGGATGTTGTGGTGTTTGTTGTTGCTGTGGTTTTTGTGGTGGTAGTGGTTGTTGTCGTTGTTGTTTTTAAAGAACGCAGCTACTGTTAATGTTGTAGCTAGATTTTTTTCCCTTTCCATATAAGCCAAGGTCCTGTATGCGAAAGCATGCGGAACATCTTGCGCACACGTTAATAACAAATTCGAGTTTTGAAACAGTCATGTTCATGCCAGCAAAAAATTTTTTTTTAACCCACTGGTGCCCTGCTAAGACATCAACTCTGCTGTCAGAATACAGCTACCTAAACTGCGGCAATAAATAGTCTCATTCGCAGACATCTCACTATGGGTGAACGTCGAACATTGAAGCTTGTGCCGAAAAACGAGAAACAACTCCACGCCTGTATGGTTGATCACAGAATAGAACTAAGAAATCTCATCCAAAACCACATAAGTTAAAGCGTTTCTGTACTGCTGTAAGAAAACAGACATCTTCTTCAACATAAGCACAAGATGTCATGGGCCGTGGTTAAATTTAGGGGTCTTGTTGTTGTTGTTGTTGTTGTTGTTGTTGTTTGTTGTTGTGTTCTTGTTCTTCTTGTTGTTCTTGTTCTTGTTCTTCTTGTTCTTCTTGTTCTTGTTCTTGTGTTGTCCTTCGTCTTCTCTTCTTCTTGTTCTTCTTGTTCTTCTTGTTGTTGTTCTTTTTCTTCTTCTCTTCTTCTCTTCTTCTTCTTCTTCTTCTTCTTTCTTCTTCTTCTTCTCTCTCTCTTCTTCTTCTTCTTCTTCTTCTTCTTCGTTGAACGCTCAGACATCAACAATTGTTGTCTGTTTATGGGTGAAAATGCGTCACGCTGCCGTTAAGCGCCTGACAAGTCAGGCCCAGCGCATCCTACTTTGGCACAAGAGAGAAGTATTACTTTTGATGGGTTTTTTTTGCAAAAAAAGGCTGGAGAATAAAAACTAAAAAGCAAAAAATCAGGCAAGAAGGAAGTGACAGAAACAAAAGGAACAAGGCAGAAACAAAGAGAGGGATAGAAAAGAGGGAATTCCTAGCACAGAATTTCCAGAAGGTGGGGATGCTATTTATACTGACAACCCCCCCCCCCCCCCCCACCCCCACCCCAACCCCCACTCCACCTCCGCATTGCCACAGGGAAAGGTAGAGATGTGAACGCGTATTATTATCTGGAGAACTGGGGGAGGAATGGAGTGATAAGCAGTGTGAATTCTGGGGCAATAATGCCTCCCCCCTCCCACACACACACACACACACACACACACACTCCTCAGATGCTGATTTCCTTGGTGTCTGTAAACCCAGACTCGTAATTATTCCTGATAGCTAGTCTCACCATCAAATTACCCCGCAATTCTCTTCTAGTGACCATTATTAAGTTCAATAGAAACAGACCAGTAAAGTCACTGCAGTTGAATATTGGGGACGGGATAGCTCAGTGGTCAGAGCACTCGCTTCCCCCCCACACCACCACCCCCAAGCTAAGCTTAAGCAGCATCGAACGTGGTTACCAGTTCGATGGGTGACCGTTTGTGCGTCTTGGCTTCAGTACAGTCCCCCGGTTCAACCAGCTGTAAATGGGTACCTGCCCTCTTAAGGGTCAGTGAAGGTAAAGCAGCGAGGGAGAGGAGATGGGCGTCGCCCTCAGTATTCTGGCCCCTGGAGAAGCTGAGGTCTCTGACACCTCGCTCCCCAATGACTGCATAGGTTATGGGACACCTTTACCTTTTTTTCTTTCATCTTTATGTTGAACAATTTTGACTACAGGCCGGGAAAAGGGTATGTAATAATTATGTTAGGTTACATTTCAAATTATGCAAAGAGCACTGAAGAAATTTATCATAGCACACACATAGACGTGTTCAATTGAAGAAATGAATTGATAAATGACTGAATGAATGAAACAGAGAAATATAAACGAGTATTTAAAATTGATAACTTGAATGTGTGACTGAATGACAAAATAAAATACTGACATAGTCGAAGAACGAATACAAGTAAAAGGAGGGGGAAAAGTTTAAAAACAACAAAAAATGTGGACTTCCGACCCTGGGGATGAGACATAACGAATCTGGGTATGGCTGTGGCGGGGAGATTGAGATGAGCGGCGTGGGAACAGGAGGACGGGACGTCACAGAAGATGAGGCAGCGAAAATAAAATATATAAATAAACCAGCTATTGATACCATGAATGAGTGACTAATTGGAATTTTGAAAGAAAAAATGAATGAATGAATGAATAGATGAATGATTGTACAAAAACCAGACAGAATCGAAGAGAGAAAGAAAAGAAGAAGATAAAATAAATTTAAAAAGGAAAGAGAGATCGTGTACAAAAAGGAATGGGGATAAACGAAAAACAAAGCCGAACGTCAGAAAGTAAGAAAGAAAGAAAGAAGAAACAAAGAAAGAAGTGAGGAAAGAATAAAAGAATGAAAAGAAAACGAGGAAAGAAGAAAAAGAAGGGAGAAAGAAAAAAGAAGAAAGGAAAGAAGAAAAAAAAGAAGAAGGAAGGAAGGACGAGAGGAAGGAAGAAGAAGAAGAGAAACAAAGAAAGGAAGGACAGAATGAAAGAAAAAAACAAAAAGAAGAAGACATAAGAATGAAAGAAGAAGAAGGAAAAGAAAAGAAAGACCAAGAAGAAAGAAAGGAAAGAAAGAAAGAAGAAGGAGAGAAGGAGAAGGAGAGAAAGAAAGAAAAAGGAAGGAAGGCAGGAAGATAGAAAGGAAAAAAGGAAGGAAGGAAGAAAGAAGATATAAAAAGAGATAGAAACCAAAAAAAGAATGATCGTATGGATAAAATAAGAATAAACAACAAACCGAAGATAAGAAAGAAAGAAAATAGCAAATAAACAAACAAAATGGAAAAAAATATACAAAAATTTCAAATAAAGAGTCCCTTACGTAATCTTTCGTGTCAAGTCCTCTGCAACCATCACGAGATATGCTAATCGAACATAAATACCGAGAACAAACTAAATCAAAACACACATACAAAAACATGTGCCAAACACAGATGAGACTTGACGCTTTCATTTGATTTCTATCAGACCCTTTGGATGAAAGTGTTTGATCTCCTATGATAAGAAAGAACAAAACAGTTAGCAATTAATTCTGTCAGCAATTGATGAAAGCAAAAAACGATGGATTTGAATCCCGGATATATATTTTAAGAATCTTCTTATTTATATATTTTTTTTTTTTATTCTTTTATTTCGAGAATAATAGAATAAACACTCATGGGCTTACTTACATCCAGTCCCCGTGTGTATGCAGTTTTGTCAATTTTGTCATTCATTCCAACTGGTACAAAAAACCTACTCCTCCAAAAAACGGAACGGGTTTTAACGTGTGCTCAAGATGTTCTGCGTGCGTTTACACACAGGACCTGTTTATAGTCTCATCTGAACGACTTTTGGAAAGAGTGGAGTCGGCACTGGTGTTTACTCCAGAAGAAAAATCCTCTTGAACGAGATTCGAACCCGGGTCAGCAGATCACGAGTTTAATGCGCATCACTCTAACCACTAGGCTATCACGTCGTGCTTGTGATCTGTCGGCCCGGGTTTGAGCCACTGCTGAGATACCTGTTCAAAGTTGTTGTTTTTTTCTTCTGGAGATAGCATCAGTGCCGACTCCACTCAGATCAAGCTTAAGTCTTTCGGAGGAGACTATGAATAATTGAGGCTCTGTGCACGAACGTACACATGACCATCTTGCACAACTGTTTATTTTTAAATTTATACAACTTTAAGTCACTGAAGATTTATCTGCGTGAAATTTGAGGTGCTCTCCCCGTGGAGAGTGCGTCGCCACAACGAGCAGCGCCACACATTAAAAACAACAACACCGTTTCGCCTTTCTGTTAAAAACAACAACAAATACCCACATATTTGTCAGGTATTAATTCAAGCAAAGTGCTTAAAACGATATCAATACTGTTGTGGTTTTTGAAGCGTTCAGAAATTTTTTGTTTCTTCAAAATATTCTAGTTTAATGACATGCATTCTCTATTAAAGCGAAAACAACACCCCAAATCCATGGAATAAAATAAACACCGCATAATATGTGATAAAATAGGACAAAATGCATCAAGTGCAGAACAAACTGAAGTTTCAATAACCTAATGTGATTCTCAAGAAATTCAGTATCTTAACTGTTTCAATGTTATAAAACAAGGATCTTTACTTGTTGCTTTTCTTTTCATTACCAGGGGCAAGTTTTGAGTTGGTATGCTAACTTATTTGATTTAACACGTAAAAACTCAGAGATTCAGAAAAAGGTTATGTGTTACTGTACTGTTTTCTTTCCAATGATCACACGTTTGTTTTACGTACTTTTGCCAAAATGAGATAGTGGTAACATAATAATCATACATGGAATTTATATAGCGCTATATCTCGCAAAAACTCCCAAATCAAAGCCTTTCATTCATCCTACTCATTCACATGCAGCCAGATACATTTAGTATTTTTACAAATTAAAATGTATTCCAACACGCTCGTGCGCACGCACGCACACCCACGCACACACATAAAGGTTATACACTCAGGCAGGGTGATGGGGTATTGGCTGTTGAGGGCAGGGACAAAAAAATTAATGAAATGGAACAAGAGGGGAGAATCTTATGTGTGAAATAAAATGTCTTGAGGCCGGATTTAAAAGCGTCATAAGAAGGCTTTTGACGAAGGGAGAGAGGGAGGTCATTCCAGATCGATGGACCAGAAACAGAGAAAGAGCGACGGCCAGCAGTGGACTGGCTGAATCTAGGCGTTCTTAAGCACAAGGTGTCTGCAGCAGAGCGGAGGGAACGAGAAGGAGTGTACAGGTGAAGACAATTACAGATGACTGGTTTCAGAGCTCAAAAAATAGCTTTAATACAAAACAGGAGAGCTGGGAGAGGCTGTCCAACCAGAGCAGCAGCTGTAAGGCAGATAGCATCAGGCTTGCTTTTTGAAAACGTGCATTTTTTTTCCGTTGCTCAGCTAGCGCTCCAAGGCTCACTAATGATAAGAGTGTTGCGTATAGGACCATCAGCGCCTGGGCTCTATCCCAGTTCTGGATTAAACCATTGACGCTGGGGGCAACAGCAAAGTGAGAGGCTGTATGACCAGTGGCTTTCCCACTCATGGAATTCCACTTTACAGCTTAGTCTTTAGTGATCGACTATGACTCTCTGACTAGGAGGCTTGACTCGCACAGTCATGTGCTGCAGCCCTGGGGGGCTGGTTTGCCTTTGGAGAACATCTCCAACGCTGACTGTCCTTATGCCCACTTGGCCGAGAGAGTGGGGATGTACTGTGGGCAAGGCATCTCCACTATAATCAAATTTCTGCCCAGTTTCTGAAACAGTAGCTGCCTCCTCTGCTGTTTTGGAGGTCATCGTGGAACACGACGGACTAACACACACACATACATAGGACCATCTTCCCCCACCTTTTAGGTAACCGCTTTCCGACTTCGGGTTAGTGTCTAAACACGACACCTGTGTGCATGCGTTTTTGAAATTCTGTCATCCGTTACTACAGGCCCGAAATGGCCTACTCTTCCGATAGGAGAACGGGGTTGTGTTGTGTTTTTTTTACGTCTGAGCAATATGTCCTGCGTGTTCTCGGAAATGGCACATCGGTTTATAGTCTCATACGAAGGAATTCAACATGCAGTTCCATTTTTTCGTCAAACTGGGAAGAAAGGGCGAGGCTGGGAATGGAACCCAGAACCTCACGGTTTACTTGTTAGGCAGGTGGATGTCTTAACCGTCGGGCCACCCTCCTTCTTAAAAGAGCACGTAAAATCAGAGCACACGGCAATCATTTTACTAAATTACATAGCCAGCTGATATTGAGCATGATAAGGAAACCGATCTGACAAGATGTGGTAAAAGTGTTGAAAATAATCTTTCAGTTAAAAAGATGAAACATTGCAATTCAAGCGATATTTTGACAACAAATGTCACGAATCGGGACAACATCATTCAAGATGTGACAACACTGTTCCGATTGTGACAACATCGTTTAAACTGTGACATAGTCCAGTGTCGTGTTTTGTATGCTTTGGAGTAAGCTTGGGCTACTTCTGCAACTTTCAATTTGAAGTGTTTTGTGCGTTTTATGCAGTTCTTTCGTTTTGATTGCATATTTTGAACGGTTTAGCGTAGAGATACTGACGGGTGTTTTACGTGTGCAAGTGATGTGTGCTTAGGAACTGCCCACTTCTTCAAATCTGCATGGCAGTTGATCGTAATAAAATCTTGAATATGAGAGAGAGACAGAGAGGCAAAGACAGAGATGCAGACAAAGAGAGAAAGAGAATAACAAAGAGACAGACAGACAGAGACAGAGAGACTGGGAGAGAGACATATAGACAGATTGATAAACAGACAGGCGGACAGTGAGAGAGAGACGGAGAGAGAGACAGAGACAGAGATAGACATACAGACAAAGAGAGAGAGAGAGTAACAGAGACAGAGACAGAGAGACTGGGAGAAAGACAGATAGATAAACAGACATGTGGACAGTGACAGAGAGACACAGAGACAGAGAAACAGAGACAGAGACAGACAGAGACAGTGGCTAAGAGAAAGCTACTTTCGTTTTCTCAAAGAAGATCATTTATGCACGCTGTTTGACACTACTACTACTACTACTACTACTACTACTACTGCTGCTGCTGCTGCTGCTGCTGCTGCTGCTAATACTTTTGTAGCCAACTAACAATGAAAGGGGACGGGATAGCTCAGTGGTCAGAGCACTCTCTTTCCCCCAGCTAAGGTTAAGCAGCATCGAGCGTAGTTACCACTTGGATGGGTGACTGTTTGCGCGCCTTGGCTTCAGTACAGTTCCCCACTTCTCCCAGCTGTAAATGGGTATCTGCCCTCTTTAGGGTCAGGGAAGGTAAAGCAGCGAGGGAGAGGAGATGGGTGCCGCCCTCAATATGCTGGGCCCTTAGAGAAGTGAGGTCTCTGATGCCTCGCTCCCCTACGACCACAGAGGTTTTGAGACACCTTTACCTTTTTGCTTTTTAACAACCAGATAATGAAATGCCGTAATAATAAATTATGTGGTCACTCGACTATCTTACTTTCAATGATAGTAAACGTATATTGATTGTTTAATCTCAAATTTAAATTACATAGAAAATTATTTCTTCATTGTCTTAACTGAGAAAGGGGAGTCCAAATAAAACGACACTGGCTGGAGTATCATTTATTCAATTCTATCTATCTATCTTTCTTCCTTCCTTCCTTCCTTTCAGTTTTTCTGTCTTTCTGTCTGTCTGTCTTTCTGTCTTTCTGTTCTTTCTTTCTTTCTTTCTTTCTTTCAAGGATACTGGAATAAGCAACCATGTGCTTTCTTACCTCCAGTCCCCGTGTGTATACAGTTTTGTAAATTTTGTCATCTATTCCCACCAGCACAAAATAGCCTACTTCCAAAAAAGTGGAACGGGTTTTAAGCGTGCGCAAGATGTTCTGCGTGCGTTCGAACACGGGACCTCGGCTTATAGTCTCATTTGAAGGACTTTTGGGGAGAGTCGAATCGGCACTGATGTTAACTCCAGAGGAAAAATCCTCTTGAACGAGATTTGAACCCGGGTCAGCAGATCACAAGCGCATCACTCTAACCACCGGGCTATCCCGTCCCCTGAGCATTGTCCGTATAGCACGTGCAGACAAAACCACAGCGCCAACAGTTTAGCTGAATGATGATTGGCTGATATGACACACATGCTGGCACATCTGACAGATTATGTCGAAAGGGCGGAAAACAATCTTCCCGATGGAGATAGAAAAAATAATCATACAAAACAACAACAACAGCAATTCATGGATAGAGTGTCAACAAAATGTCAAGAATAATTCCCAAATGGTTCAGTTCCTGAAAGAGTCCCATTGTCTGTCTTGCTTTTTGCTATCTGCAATGTGATTGGGTAGCTGCCACATTTTGAAAGTTGTAGTGATTTTTGATGTTGTTATGTTTGTGTGTGCTTGAAATGTAGTGTTTGTTATTGTTGTTGTGGCTTTAATCAGATACTTCAGAAATTGTTCATTGAGTGAACCAATCCAATGTTATGCCAGTCTTTAAACTGTGTCAGCATTTTATCTTCCTCGCCTATATTCTGAAAGTAGATATAGATTGCTGTCTGCTTTTGTTTGAAATAAGTGAACGGTCAGGCTACTACTACTACTACAACTACTAACTACTACTACTACTACTACTACTACTACTACTGCTGCTGCTGCTGCTGCTGCTGCTGCTGCTGCTACTGCTACTACTACTACTACTACTACTACTACTACTACTACTACTACTACTACTACAACTACTACTACTACTACTACTACTACTGACTGCTGCTGCTGCTGCTGCTGCTGCTGCTGCTGCTGCTGCTTGCTGCTGCTGCTGCTGCTGACTACTACTACTTCTACTACCACCACCACTGCTACGTCTACTGTTACTTTTATTTATATATCGTTTATGTCCCTTTAAGTGACGGCAGATCTCTCCGTGAAATACAAGCTGCTGTACCCGGAAAGAACGCGTCGCCACAAGAGCAGCGCCACCAATACTGCTACTTCTGCATATGTATAACATGAAAGGAATTAAAACACTTACCAGTATGCACATTAAGTGGATCTGAGAGATCGTAAAACAAGAAATCCTTAACCCTCCATTCAACAGAAAATGATGCCAGGATTCGCACTCTCGACTTCATGTATTCATGGACGGGATTGGAGTCAAACAGTCTCAAACACTTGACTATATCTTTTATCGAACACAGAAACACATACATACACACACACACACACACACTCACACACAGAGTCACAGTCACACACACGCGTCTAATATCACAACTTATAAAAAGACGTTACATGATTTTGATCACACACACATACACACAAACACATACACACACAAACACACACACACATACACACACATACACACACACACATACCCACACAACACACACACACACACACACACAGAATCATAGTCAAAGTCACACGCAAACACGTCTAATATCACAACTTATGAAAAGACGTTACATGATTTTGATCACACACACATACACACAAACACATACACACACAACACACACACACACATACCACACACATACACACAACACACATAACCAATACACCACAACACACACACACACACCACAGAATCATAGTAAAGTCACACGCAAACACGTCTAATATCACAACTTATGAAAAGACGTTAAATGAATTCGATCATACAACACACAATACACACATAAACACACACACACACACTATTCACACACAAACAACACACACACACCATACACACACAAACACACACACACACACACACACACACACACAAGTCACAGTCACACACACAACACGTCTAATATCAAACTTATGAAAAGACGTTAAATGAATTTTGACATACAACACCACACATACACACAAAACACACACACACACATCACAACAACACACACACACAATACACACAAACACACACACACACACCACACACCACACACACACACACACACACACAAGTCACACCACACCCACACACTATACAACAACTTATGAAAAGACGTTAAATGAATTTGAATCACACACACACACAACACACATACACAACACACACAACACCACACACACACACACACACACACACAACACAGTCACACACACACACGACACACACACAACTTATGAAAAGACGTTAAATGAATTTGAACTACCACACATCAACACACCACAACACACATACACACACACACACACACACACACCACACACACACCCACACACACACACACACAACACACACACACACACACACAACTCACACACTTTGAAAACGACTTAAATGATTTGAACACACACACAGACAAACATACACACACATCCAATCTCTCAACACACACACACACACACACACACACACACACACACACACACACACAACACACACACACACACACACACACACACACAACACACACACACAAACACACAACACACACACACACAAACACACACACACACACACACACACACACACACACAACACACACACACACACACACAACACACACACGTATGCTTGTGAAAAGACGTTAAATGAATTTGAACACACACACAGACAAACATACACACACATCCTCTCTCTCTACCCCCCTCCACACACACACACACACACACACACACACACACACACACACACACACACACACACACACACACACACACACACACACACACAACACAGCAAACATCCTCTCTCTCAAACAACCGCCCCCTCCCCCCCCTACCCCACACGTATACTTGTGAAAAGACGTTAAATAAATTTGAACACACACACACACACACACACACAAAACTAAAGTAGTCATTTTTAAAAATGGTGGATTTATTAAGAAGTCTGAAAAATGGTGTTATTTAGAAAAGCAGATACAAGCAGACTCTAGTTATAATTATCTGGGTGTGGTTTTTGGCTCAACATTGAACTGGTCAAAATGTATCGAAAATCTCTCTGGAAAAGCATTGAAGGCTGTTGCTGGTATCAAAAGATTGTACTTCAGGTTAAAGAATCTTCCAGCATCTACAGTTTTTAGTATTTTTGATACAAAAGTGAAACCAATCCTCCTCTATGGTTCTGAAATTTGGGGTTTTCAGCAGTATCATGATATTGAAAAAAACGGGAAAAAATTTGCAAAATGGTCCTGGGGTTGGCAGAGATGTTAAAAATAAAAATTTGCCTTGGCGATTGTGGTAGATACCCCATTTTGTTGACATTGTTACCAGAGTAATCAAATATTGGCTAAAAATTTTGGATATGCCTGATCATAGATATCCCAGACAATGCTACAATATGTTGTGTAGACAGGATGAAGCAGGGAGAATAAATTGGGTAACACATGTTAGAAAGATTTTATGCACCCAGGGATTTGGTTATGTTTTGGACAATGCAGAATTGTGGTAATTCTTCATCCTTCATGAAAGAATTCCAAATACGAATACAAGATGTGTACCAACAAAAATGGCATGACTCTCTATCAGCATACCCTGACTACTTAGATTATCACCCCAATTATTTGTAGAGCAAATTATGTATGTGAAGTAGAATCTTTAGAATACCGTAGAGCTAATATGTTTACTGAGGTCAAACAGATTACCTTTAAATGGAATTTCACGTTATGGCAAACCGATTACTGATCCATTCTGCTCTCAGTGTGATGGCCAACAAATTGAAGATGTTTGTCACTTTTTACTTGTATGCCAAAATATGCTGTTATTGCGAAGAAAATGTATTCCTCTGTATTATTACAGATTTCCATCGAATCTGAAAGTGCAGCTTCTTTGTATGAACACTAAACCTAGTTTGATGTTTAAAGTTGGATTATTTCTTACTAAATGTTTAGATATTAGAAGTAAGGATGTTCACCTT
>CM054147.1:55009855-55022355 GCA_028751875.1 Rapana venosa | reverse complement strand
TATCGATTTCAAAAATACCTTATTTCTCTTAGCAAACTTTGGCCGACCTTGCAGAAAAATGGTATAAATGGAAATATTTTGAAAATATTACAGAGCATGTACGCAACTGTTAAAGTCCGGATTCGTTATGGGAGCAAGATATCAGAAGCCATATCTTGCTTCAAAGGCTTAAAACAAGGCGAAATAACCAGCCCTCTCTTATTTTCATTGTTCATCAACGAGTTGGCCCAAGAAGTTATTAAAAACGGTAAACACGGTGTTCAGCTTTACCCTGATACACTAGAAATGTTCATTTTGTTGTTTGCTGACGACATCGTTTTAATATCGGACAGTGTTGCAGGGTTACAAAACCAGCTAAACGTTCTTGCTAATCAATCACAAAAGCTAGATTTGCATGTAAATCTTGATAAATCGAATATCGTCATATTCAGAAATGGTGGGCATGTGGCTAAGAAAGAGGTTTGGTTTTACAAGGGAAATGAAATAGCTATCGTAAATTCCTATAAATACATGGGCTTATTCCTTTCAACTAAATTGGCGTACAGTAAAGCAGTACGTGAACTCTCATGTAAAGCAAGAAAAGGTGTAATGAACATCTTCAGAACTCTATGGAAACTAGGAGATTTTTCAACAGAGATTTTTGTCAAACTGTTTGATTCACAAATTAAACCGATTCTATTGTATGGAGCAGAAATATGGAGCCTATCTCAACAGAAAGCAGTGGAGAATGTCCACACATTTGCTCTTAAAAAAACTGTTAAATGTAAGCCCCCGAACTCCAAATGACATGGTTTACCCATTACATATTTCTAGTTATGTATGTACAATCCGATATTGGCTGCGGCTGACCGAACTAGAAGAATCCAGACTCCCACGAAAGGCCTACAACATGCTTTTGTCTCTCCATAATGATGGTAAAATGTGTTGGGTATCACATATTTGTAAAATGTTATACGAGACTGGTTTCGGTTTTGTATGGGAAAACCAAGGTGTCACTAATCATAAAGCTTTCTTAAGCCAGCTTAAGCAAAGATTGATCGATTGTTTCTATCAAAAGTGGAATGAACATATTAACAATAGCACAAGATTCAGTGTATATCGTACATTTAAATTATCTGTATCTATGGAAACGTACTTTTCCTTGGTGCCTAATAAGCATATCTGTGACATTTGGATCAGATTTAGACTAGGAATATCAGACCTACTGACGCACAGAAAACGCTACACAGCCGTTTCTGAGCAAGATCTTCAGTGTTCATTTTGTCATAGTGCTATAGAAACAGAAATACACTTTCTTTTTCACTGCAGTTTTCTCAGTGACTTACGACTGAAATTCATCCCCCCAAAAAAGTATGTATCCTTCGCTAACTTCATTTCAAAGATTAATGCAAGATGATACGTGTGTCCATGATCTTGGCAGATATGTTTATCATGCCAACAAACGCCGCTAATGTCATTTGGAAACCCAGTGTTGATTCCTTTGCTTTACTGCTGTTTCCTTTACAATGTGTTTGTTCTACTGTAATGCCATATTCAACACATCCAGTCATTCCTGATTGCCCACATATTTGTAACGGGTTGTATGGCCTATACAATTAAATTCTTGAGTTCTTGAGTTCTCTCTCTCTCTCTTTTTTTTTTTCTCTCTCTCTCTCTCTCTCGCTCTCTCGTTCTCTCTCTCTCTCTCTCTCTCTCTCCTCTCTCTCTCTCTCTCTCTCTCTCTCTCTCTCTCTCTCTCTCTCTCTCTCTCTTCTCTCTCTTCTCTTCTCTCTCTCTCTCTCTCTCTCTCTCTCTCTCTTCTCTCTGTCTCTGTCTCTGTCTCTCTCTCTTTCTCTTTCTCTCTCTCTCTCTCTCTCTCTCTCTCTTCTCTCTCTCTCTCTCTCTCTCTCTCTCTCTCTCTCCTCTCTCTCTCTCTCTCTCTTCTCTCTCTCTCTATCTCTCTCTCTCGTCTCTATCTCTCTCTGCTCTCTTCTCTCTCTCTCTTCGTCTCTCTCCCTATCTCTCACGATGTTAAAAGGAGCATAAAGATGATTGATGTAAATTTGACTTGACTTGACTTAAAGGTAAAAAAGGTAAAGGAGTCCCAGAACCTATATGGTCGTAGGGGAGCGAGGCGTCAGAGACCTCAACTTCTCTAGGGCCAGCATATTGAGGGCGGCGCCCATCTCCTCTCCCTCGCTGCTTTAAATTCCCTGACCCTAAAGAGGGCAGGTACCCATTTACAGCTGGGTGAACTGGGGGAACTGTACTGAAGCCAAGGCGCCAAACGGTCACCCATCCAACTGGTAACCACGCTCGACGCGGCTTAACTTGGCTGGGGAAAAGCGAGTGCTCCGACCACTGAGCTATCCCGTCCCCCACCTGACTTACGCCTCCTAATTCCCTGGGCAACATAGGACCACAACAACACCCCTCCAACGACCTCGGCTCTGGGAGATAGATCCTCTTCAACTCGGCCCATGTCATTCCGGCTGCCTTCGTTTCTGTGTCAATGCTTGTCAACAGATGGAATCATTTATTCTGCAGTATTTAAGCTGGTGGAACCACTCTCAGGACTTCATTAAAATGTGTTTTAGTCAGGGTCTTATTATTACAGTGTGTTGTTTGCGCAAGGTGTGTGTGTGCGTGCGTGCGTGTGTGTTTTATTTTAATTTATTTTTTTATTTTATTCTTTTATTTCGAGGATGATGAATATAGCATTTCATTTCTTTTTTTTCTTTATCCGTCCCCGAATGTATTTTGTTTTGTATATTGTGTGTGTATGTTGCCGTATGTGTGCGTGCATGGTGGTGTGTGTTTGTGTGTGTGTGCCTGCGTGCGTGCGTACGTGCATGAGCGCCTTGATTTGTTGCTTTACAAGATTCAGTGCTATATAAATTGCATACATTATTATTTTTTATTATTATACATTTCTATGCGCGTGCATGCGTACGAAAGTGTGTGTGTGTGTGCCCTCGCGTGTGTGCTCGCGTGTGTATGTCTGCGTCTGTGTGCGTGTATGTGTGTGTGTGTGTGTGTGTTGTAGCATTTCACAATAAACTGATCACAAAACCTTGATATAAACCATGTTTGTCAGAAAATAAAAAAGGTAAAGGTGTCCCATAACCTATGTGGTCGTAGGGGAGCGAGGCATCAGAGACCTCAACTTCTCTAGGGGCCAGCATATTGAGGGCGCGCCCATCTCCTCTCCTTAGCTGTTTTACCTTCCCTGACCCTTAAGAGGGCAGGTACCATTTACAGCTGGGTGAACTGGGGGACTGTACTGAAACCACGCGCGCAGACGGTCACCCATCCAAGTGGTAACCACGCTCGATGCTGCTTAACCTTAGCTGGGGGAAAGCGAGTGCTCTGAGCAATGCACATCATGATTCTATCTGTCCTGTTGCTGGTTTGATTTATTACTATTTGGCATAGCTTTTGGCCAGATGTCAAAAATCGCCTATAAAAGCATGATCTTGAGATAGTAAAAATAGCCTGTGGTCAAAAAGAACCAGAAATTACAACTGGGATAAAGGGTGTCACGTGGGTCAAGATGGTGTGAGTGATAGAGAACGTATCAAGCTGGACATTGTCCACGGTCATGACATTGATTGGGTTGTTTGCCTGTGGAGCTTGTTGTTGTTGTTGTTCTTGTTCTTGTTTGTGTTCTTCTTGTTCTTCTTGTTTTTCTTGTTCTTCTGTTCCTGTTGTGTTGTTGTTGTTGTTGTTGTTGCTCTTCTTCTTCTTCTTCTTCTTCTTCTTCTTCTTCTTCTTCTTCTTCTTCTTCTTCTTTTTTCTTCTTCTCTTCTTCTTCTTCTTCTTCTTCTTCTTCTTCTTCTTCTTCTTTTTTCTTCTTCTTCTTCTTCTTCGAATAAGCAGCAGCAGCAGCAGCAGCAATAGTAGTAGTAGTAGTAGTAGCAGCAGCCAGCAGCAGCAGCAGCAGCAGCAGCAGTAGTAGCAGTAGCAGTAGCAGTAGCAGTAGTAGCAGTAGTAGGGGGAGAGGAGTAGGAGTAGGAGCAGAAAGCAAGAAAGAGAAGAGAACAAAGGAAACTTGAAAAGGAACAAAAAGAAGCAATATTGATAGCCGAAATCATAAAAAAGGAAAACAGAAAAATACAGAACATTAAGAAAAAAGACGACGACGACGACAACAAAGACAATATCAAAATACTCGTGGAAGATAGGAAATGTTAGATTTCACACTTAATACCTGCATCATTAACCAACACAAAAAACTAGATACTCAAAATGAAAACAATCTGACATTCAAACCATTTTTTCCAAAAAGAATATTGTTGAAACCAGAACAACACCGAGACCTCCCCTCAGTAATTCCTCTCTGCCCACGAATATTCCCACCAGTTGGAGAGCTGAATTCATTTAGTTGATCTTCCCTAGAAACCTTCCAAAGTGTTGCACACACGCTGACATATCCCATTTATTCCTTTTGTGTTCAGAACTGGTCAGAACTGGTCGCTGAAACATGTTGCTGTCCCTCTGTGATTATTTTATTTCTGTCCAGGGTTAGATTTCTGGGCAGGGGACAAATCTGTCCTGTCACAAATATGTCCGTGGGGATGTTGATGAGGTAGGGGGAAAGCTTGGTGTGACACCGTGATGTATTTTTGTCCGGGGAGAGAGAATCAGGATGGGGGTGTACTGGTAGAGCAGTACACCGTTGTGGGGACCAGAATTTGTTAAAACATTTTTGTTGAAGGGACGGGATAGCTCAGTGGTCAGAGCACTCGCTTTCCTCAAGCTAAGGTTAAGCAGAATCGAACGTGGTTACCACTTGGATGGGTGACCATTTGCGCGTCTTGGCTTCAGTACAGTTCCTCCCCCAGTTCACCCAGCTGTAAATGGGTACCTGCCTCTTTAGGGTCAGGGAAGGTAAAGCAGCGAGGAAGAGGAGAGATGTGCCCCCCTAAAAATACTGGCCCCTGGAGAAGTTGAGGTCTCTGATACCTCGCTCCCCC
Organism: Rapana venosa; assembly: GCA_028751875.1. Classification (NCBI taxonomy): domain Eukaryota; kingdom Metazoa; phylum Mollusca; class Gastropoda; order Neogastropoda; family Muricidae; genus Rapana; species Rapana venosa. The sequence continues at coordinate 55,017,400 of CM054147.1, read as the reverse complement.
AACGACCACATAGGTTAAGGAAACACCTTTACCGTTTTACCTTAGTGAAGCTTAAATATCAAACGTAGGAATATTTGTAGATTCTACTTGAAGGGATTTGTAATTGAAGAAACAGTTAGTCTGGGGTAAACAGTGTGATGGTGTAAGCTGGAACGGTATACAGGGATACGGTTACCCCCCTCCCCCCTCCCACACACACACCCTCCCTGTTGGTGCCAGTAATGACTTTGCCGCGGTGCCAGACAGACCAAGCAAATTGCCAGACTTTCTTTGAATCTGAATCTGTCATTAGCATCCCTCCCTTCCTCACACTGTCAGCCTGTCTGGATGTAACTCTATCTGACTGTCAACCTGAGTGGCTGTAAACCTACCTGAGTGTAAACCTGGCTGTAAACCTATCTTGTTGTAAACATATCTGACTGTGTAAACCTATCTGACTGTTAATCTGTCTGTAAACCTGTCTGTAAATCGATCTGACTGTAAACATATCTGTAAACCTAACTGCCAACCTATCTGACTGTCAACCTGAGTGTAAACATATCTGACTGTCAACGTTTCTGACTGTAAACCTATCTGACTGTCAACCTATCTAGCACATCCGACTTCGACATGGAAAATAATTCTTACCTTTAAAGTCTTTCTGGACAAAAGGCAGGAGAATGGACCAAGAAGGCAATAAAACAGACAAGAAGGAGGTGACAGGAAGAAAAAAAGGAGCAACACAGAAACAAAGAGAGGGATAGAAAAGAGGGAATTCCCAGCTCAGAATTTCCAGAAGGTGGGGATGCTGTTTACACTGGTAGCGCCTACCCCCCCCCCCCCTCCCCACGCCCGGCATCCTTACGGGGAAATAATGCAAATAATCTGTATAATAGAAGTAATCTATCACATTCACAGTCAGCGCTGTAAACCACTCCTATCAAATTACCCTGGATCAATTTGAAGCATTTCTTTCTTTCTTCTTTTCTTTCTTTTTCTTTCTTTCTTTCTTTCTTTCTTTCTTTATCCTGCTGTAGCTGTAGTTGGGTTTCACGTGAATCTCTTCTTTTTTCCTGACAGTCTGTTTGTCTGTCCCTGTCTGCTTTTATCTCTCCATCCTTCTCCGCATGTCGTCTGCTGGAAAAGCTGCCTGATGGGTATGAAGTTTTGTGATTTTGGGTGGGATGGTTCTGGTTTTCTTTGTAATCTGATTTGTATGCAGGGGAGTTAAGGAGAGAAGGGGAACTAATTAGGGATAAGTGTTACAGAGTCTGTGATCTTCCGCAAACATACCATCTCACTATTTTCCTGTCCAGGAAACCTTTAAACAGTTCTAAAACCTGATAAGGAAACAGGATAGCTCAGTGGTCAGAACACTCGCTTACCCCAAGCTAATGTTAAGCAGCATCGAGAGTGGTTACCAAGTGGATGGGTGACCGCGTGCGTGCCTTGGCTTTAGTACAGTCCCCTAGTTCACCCAGCTGTAAATGGGTACCTGCCCTCTTTAGGGTCAGGGAAGGTAAAGCAGCGAGGGAGAGGAGATGGGTACCGCCCTCAATATGCTGGCCCTTTGAGAAGTTGAAGTCTCTGACGCCTCGCTCCCCTATGACCACATAGGTTATGGTAAATGTTTACCTTTAAATAGTTGATAGATCATGACACTCACAAATCGGTAAAGTATTTCTAAGTTTTGCTGTCGCTGTTGTATCAACAAGACCTTTACCACGTATTTATCGATTTTAAGAAGGCATTTGACAGGGTGTGGCATGCAGCTTTGTGGGCAACCATGAATTTGTACAGCATCAATGCAAACCTGATCAGAGTCATCAAACAGCTGTACAGCGAGGCCACCAGTGCAGTGTACTACAACAACAACATTGGAGAATGGTTTCGAACAACAGTTGGAGTAAGGCAGGGCTGTCTACTCTCACCCACTCTTTTCAACATCTTCCTTGAGAGAATCATGGCTGATGCACTGGAACATCATGAAGGATCAGTCAGCATTGGTGGCAGAACGATCACAAACCTCCGCTTCGCAGATGACATTGGTGGAATAGCAGGATCAGAAAAAGAGCTTGCCAGCCTAACAGAACACTTGGATAAGGCCTCTAAAACATACGGCATGGAAATCAGTGCAGAGAAGACCAAACTGATGACTAATAACACCAACGGCATTAGCACTGATATCAGGGTTAATGACCAGAAGCTGGAAACAGTTCAAAGCTTCAAGTACCTGGGAGCCATTGTATCAGACCAGGGATCCAAGCCAGAAGTAGTATGCAGGACTGCACAGACAATAACAGCTTTGTCAAAACTAAACATCATCTGAAGAGATAAAAATATCTCACTTACCTCCAAGATCAGACTAATGCGCTCCCTTGTCATATCCATATTTCTGTGTGCCTGTGAATCATGGACCCTGACTGCAGATTTGGAGAGAAGAGTACAGGCAGTGGAGATGAGATGCTTTCGGAGACTCCTTGGCATCTCCTACAAAGACCACATAAGCAACGAAAGCGTACATAACAGAATCCAGCAAACCATTGGACCCTATGAGAACCTTCTAACGATCGTGAAAAAGCGTAAACTTAAATGGTATGGGCATGTCACAAGATCCAAAGGACTTGCAAAGACAGTTTTGCAAGGCACTGTCCAAGGAGGAAGAAGAAGAGGCAGACCAAGGAAGAGCTGGGAGGATAACATCAGCGAATGGACAGGCCTAGAACTCAACAAAACCCTGAGAAAGGCAGAACAGAGAGAGGAATGGAGGGAACTGGTTGTTGAGTCTTTGAGGGTGCCCCTACGGTCGGCAGACTACGGGACAGATAGATAGATAGATAGTTGTCGCTGTTGTAGTTCTCTCTCTTTGTGGTAGAGATACAAAGATAAAACAACCAATAAAACCGCCAATCAGTCAACCACATAGAAGGCAACTACCAACAAATCCACCAACCCTCTAACCAGCTAACTAACCTTCTAACTAACCTATCTACCAACAAATCAAGAAACTGACCAGTTAACCAATAAGCCATCCCTAGAAAAAAGCTCGGTAGTTTAATACCTGCTGAAATTCATCACAGCTGTCATGACTGCTTAGAAAATTATCCATGCATTATCTGGGGTAAAAAGGCCAGCATGTTTATAGCATCCAGGGGGGAATAATACGGTTTATTGTATATACATCACATGGGCATCATTCAGTCTCGAAAGACAATTAATTGGAGTTGCACTTTAATTGTTTATTCTGGTACAGTCGGGTGTGGCTGGCCAGTCCGACACGGGAATGACAGACAGTCCCTATGGCAGAGAGAGGGCACAGGTGAAGTCTGACGCTGGTCTGTCTGCCTGGGCTGCAGCCTTTCTTCTCATTCTCTTTGCCTTGTTCTGCTTAACATGTGTCTCTTCCAACTTGGAGAGACCTTTCTGCACAGTCTGTCTCCAAGCTGACCATTAAAGAGCTGTTGCTTCCCAGTTGTTCTGGTCGATGTTCAGGGATTTTAAGTTCCTCTTGCACACGTCTTTGAATCGCAGCTGTGGTTTGCCTGTGGAACGTTTTCCCTGTGCAAGTTCTCCATAGAGGAGGTCTTTAGGGATCTGTCCGTATTCTATGTGCGCGACATGACCGAGCCATGTATGTTCATATGCCTCAGTGTATGGACATTTTCAACTTGACAGAACATTGTTACTACAGACTAGTTGCCATCCTATCAGCACCAGGCAGTGTTCTATTTCTGGGAAACACACAGTGTGTCCTTATTTTGATTGTGAAGAAAATTTGATATAGTCAATCTGCTTATCATTAATATAATTTATTGATCCAAAAACATAAGGGTAAAGGTAAAGGTGTTTCCATAACCTATGTGGTTGTAGAGGAGCGAGGCGTCAGAGACCTCAACTTCTCAAGGGGCCAGCATATTGAGGGCGGTGCCCATCTCCTCTTCTTTGCTGCTTTACCTTCCCTGACCCTAAAGAGAGCAGGTACCCATTTACAGCTGGGTGAACTGGGGGATGCAAACAGTCACCCATCCATCTGATAACCACACTCGATGCTGCTTAGCATGGCTGGGGGAAAGTGCGTGCTCTGACCACTGAGCTATCCCGTCCCCTATCTATTAAGAAACATCCACAAAATCAGCAGGACTCTTTTTTTTCCTGTTTATTACAAAGGATATTACGCTGTTGTACGTGGCTGTATCAAAAGGAAGCATAATATTGTTGTGTTGCCAAGTTAATTGTAGGCAGCGAATGATAATGATTGTGGATTGTCTACTTTGTAGATGAAATAATACGTGCATCAACAGGTCAATGACCCTCCTCCATTCTTTTTTTACGTATTGCTAAATTGGTGATACAATTCTGTCGTCAGATTGGCAAAGAGGTATTTGTATGAGAAGTACGTCTGCTCAAAGAGACAGGAGAGAGCATAATGTTTCAGTGTCTTATTTTGCTCTGAACTCTGTCATTCATCTCTCTCTTTTGCTCTTTTCCTCTCTCTGTGTGTTAAACAAAAGATGTAATTCATTAATTCAAAAACATAAAGGTTGACGTGTTTCCATAATCTATGTAGTTATAGGGGATTGAGCTTCTCCAGGGGCCAGCGTATTGAGGGTGTCGCCCATCTCCTCTCCCTCGCTGCTTTACCTTCTTTGTCCTTAAAGAAATGCTTGTAACTTTCTTTGAAAACACATTAATGCAGAAATAAGAAAACAATAAAGATTAAACTGTCTCCATTACATTCATTATGAATGAAACATAAATTGATGTTTCTCTAGCGCACAAACTTTTTTTTCCTGTCATAAAAGGAAATATGTGTTGCAGGGTAGAACCTGTCGAGACAGTAAACTCAAGATTTTGTCAGTATTTGTCTAACATTTTTTGTAACAATTTCTTCAACAAGGCAGGACTAAAAAAGTTGTAGTTTATATAGAAGCTAAGAAACAAACTTTCCAGTTAGAATCACTTGTTTTATTTCAATGCCAAATATAAAATGGATCTATCACCCTTAAGTAGATATGCGGCCACCTTCATGGTGGACAAAAACAGTCGCATACACAAAATCTCACCATTGGTGAACCTTGGAGCTCTAGCCAAGGAACAACAACATAAATGGATCAGACCTTTTCTGACAATTATTCATATCTAGTAAGGTAAAAAAGGTAGAGGTGTCCAATAACCTATAAGGTCGTAGGGGAGCGAGGCGTCAGAAACCTCACTTCTCTAGGGGCCAGCATATTGAAGGCAGCAGCCAATTCCTCTCCCTCGCTGCTTTACCTTCCCTGACCCTAAAGAGGCAGGTACCAATTTACAGCTGGGTGAACTGGGGGACTGTACTGAAGCCTCGGTGCACAAACAGTCACCCATCCAAGCGGTAACCACGCTTGACGCTGCTTAACTTGGCTGTGGGAAAGTGAGTGCTCTGAGCACTGAGCTATCCCGTCCCCTATCTAGTAAGGAACATCCACAAAATCAGCAGGACTCTATTTCTTTTCCTATTTTATCATAAAGTATATGACAACTCTTGTACGTGGCTGTATCTAAACAAAGAGTAATATTGTTGTGTATCCAAGTTAATTGTAGACAGACGAAAGATAATGATGGCAGATTGTCTATACTGTAGATAAAATAATGCGTGTGTAAAGAGGTCATTGACCCTCCTCCATTCTTTTTACCTATTGCTAAATTGACGATACAATCCTGTCGTCAGATTGGCAAAGAGGTATTTGCATGAGAGGTACGTCTGCACAAAGAGACAGGAGAGACAATTAATAATGTTTCAGTGTCTTATTTTGCTCTGAACTTCGTCATGTCTCTCTCTCTTTCGCTCTCTTGTTCTCTCGCTCTGTTAAACAAAAGACAGACGTAATTCATTAATTCAAAAACATAAAGGTTAATGTGTTTCCATAATCCATGTAGTTATAGGGGAGTGAAGTGTCAGAAACCTCAGCTTCTCCAGGGGCCAGCGTATTGAGGGTGCTGCCCTTCTCCTCTCCCTCAGTGCTTTACCTTCCCTGACCCTAAAGAAAAGCTTATGCATTTCTTTGAAAACACGATAAGGCAGAAATAAGAAAACAATGCAGATTCAAATGACCCCATTACAGTTAACATTCATGAATGAAAAAATGAACTGATGTTTCTCTAGCACACAAATATGTTTTCCTGTCATAAAAGACAATAAGTGTTGCAGGGTAGAATCAGTCGAGGCAGTAAACTCAAGATATTGCCAGTATTTGTCTAAAGTCTCTGTAGTAATATTTTTTTTACCAAGGCAGGACCCCAACAGCTGTAGTTTATCTAGAAACTAGGAAAACAAAATTTTCAGTTAGTTTCACTCATTTGATTTCAATGCCAAATAAAAATGGATGTATCACCTTAAGGCCAAATGCGGCTACCTTCATGGGGGACAAAAACGGTCGCATACGCAAAATCTCACCATTGGTGAACCTCGGAGCTCTAGCTGAAGAACAACAACAAAAATAAATCAGATTCGTACGACAATATTTATATTTAGTAAGGTAAGAAGAGGGAAAGGTGTTCCATAACCTATGTGGTTGTAGGGGAATGAGGCATCAGGGACCTCACTTCTCTAGAAGCCAACATATTGAGGGCAGCGCCCATCTCCTCTCCCTCGCTGCTTTACCTTCCCTGACCGTAAAGAGAGCAGGTACCTATTTACAGCTGGGTGAACTAGGGGATGCAAACAGTCACCCATCCAACTGATAACCACGCTCAAATCTCCTTATCTTGGCTGGGGGAAAGGGAGTGCTCCGACCACTGAGCTATCCCGTCCCCTATCTAGTAAGGAACATCCATAAAATTAGCAGGATTATGTTTTCCTGTTTATTACAAAGGATATTACGACTGTTGTACGTGGCTGTATCTAAACGAAGAATAATATTCTTGCGTTGCCAAGTTAATTGTACACAGCTGACAGATAATGATTGCAGATTCTCTTTACTGTAGATAAAATGATTGTGTGTAAAGAGGTCATTGACCCTCCTCCATTCCTTTTACGTATTGCTAAATTGGCGATACAATCTGATTGTCAGATTGGCAAAGAGGTATTTGTATGAGAGGTACGTCTGCACAAAGTGACAGGAGAGAAAATCAATGAAGTTTTAGTGTCTTATTTTGCTTTGAACTTCATCATTCCTCTCTCTCTTTCGCTGTCTTTTTCTCTCTGTTAAACAAAAGACGTAATTCATTAATTCAAAAACATAAAGGTTAACATGTTTGCATAACCCATGTAGTTATGGGGGAGTGAGGTGTCAGAAACCTCAGCTTCTCCAGGGCCCAGCAAATTGAGGGTGCTGCCTTTCTCTTCCTCACTGCTTTACCTTCCTTGACCCAAAAGAAAAGCTTATACATTTCTTTGAAAAACACGATAATGCAGAAATAAGAAAACAATACAGATTAAACTGACTCCATTACATTCATTTATGAATACAAACAATTGTTGTTTCTCTAGCACCCAAACATTTTTTCCTATCATAAAAGAACCTATGTGTTGCAGGGTAAAATCACTCAAGGCAGCAAAAACAAAGTGTAACCACTATTTGTTAAAATTTC
>CM054147.1:54997355-55002355 GCA_028751875.1 Rapana venosa | reverse complement strand
GTGCTTATTCCATTAGCCTTGAAATGAAGAATAAAAAGTGGAACACGCATACACACACAGACACAAACAGACACACACAGACACACAGACAAACAAAGACACACACACACACACGTACACGCACACACTCTCTCTCACACACAAACTCACTCACACACATACCCATACACTCACTCACTAATTCACTCACACATACATACACACACTCTTTAAATCCTGTTCCGCTTTTCGTAAGAGTAGGCCATCGTTTGCCAGTGGAAACAGTTGACATAATTTACAAAACCGCATACACACTGGGGACTTGATGTATAAAAAAGAACACAACTGCTTATTCCATTATCCTCGATATAAAAAGAATTAAATTTTAAACACACACACACACACTTCATAAACAGTATAGCCCCTGCATATTATGCCGTGTGCCAGAACTGATTTAATCAGTATATCTACCCACGCAAAAAATTGTAGATACATCAAAAATTACCCACGCAAAAAATTGTAGATACATCAAAAATTACCCACGCAAAAAATTGTAGATACATCAAAAATTACCCACGCAAAAAAATTGTAGATACATCAAGAATTACCCACGCAAAAAATGTAGATACATCAAGAATTACCCACGCAAAAAATTGTAGATTCATCAAGAATTACCCACGCAAAAAATTGTAGATACATCAAGAATTACCCAGGCAAAAAAATGTAGATACATCAAGAATTACCCACGCAAAAAATTGTAGATACATCAAGAATTACCCACGCAAAAAATTGTAGATACATCAAGAATTACCCACGCAAAAAATTGTAGAAACATCAAGAACTACCCACGCAAAAAATTGTACATACATCAAGAAATACCCACGCAAAAAGTTGTAGAAACATCAAGAATTACCCACGCCAAAAAATGTAGAAACATCAAGAATTACCCACGCGAAAATGTAGCAACATATCATTACCCACGCGCAAATGTAGAAACATATCATTACCCACATCAGAAATGTAGACACATATCAAGAATTATCCACGCACAAAAGTAAAAACATATCAAGAATACGAATATAAGACGTTTCAGACGAGTTACGAGATTAAAAAAAAAAAAGAAAAAGAGATGATTCACTTCATTGTGAAAATCATTATCGCCATAAAATCTGATATCGTGTGCACGTTGATCTGTGAGAGGAAGTAAGGCATCAATCATGAAAATGGAGAAAGGTAAAAGAACAGAAGTAACATTTTGACAAAGAAAACAAAGGCGCACAGAATACTGACTATAAACTTGGGGGAAAAAAACTCAGCTTAAGATACTCCCCCCCCCCCCCGACAAAAAAAGATTAAAAGTATTCTAAAGAGGTACGCATGATTGCATATGCGTAGTATATTCTGCGACATGTATATATAAGGCAGATAAAGAGAGGAACAGTCAAAGACAGAAACAGAGACGGGGGAAGGGGGCAGAAAGAGCGCGAGAGAGAAAGAGAGAGAGAGGGGAGGAGGAGGAGAAGAGAGAGAGAGAGAGAGGGGGGGGGAGGGAAGGAGAGATAGACAGACAGACAGACAAAGAGAGAGGGAGAGAGAGAGAGGCAGAGAAAGAGAGGGGCGCAATCAGACGCAGACAGAAAGAGAGAGACAGTCAGAGACAAAAACAGTGACGTTGGGGAAAGCTAGAGTGAGAGAGAGTTCATCAAATCAAATCAAAACCTTTTCTTGAGAGAGAGACAGAGACACAGAGAAAGACACACACACACACACACACACACACACACACACACACACACACACACACACACACACACACACACACACACACACACACACACACACACACACACACACACACACACGTACAGACAGAGAACGACACAAAATCCGGAAATATTTCAGGAACAGAAAGAACATTTACTGAAAGTAAAAAAAAAAAACCCCCAAACAAACAACATAAAAACCCAAAGAAACCAAAACGAAAAAATAACCAAACCCAAAACCCTCAAAAAAACTTGCGTAATGTGCGTGCCATTTCTCTGACAACCCTCACGATATCGGCTTATTTGAAGTAAAGGAGTAAGGTGGATTTGTGTTTTGTTTTCTTTTTGTTTTGTTTTTCTTCTCTGAACTAAAATGTGATCATTACTGCTTTTTCTGAATCCAGCGTTTCCAGATGTCAATTAAGAATTCTGAGAGCAGTTCTAATTCCAAAATCAAACTCCTGAGATTTCTGTCTTTGATTCTGGTGATCACTGGAATCGAAATTTCATGGAATATTAGAGAAGGATTAACAACGACAGATATTATCAACATGTAAAGATATAAAAAGGTAAAGGTGTCCCATAACCTATGTGGTCGTAGGGGAGTGAGGCTTCAACTTCTCTAGGGATGGCGGCGCCCATCTCCTCTCCCTCGCTGCTTTACCTCCCCTGACCCTAAAGAGGGCAGGTACCAATTTACAGCTGGGTGAACTGGGGGAACTGTACTGAAGCCAAGGCGCGCAAACGGTCACCCATCCAAGAGGTAACCACGCTCGATGCTGCTTAACCTTAGCTGGGGAAAGCGAGTGCTCTGACCACTGAGCTATCCCGTCCCCCCTGTAAAGTTATAGTCAGACTTAATCTATGGCCCAGAACCCAATTATCCCATGGAGATGCCGGGGGCCTGTCAGTATAAATAACATCCCCACTTTCTGGAATTTCTGTGCTAGGAATTCCCTCTTTTCTATCCCTCTCTTTGTTTCTGGCTTGTTCATTTTTCTTCCTCTCATTTCTCTTCTTGTCTATTTTTTGCCTTCTTTGCTCATTATCTTGCATTTTTTTTCCTCCAGAGAGAACTTAAAGATAATATTTCTCTCCCACGCCGAGGTGGGATATGCTGGGCCTGACTTGTCAGGGGCTTAACGGCAGCGCGACGCATTATTGCTCATATAAGAGGCAACAAGAAATGCTGTCTGAGCGTTCGACGAAGAATTAGAATAACCCAATGCTTCTGTGTAATAAACAAGGCACTCACGGTTCAAATCTGCCGACTCCACTCTCCCCAAAAGTTCTTCGGATGAGACTATAAACCGAGGTCCCGTGTGCAAACGCACACAGAACATCTTGCGCACACGTTAAAACCAGTTCCACTTTTTGGAAGAGTTGGCCATTGTGTTCCGGTGGGAATGGATGGCAATATTTACAAAAAATGTGTATTATACGAGGACTGGATGTAAAAAAAGCACATGAGTGCGCATTCCGTTATCACTAATGCATGAATGAAACGAATGAATGAAACTGATAGTTAGAAAATGACTGGAACTAATAATCACAAAATATATGAAATGACATTTCTTGAATTGGAGGATACGGTGACAAAGCTTTGGTCGTTATACAGCGATAAGACAGTGTGTTGTCTTATGTAAGAAATGTATGGTAAAAATGACATGATTGGAGATTTGGTGCTTTACTCGCATGAAAAGATAGTATCAATAGAGTGGTGTGTGAGTGAGGTCGGTGAAGAGTGTGTGTATAGAGCAGTGCTGCGTGCAGACAGTGGTGGGTAAGACAATTGGGATGCGTGCAGCCGTGAGAGCGACACTTGTGTGTGTGTGTGTGCGTGTATGAGTGGTACAAATAGAGATAGAGAGAGAGCAGAGTCAGAGAGACGAAAAGAGAGAAGAGACAGAGATAGATAGGCAGAGACAGACAGAGATAGACAGAACAGACAGAACGGAGACAAGACAGATTGACGGAGGCACACACACACGACAGAGACGAGACAGTATAAACCCATGACAGAGACAGACTGACAGACAGACTGACAGACAGACAGACAGACAAAAACAGAAGAGAGAGAGATTTCACCCAGTAATTCGCAGATTTGTCTTTCCTCAAACGAAACCGACGCACGCAAACAAGCCTAAACCTAAGTCTCACACACACGCACACACAACACACACACACACACACACACACACACACACACACACACACACACACACACACACACACACACACCACACACACACATACATACACAACAACCACACACACACACACACACACACACACACACACACACACACACACACACACGCAGAGAGAGAGAGAGATAGAGAGAGAGAGAGAAAGGAGAGAGAGAGAGAAGAGAGAGAGAGAGAGAGAGAGAGAGAGCGAGGAGAGAGAGAGAGAAGAGAGAGATGAGAGAGAGAGAGAGAGAGAAAACAGACGACAGAGAGAGAAATACACACACACAAACACACACATGCATACACATACACACACAACACACACAACGCACAGAGAGAGAAGTGAAAAAACAGAGAGACAGAGAGAGAAACACATACAGAAACACATACAAACGCACACACACACACAAACACACACAACACACGCACGCACGCACACACGACACAGACACACAGCCAGAAAGCTGAAATTATGTTATTTAACCTCCTATTATGTTCTCTCCACATTTTTTTCTTTTGCCCCCATTCACACACCTGCAAAATCACATTATACAAAAACACAAACATGCATCACAGATAGATCAATAATAAACACAAACTACGCAGTTTAATGAGATCAGTAACACCACGAAAACTGGGACGAGATAGCTCAGTGGTCAGAGCGCTCTCTTTACCCCAGCCAAGGTTAAGCAGCATCGAGCGTGGTTACCGCTTGGATGGGTGACCATTTGCGCGCCTTGGCTTCAATACAGTCCCCTCCCAGTTCACCCATGGATACCTGCCCTCTTTAGGGTCAGGGAAGGTAAAGCAGCGAGGGAGAGGAGATGGGCGCCACCCTCAATATGCTGGCCCCTGGAGAAGTTGAGGTTTCTGACGCCTCGCTCTCCTACGACCACATAGGTTATAGGACACCTTTACCTTGGCTTAAACACCACGAAGAGGAAATTGATTTGAGAAGAAATAGAACAAGCAGAAAAATAACACTGGGGAATTAACAACAACATCGAAGATTGGACTGGACTGGCCTTGATACTACAACCTGGGGGACGGGATAGCCTAGGGGTTA